>JAKWJA010002497.1:53642688-54048961 GCA_027704765.1 Solanum habrochaites | reverse complement strand
CCAACGAGCAAAATTATTGTAATAAATGTATTTGTGGTTTTGTGATAATGGAGTAACTAAGCCTTCACACTAGGTTTGTGGAACCATGAATGATAACAAAGTATGAATAGTAATTAATCAATTCTCAAATAGGTATTTATGTAGATAATTCTTCGTTAGAAGTCTTGTTAATGGTGTCCATGTTAAATGCACCTTTGTTATTATTCGAACCAAGGAGGCTAGTAATAATAAACGATTATCAACGTAGAGTTAGGCGTAGTACTATATAATAGGCTACGACGATGGTGTTTATGACACAAGTAGTAACTAAAGCGATACATAGATTTTATGCATAATATGAAGTAAAGGAAGGGTAGTCAACTTATACACGTAAGCCAGGAATAAGTACGGGGTTTTTAAATTTCCTGAAGATGGACCAAGGATTTAGAGATACGTAACTTATCACTTTGCATGCATAACACTAGAGAAGAATTGCTTGCGTTATGAACCTATGGGGAAAACTTACGCCCAAGTTGCTCTCATAACTTAATAAACATCAAATATTTTAACTAGCTACTTGTTTACTTAGACTTAATTAGTTACTTTTATCACACAACCCCCCCCCCTCCCCCCTTTTAATTGTTTCGGAAAGGACTTGACTCAATAGAAGTAATCATATATTAAAGTTAACACTAAATCATTTTCCTCGTGGGATCGACCCTAACCGCTTGTACTTCTTTAGGGAATTGTAGATTGAGCGTATCAAATAATGGCACCGCTGCTGGGGAATATGGCTCAGAGATTATTGTTAGTATTTATTTTAAGTTGTAGTTTTTTTTTTTTGTTTCTTAGGATTAGTTTTAAATTTTTGTATTGCTATTATCATCTACTCATCTAAGCCTATAGAAGAGTGTATGGAGGGAGGAGGGAGGAAAATTGTGTCTATATTCTAAAGATTATTGTTCCAAACATGACAAATTACATCCCTTTTAGGATCGTCCATAAGTTCATAATGTGAATCGTTGTTTGGGACCTTAGTTTTGTACCACTACCCCTCGAACGTAATAGAAAAATTTATTCAAAATTGGGGGTGCAATTCATATCTTTAAAGTTGAAGAAAAAAATAGTAAAATTGATAGTGTCGTATCGCGACTTAATAAGTAGTGTAACATTTTTTAAAAATTATTATTTTTTATTTTATTTTATTAGTATGAATTTTTTTATATTTTTTTAATATAAAGGGAAGTCTTAGTACCCAACCAAAAAAAAAAGAGCATGTTTTAACTTCAGTGTGGGGTGACAACCCTTGATATAATTTTAGAGAATATGATTTTAGCTAGGCTTAAAGGCCTCAGGGAGTTTCCCTAACCCTTGTTTTATATTTTATTTGATTCTTTGGGGACATAGCATCTTTTTAAGTGTGGGGTGGATGATTGATTTCCTAGTTTCTACTGTTTACTGAGTATTTTTTTAGGATCGGTTTTTTGGCTTTTGTTTTCGGTTCTTTTCTTGAGGAAAGTCCCTTTTGAACCTAGTGTATTTTATTATTTTATTTTAGGAATAATTTATTTTTAATTATTATTTTTGAAAAAAAATCTTTTGCGTTATATGATACTTACTATTAGGGTCTAATTTTAACTAGTACTTTCTTGTGAATACTTCATTACTAGTGAAATTGCAAACATTTTTGACATATATATTCATGGTTTTGACTTTGTATATATCTTATTTATGTTGTATTTTTTTATGATCTTATCTCTGTTAGAAGTAGCATTGATCCATCTTTATTGATACTTGTGTCATGTGTGGTGAGTTTTATTAATTCCATATTTTGCATCTTTGTCTAGAACTTGCCCTGGATATTATTAAAGCATAATAAAAAAGTGGCCTTGTTAGGATGTATGATAATCGGATTTTTGATTTGTCTTAATAAATTTTAGCATTTTAGATTTATTTTATCACTAGTTACCACCTTTTTTTAGCTTGTAGCCTTTATGTACCCATGTTTTCACTTGACCATTTTTGGGGTGAATCCTCGTTTGCACCTTGCTTCTTGTGAGATCATAGAATAGATTATTTTAGTTATCAATCTGAAAGAAAAAAGTAGTTGGATCAGTATAAAGGTAATCAACGATAGCCTAAAAATTCATAAAATCACTCTTTGAAAGAATTATTAGATATAGGATATATAATATATATATCTATATATAATTAGGAATGTGCACATAAAAAAAAATTGACCGTGTTGTACAATGGCCCTAATTTCCCCCCCCCCCTTCCAGAGAACATTGATGCACCTTAACTTATGTAAAATACGTGAGTCGAGGGTGACTATTATGAAGGAAATAGAAAAAAAGAATAATTACTGAAATATTCTTGTGATGATGAGAATTACTTGTGAAATAATTATTGAAGAGAGGAATAATAATAAAAAGAAGAAAATATGGGTGAAAATTGCAAAGTGCTTAAGAAAGTGGAAGTCACTACTGTATAGTTTTCCTACCCATCCGCTAGCCTACATTACATTCCGTTAAAGTCTTATTTGACTGTATTCAAGCATGCTTAATTAGTGGAGATGTACATAATGGGCAAGCATATGGTTTTTTGTTCATGCATGTGAATTTTATTTGTGAGTGTGAAAGTTTCCTTGATATTAAGTCTTTAATTTATATTTAATCTTTTAAATTGAGTTTGTGGACTATATTATTTTTTTATTTTTTTGTGAGGGAACTTGTTTTATGATATATAGGTGATGTTATTAACTTTCTTTGATGAGACTAGGTGAACAAATATAAATTTTATGAGTTCAAAGTTCGTCCTTGAAGTTAGGAAGTAAGAGATTTGTTGTTTACTTGGATGTTTTACATAATGATTGAGAAATTTACTTAATATTTTAAAATGGATATATGACTTAATTGTTTGTATCAATCAAAGTTATGACATTGCTAGAATAAATATTTTTAGATGAGCTTTAACATTTGCTGTAGGATGAACAAAAGTTTAAGTGTGGGGTGTTATTGTGAGTCCAAACTACACATTATTTATCATTATTTACATCACATTTATTATATATATTTGTCAGTTTTGAGCATAAATTTTATGTATTGTGCTAAATTTTGTATTTTATTTGTAGGAATAAATTTGTGAAAAAATGAAGAAGTTTATAACTAAAACGAATAAAAGATGGAAGGTTGAAGAAGTAAATTAAGTTTACAACTTAATGGATTAAGGCAATGGGGGCAGGCAATGCCCCATGCCAACTATAAAACCCCCAAAATAAGTTAGGGTCTAGATGTTACCGTGTTGATCTGAATGTAATAATGTAATAAAATGACCTATTATATCATTTAGAGGCCGTGTATGAATTTGAGCTGATTTGGATGTTAAAGGTCAAAGGTCGGCCAAAACTTTCGACGACTAGTCACTTATGTGCCTCATGTGTCTATGCATGCTTATATTTTTATTTCATGAACTTATGAAGTCTTAAAATTGTTTATAATTATTGAAAATGGTAGTATATGAATTTTTGTGAAGTTTGGAAGTCAAACGACCAAGAACGTCCAAAGCGGTTGAAAGATAGCCCTTAGGACACTCAACGTGTGTCTTGATAGGGCCTAGCCTGTTTGAATGAGTTTCGATTATTGGTTTTTTTTAAAACTCATGTGGGAGATCTAAAACTTGTTCAAGGTTTTATTTTCATTGGAAACGTCAGGGTATTACTTCTAAAGGGCCCCACAAGAAGGGCCCAAAGCTGGTCGAGACACTGCCTTGGTAGTGTCAATCGATGGACAAAACCACGGCCAGTTGGTCAACCAACGTCCCTTTGGTAAGGTATCATCAATTAGTACTTAGCTTGGGAAGGTCTCAAGATAAAAATTGGCTAAGTACCAAACGACAGAAGCCCAGCCACGGCCCGTCGACTGACCTACGTGCAGTAGGTTGGCCCGTCGATGGTGGCAAGTGAACTGAAGCCTACGCACTGTTTCATTAAAGAGGTGAATTGGAAATTAACCCCCACCTCCTAAACCGATTCTAGTTGGATTATTTATCTGATTTAGCATGTATAGAAGTCATTCCAGACGTGATCAACCCATTCTCAACCCCATACAAACGTAAGAATCTCCTCTCTAAAAATCCTCTCCCTAGAAACCACCATTGATGGTGAAGGTCAAGAGATTCTTGGAGATCGTATATTCGTGGGTGAATCATCAGGTTTTATAGGTCTTCATGAAGATTATGGTATGGTGATCTTCATCTCTATTTATATTTTCATCTAGAGAGTCGTTCTCAAAGATTTCAAAGAAAAAAAATATGATCAAACAATGTCTTCTTCAATCTGCCATGGGTTTTTTCTAAACATGTTTTGAACAATTGAATCATAATAAATTGAAGTTATAGTTTTAAAGTGATTTTTACTCTAATTGCATGTTAAACCCATGCTCATTCACCCAAACATTTTAGCCTTGCATGGGCTTTGTGATCTTTAATTGCTATCGACTGAATTATGATTCTATTATGTTGAAGTGGTGGTATTTAATGTTGGATTAATGTTTCAGGAACCATGAGGATCAATGTATGAAGAATTCAACATGATTAATATGATCTATGTGTTCACGGCAAGGTTGGCTTTATGTCGATTGTTCTAAGACATGAATAATGTTAGGTTGGTTGTAACTGATGTGTTAGTTTTGTATCATGACTGAATTATGGATATGACTAATGTATGATTGTAGTAAAGATGACCAATGTGAATTTATCTAGCCTTTTTTAACCTATCAATTGATAATACTATTATGTAATGTGATCTTGAATTATGGATAGATGAAGCATGTTTCATTTGATGTATTGATCGAATTAGATAATGCCTAGAATGTACATTATTGTTAAAATATTATTGATGATCAAGGTCTTAGAGAATCGGTAGTGTTGGTTAATTCTCTCTCTATAATCTAGCAAAATTTAGAACTCTACTGCCTATGTTGTAGCTTGATCTTGAAGTGCTTTAACCATATTTTATTTATGATTAAGTGGATGATTATGTACTTCCCTACACTTATCCCGTTAATGACATATAATGGATTATCAATGCAAGTGAATTGGATTAAAGATCTAGGTTCTTCTACTCTCTAGTATATATGTAATGCATTTTATTAGATTGTAATTTAATTTTGTAGCGATTTTTACATGGTTTCTTTTATGATTATGGTACTTAAGCTACAGCCCTATACTTGAAGTATTGATGAAAGAGTAGAAAATTTCTCTATTCCTCTACTTCTCTACTTCTCTATAGTATCTTGATAAACCCGTGAGTGGCATTGTGTGGTATGGTCCACTTATGGTGGTGTTGTTTACTTTATGTCATTATATATGTGTTAACCATGGCCTTGAAGATAATTTGATGAATATATGAATGACTGGTTATGATGACTACATTATTTGTAACTTGGGCCTAGTCTTCTATTTGAGATGTGAATCTAGTTATGTTATGAGCATGTATAGGGTTATTCAATATCATGTGTAAGTGATGCCGTGTATTAGGTGCTAATGGTTGATGAGCCCTACCCATGTACCCCTATGTGAATGTGTTAATAGCTAATGATAGAAGTCTTAAAGTGTTCTATGAAGTTTACTTGTCTCCTATGCTATTATATGTTTTATGGTCTAACCTTGAAGACTGTTGTGGTCTAAGAGGGTGGATGCCTAAAAAATTGTTGATAGCCATTATATGATCATGTTGACCAATGTACACACACTCACACCTTCAGGATGCTTTACCAATGATAGTAAAATGGTAGAGTGTCTAATGAAAGGGTTTTTCTCATATTCCACTCATGTCTACTACTAGACAGGTAAAAGTATAACGCATTGTGGAAGCATGTTATGTATTCCCTTACAGCATGACTGGATAGCGTGTACCGGTTGTGGCGATTAATGTGTTATCTGGAAGGTTGCTCTCTTATATAGATATACACACCACACGATGGGATGATGATTATATACATAATACATATGTATGATATATATATATATATATGATAGATATATTATATATAGATTATATATATATATATATGATATATATATGAGATATATATATAATACATACTATGAATATATTAAGCTTATGTTTTATGAAAATATGATTTAAAAAAAAAAAAAAAGGGCTTTTCAATAAAGGGAACTTAGCTAGCACCGAGTGAACTTGACATTGAGAGATGTTGCATTTCCCTTGAGGAAAGATTCACCATTTGTTCCTTATAGAGTGTTGACTTCCCTTTGAGGAATATTCACCTATGGACCCACTTGAGGTATTGACTTCCCTTTGAGGAAGAGTTTTTACCCATGTTTTCTCATGAAATTAGGCCCCAACTGTCGAGTGACATGTAGAGGGAACTACCTATATCATAGTTCCATAAACTATGCTTGCCACATTGGATCTAACAAAGTGAATTTAATTAGGATGCTAGGATATGTGTTAATGTTCTACCTTGGCTAGGTAGGAACACCTTCCATTAGTGTAAGGCTCTACAACACCAAATTTCATAGTTAGCACCCATGGCCTTAGTGTCAGTTGAGGCTATAGTTTTACCTAAAGTAAAATGGACAATGAAAGTAATGCAGTAGGATCGTAACTAGGATGACTTACGGAAGGTTACTTAGTGTAGGTGGAAGTAATGAACCCATCTAGACATTGTACAAGTAGATCTTTAGGAAGTGTTAGGAAGGTTACCTAATATTTATGATGATTTTTATGTCCATTCTTGTTATAAAGATGTTCTTGATATGAAGCTATATGATGTGACCTATATTTATGTGCACTATGTTGGTCTAAAACTATATGATGAAGGTTTTGTATTGACATGAATGAAGTTGGATTTACTTGTGATGTTGATGTATGAAGTGGTAAGGATTGTGGTTTCATGAAGGGTTTACTAAGTAAAATAAGTATATGTTTATAATGACTAAGAGTTCATTGTAATGTTCTTTAAATATGGCTTAAATATGTCTATCTTATAATATAATTCTATGATGGTATGTGTTGCCTTGTATAGATTATATGTATGTTTTCTTCGTGGACTTAGGGTGATGCATTGCACCTAGTATCACTAGAGGTTACTTGAAAGGTTGATGAGTTAAAGGAAAAAGGATTCAATATTAGGGTAAAGGTAGCTTAATATAAAGTGGCTTTAAAATACAATAAATCCTATATGTGATCTGATGTAATGTTTTGCCTTTGAATATGTTTGCATGATGTATGTCAATGATATAAATGCTATTGGTTAAAGGATTTATGAAGATTTACTCAAGAAGCAACAAGTATAATTTTCAAGAAAATGTCTGTTTTAAATCTCTGTTTTTGCATGGTTACCATACTTAGTACATTCTTGTGCTAATCCCATTCTTCTCTACTTTTTACACAGAGTGTAGATTATGGATGCGTAAAGCATGTCTTGAATGGTGAAGAGCTTTCTAAATGATTTCCAAGTTCGATGAAAGGAATCCTTAAAGTTAAAGGATATCCTACTTATTTCATTAATGTAAAGTCTTTAAATATTGTGTAGTTATGTAATGTGTCTTATGGGTCGTGTCCCTAATGTACTCTAATGTTGTTGAGTCTAAGATGACAAAGAGACTTAAGCTCTATATATGTATTATGACTTATGTTTTATACTTCAAATGAAGTAATGTTCTAGCATATGAAGTGCTAAGAATGTTTTAAATTTTTTGCTAAATTTACTATGTCAATGCGATGAATGATGACTATGGGATTGTATAAGACCTCCGAGAGGTCAAGTACGCCATGTTACTTCTAGGGGGTACTCCCTTGATGTGACAAACGTGGTATCAGATCCACGATGTTTATACAATGGTTTTAGGTTCTAAAAGTCTCATATTTCCACATCTAGTAGAGTCTCATAGTATTGGTGGTGAGTCGCGACACATCAAATTGTACGGGATGCTATAGTACGATAAAGTTTCCATTCTTCATCATTCTCATAATGTGCCATAGAACTTTGCTCTATAAGATATCTCTGTCTTATGTTTTCTTGTCTGGTGGTATTTTAGATGTGATTGTTTGGATGAGATTGTCAATATGCTTGAGGGAGAAAAGGTGAGTTAATGCTTAACTTGTTTTTATGGTTTGATGAGCATGTTTGAAGGTGAGTTTTTGACATATTTTGATGTTGTGATGCAATTTATGGCTATGTATTAGACTTACGTGAAATAGCATGTCATGTTGAAGTATGTGAAATAGCATGTCATTTTGAAGAATGCAAGTAATGATATAGTTAAAGCATGTTAAAAGTTACAATGGTTGATATGAGCTTCTTTTGAAATGGTGTGTTACTATATGGTTTTACATGTTAGTGGCTTACTATTATCATTTGAATTTAAAATGCTTATTGATTATCTATGAAAGCATGCTACCTTGAGAATATGTGTTTTAAGGTGTTCATTATGTCCCTTTGAATATATGCATGATGTTTTAAATTTTTCCTTAACACAATTACCTAGTATTGATTTGAGTCCTCTGTATATATTTGATCCTAGGTGCAAATGTAGTATACATGACTTTGTAGGGTGATGATGTGCATTTTAGTAACCTAGAAGTCACCTTACTCTAATTTTCTAGGGAAAAGAAGAAACTTTGTGGCTAAGTCTCGTTGTTGTTTTCCCTAATGTTGAATGACCTTGAAGTCTAATGTATTGTATAAGAAACTTGTGTGGTTGAATGAGATGACCTAACTTTATGATTTGGGAAGAATTTCTGAGGTGATAATGTGTAGAACACCTTTGGAGACCTTCCGGTATGTTACAGTAATTCCTTCTAATGTGATAATCTCTTTTTAGAGATGAAAAATGGATGTTATTAAGTTAAGGTTCTCTTAAGTTTGGGTTAAGTTGTTCTTAATTGGGTTTACCCTAAGTGGGTGATGGTAATGTAATAATAAGGTTATGGAATTTTCTACCTTTACCTTCTATTTTTGCTTGATCTTGAATTTAATGAAGTATTGATGAGAGTTTTCATGAATAGAGTCTTGCATAAAGTATGAATTGCATGAAATTTATATGTTTGGTATGTATTGATTGATATCATCTTAAGGATATTATGAATATTCCCAAGGTGAATGAATGGAAATTTTGATTAAATACATGTTTCTCATGAGTATTGTACATCCTAACATGCTAATGGTACACTTGACTTCATGATATAAAGTAGGAAACTTGGTTTTAGTCACTTGTGATATGTAAGTTTTATCCCTATAATGAAAATTTGTCTCTTTAAAATGAAATATGTGTTAGTCTCTTGAATACAACGTGACTAATATGGTTGGGAGAGCATGATTGTAGGCTCACTATTGTAAAGTGAAAGCATGGTTAGCTTAGTATTCATGTATGTGCCTGTAATTTGTATTGTTGTTCCTAATAGATGCTTACTATGAAGGTGAGTATTATGTTAAGAAATGGACATTTTGTTAAATAGCTTCCTATTTGTTCTGATGTGCTTGATGGTATTTACCATCTATACTTCACTAGGGAGAAATCATGATCATGTCTTGGTTTGAAAGTGAGAAAATTCAAATATTACCTAAAGATGGCCTTTGTGCCTTTTCTTGGGTGTGAGCTCGTGATACATGTAAGTGTGTTGAAGAGATGGACATTCCTTCATGGACACTACTAAGCATGGTATGGTTGAGTGTGACCTTCATAACACTAGGTCTAACTAATAAAGATCATTGTTTATTCAATTAACTCAAGTCTATGTGCATTGGAGAATGAGTACTTATATAGCTTTTGAGTATATATTGTAATCTACGTATGTGTCACCTTGTGAGATGATCTCTTAATGAATTGAATTGTAATAACCATGTTATGATTGGTATAAGGATGCTCCTCTTATGAAAATTATAAGAGCCTCTTTAATTAATGCATTAAGGAATGAGTAAATTGAAATTTCGCTTTCTTGTGTGCATTGAGTGCTAAATGGTGTGAAGTTGTCTTCCTTGTAATATAGGTGCTTTAAATTCTATGTGATGATGTTACGAATATGATGAACTGCTCTATGATGCATTAAGTCCTTGTTGTGATTAAAGTGTTCTAAGTGTCATTCTAGGACGAATGTTCCCAAATGGGGAATATTGTAAGCTTCCCAAATTAAGTTAGGGTGTCTATATCCTAACGTGTTTGTCTGAATGTTCTAATGTCCCAAAATAACTTATTATTTGGTTTAGATGTAGTGTATGAAGTTTGAGGTGATTTGGAAGTCAAACATCAAGGGTCGACCAAAACATTCAACGACTAGTCACCTATATGACTCATGTTTCTATGCATGCTTATATTTATATGTCATGAGCTTATATAGTCTTCAAATAGTTTTAAATGATGTCAAATTGTAGTATATGAAGTTTCGTGAAGTTTGGAGGTCAAACGACCAAGAACGTCCAAGGCGTTCAAAAAATATCCCTTAAGACGCTCAATTGTGTCTTGATGGGGCCTAGACTATTTGGACGAGTTGCGAGTATCTTTTAGGATTGTATTTATGTTGGAAAAGTCTAGGTACGATTTCTAAAGGGCTCCGCAAAAGGATCCACAAGAAGGGACCAGTGCTGGTCGAGACACTGCCTTGGCAGTATCCATCGAAGGACGAAACGACTGTCAGGTTGTCAACATACGGACCGTAGGTGAGTTCTTGTCGATTGGTAATTATCTTGGGCAGGTATCAAGCAAAAAATTGGCTAGGTACGAAATGACGGAACCCCAGACACGACCCGTTGACTGACCTACGTCCAGTAGGTTGGTCCGTCGATGGTGGCCTGTGAACTGAAGCCTCCACACTGTTTCATTAAAGGAGTCAAAGGGAAATTCACCCCACATCCCAATCCGAGTCCAGTTGGATAAATTAACTTATTTTGGGTGTATATAAGTCATTATCAACGTGATCAACAAATTTCTAACGCCATACACAAGTAAGTATCTTCTCTCTAAATATCTTCTCCCAAGAGTCAACCATTGATGGTGAAGCTCAAGAGCTTCTTGGATCTTGGATTTTCATGGGTGAATCATAAGGGATTTACAGGTCTTAATGAAGATAAGTATTGTTTGATCTTCTCCTGTTTTATCTTTCGTTTTTAGAGATTAGAGAGCCATTATTAAAGATATCAAAGAAGAACAATATAATAAAACAATGTCTCTTCAATCTGCCATGGGTTCTTTTTAAAAAAGTTTTTACGATTGAAACATTATTTATTGAAGTTAATACAAAAGTTTTAACGTGATATTTACTCCAATTGCATAATGAAACAATGCTTCTTCACCCAAATGTTTTAGCCTTGCATGTGCTTTGTGATCTTGAATTGCTATCGATTGAATTATGATTCTATTACATTGAAAAGGTTGTATCTACTGTTATTTGCATGAGTTAATGTTGGATTTATATTTAATGATCCATGAGGATCAATGTACGAAGAATTCAACATGATTACTATATGATCTATGTTTTCACGACAAGGTTGGATTTATGTCAATTGTTGTAAGACTTGAATCGTGTTAAGTTGGTTATAGGTTCTGTTTTAGGTTATTATCATGATTGAATTATGGATATGAATCATTAATAAGTTTAGTAAAAATGACCTTTGTAAATTGATCTGGCCTTTTTTAATCTATCGATTGATAATACGATGCATGTAACGTGATCCTGAATTATGGATAGATGAAACATGTTTCCTTTGATGTATTTATCTAATTATACTATTCCTAAAATGTACATTATTGATAAAATATGATTGATGATCAAGTTCTTAGAGAATCAATAGTGTTGGTTAATTACCTCTATGTACTCTAGCGGAATTGATAAGTCTAATGCCTATGTTGTAGCTTGATCTTGAAGTTCTTTAACCATGATGTCTTTATTACTGAGTGTATTATTAGCTACTTCCATATACTTATGCCATAAATAAAATATAATTGATTATCATTGCATGTAAATTGGATTAAATATCTATGTTCTTCTACTCTACAGTATCTACGTGATGCTTTGTATTATATTGTAATGCGATCTTGTAGTGATTTTTACATGGTTTATTTTATAATTATGGTAATTAAGCTACTTCCCTGTACTTGAATTATTTATGAAACAGTAGAAAAGTTCAATGATGACCAAAGGCTAAAGGGTTGGTATGAATTGCTCTATTCTTCTACTTCTCTACTTCCTTATAATATGTTGATGAAGTCGTGAGTGGCATTGTGTGGTATGGTCCACTTATAGTGGCGGTGTTTACTTTATGTCATTACATATGTGTTTACCGTGGCCTTGAAGACAATTTGATAAATATATGAAGGAGTGGTTATGATGACTACATTATGTGTAACTTGTGCCTTGTCTTCTATTTGAATTATGAATCTAGATTATGTTACTATTCTTATGATCATGTAGAGGGTTACGTAATATCATGTGTAGGTTCTGCCATGTCTTAGGTGCTAATGGTTGATGAACCCTACCCATGTACCCATATGTGAATGTGTGCATAGCTAATGATAGGAGTCTTTAAGTGTTCTATGAAGTTAACTTGTGTCCTATGCTATTATGTGTTGTATAGTCTAAGCTTGAAGAGTGTTGTGGTATAAGAGGGTGGCTGCCTCAATGTATTTTTCATAACCATTATGTCATCATGTTGACTAATGTACACACACTCAAACTTCATGCATGATTACATTGTAGTAAATGTTCATAGTTTCTAAATGAAAGGTTGTTCTCATATTCACTCGTTTCTACTACTATACATGTAAAGTATATGTATGTGAAGCATGTTATGTATTCCCATACTAGGAATGACTTGATAGGTATAATAGTGTGGGCAAGGGTATGGGACTTTGTCTAAGCATTGCACATGTGTACCTTGATAGGATAGTTCCTAGGTTTGGTTTCTAGGTGCATAAATATGAATGTATGGTCATGTGTAATCTTAATGTGTTATGTAGAAGGTTTTCTCACAAATATAGTACACACAACACACACAACATGGATGATGATCTAGTAATCGAGGGCATTGATAGGGGGCCCAAGAATACTCTATACTGGTAGGTGCTTGATAGTGTTCTACTATATAAATTAAGATATATTATATTAATATATATATATATATATATATATATATATTATATAGATATATTATATATATTATGATATCTTAAACCTATGTTGTCATGAAAAATATAATTCAAAGGCTTTTCAATAAAGGAAACTTAGCTTAGTACCGAGTGTCAGATGCTTTCACACCTTGACTTATGATATATACCGTAGGCCGACGTCATTCGCCTGAAGCCCAATAGTGTTGATTGATGGTGTCTGTTGTTTGCTCATGTCGATATAGCTCACCCGATGCACATAATAAACACTTTATTCACCCATGCCTTAGATGACACTGCATGACATTGTCCGACGTTGCTTTCTTGATGCCACAAAACACATCAAATGCATGAAGACATTGGATGATGTTGCATGTCGTTTGCTAATATAGTATGGATGATGCATATAGTCCACAATTGAAATCGCCATGTCATTGTGCTCACTCCACGACTGATGCATGCATGCCATAGCTAATGTATCCTATCATTGGTCTTGTCACCTGGAATATGTAAAAGACATCACTATTATTGTCGAGTCAATTCACACACACCAAGACTGATGTGTGCAGGTCTTTCCTATCTGATGCATTAAAATCACAATTGAAGTCTCCCAGCCAATGCGCAGATGATATTGTTAGTAGGTGTATGCCTTGGTTGATGTTGCATTCTTTTGGTTGACGTCGCTTGTAAGATGAGCACATAAGACATCTTTTCATGCAGGCCTTTGTTGATGTGTTTGCCATTTCCCGACGTCACTTTTGATACAGACATTTCACGTGAGTGCATGCATGCCTTGGGTGAAGTCGTATGTAATTGGCTCACAAAACTTGCAAGATATGCATATGCCACATTAGATGCCTGCATGTCTTGGCTGAGGGCGCTAGGTGTTTGCCAACATCTAATGACTACTGTGTGCAGGCTATGAATGATGATGATATTTTACATCCAACGTCGTTAGACCGACATGTGTAGGATATAGAGGATGATGGTAGGAAATTTTTGACGTAGGCATTCGAATGTGTACTGGATACCAACGATGCAGTCAGGCCACGTTCGACACCGGAAGACTGATGTGTACAGGCTATGTACGATGTTGGTAGCCCATGTCCGACGACTGTTGACCTTTGTGTGCAGGAACAAGGTGATTTGAGAAGACTATGTCGGACGTTGGTTGACCACTATGATCATGAAAAAGTCAATGCGGGAAGGCCAAGCCCGACGTCGGCTAACCATTATGTGCAGGCCAAAGGTGACGAATGTAGGCAAAGTCTAATATTGGTTGACCATTGTGTGTACATCAAGTACGATGCGGGCAATCCACACTCGACAATGATTGTTCAATGTGCACAAGCTACGACAGATGCAGGCAGTCTATGACTAACGTTGGTTGAGCGATATGCATAAGCTACTCCCAATGAGAGTAGTCCATGACCAAAGTTGCCTCGCCGATGCTGCTTGTTGTTGGCCCAGGTTGCTTTCCCGAAGTGCACATGTCTTGACTACTGTTGAATTTTTGTTGCCCAACGTTGATGTCGTCAAACCAATATGCACACACCACCGGTAATGTGTGCAGGCCTTGGCTAGTATAGCCTATCATTGCCCGATATCGTTCTCTGATGCTTACAAGATACGAATGATGTTGCCTATCATTTGTTGACGTCGATGTTGCTTACGAGATGCACATGTGCCTCATGTTATGCTTTAGGCCTTGGATTATGGTGCCTATAGTTGGCTGTCGTCGCCTATTTTGCTTGCTAGATTTGCATGTGCCTCATCCTATGCGTTTAGGCCTTGGTTTTTGCCACCTGTTGTGGCTGGCATCAATTGCATGATGCTTACATAACACGTCAGATGGGTGGCTACATGGAGCTCTTCATTCCGTAACACTGATTCTTACATAGAGAGTAGACATCATTATTTTCCCAAAAATTCATAATGAACATATAAAACCCAAAGATATAGGTTCTAACGTACAAACACACATTAGCTTCCACAAATAACTTTTTTATATAAAAAAAAGTACTTTTCAACAAAAAAGATTTAGTAATTTTTTTGGGCTCTCCAGAATATTAGTAATTGATTATTTAAACATTGCGAATCTATGAAAAAATATAATAATAAGGCCAAATATTCAAAAATACATATAGGAACATTAAATTCAACAATTCCAACAATTATTTGAATTTGAATTTTTGTTCAGTAAATCCCGAATATGAATAATTGATGAATAATAAAAGAAAAATATGATAAAATATTTAAAAATGCAAGAAATTCACAAATAAATATAGCCGCCTTAAATTTAATAGTTTTACTCATTGTTTTTAATTTTTATTTTTTGTTTGGTAAATCATGATAAAGGGGTGATTCATGAATAAAAATAAGAAAATTATGAAAAAAAATATAAAATTGATTCCAAAAATTCACATTTAAATATAGTAACCTTAAATTCAAAAATTTCAACATTTTTTTAAATTTGTTTTATTTTTTCGGTTAGTCATGAAAAATAGGTAATTCATTAATAAAAAATAAGATAAATATGAAAAATAAATATAAAATAAATATAAAATAAATGATAAAATATCATAAATAAATATAGTTATCTTAAATTCCACAATTTTTAAAATTTTATTTTTGTTTGGTAAACCCTGAAAATGGGTAATTAATTAATAAAAAATAGGAAAATACATAAAAATTATAAAATTAAAAAAAAATTCACAAATAGATGTAGTAATTTAAATTCAACAATTTCATTAATTTTGATTTTTCAAAATGTGATATAAAAAATAAAATACAGTAAAAATAAATTTTAAAAATGAATAAAAGTCAGATTAATATGAAAATGCTCGAAAATACATCTTAACATGTGAAACTTATGATGGAGTACATATTTGTACAAATAAAAGATGTTTTGATAATGTACGAACCGTAAACAAAATCGAATTTCTATTAATGAACCAGGTGAGGCGAAAATGTTAAGAATAATTGATGGAAAAACATGAATATGTTGTTTGGAAGGAAGGGTGTTTCACACACTTTTGATTTCTCTATGTCATGGACATCCACATGTTTTCGACTAGACCTCGATCAATGTTGGCTCATGCAACGTTACTCGTCTACCAAGTGTAAGGCATTGAAGATGATGGTAGGCACGTCTGATGTCGGCAGATCAAATATGTTCGCCATTAGTGATGTAGTCATGCTATGTTTGAAGATGATAGATCGATGTTTGAAGGTTACGAACGATGCTGGCAAGCCATTACTGACGTCAGCAAACTAATGTATGCAAGGTATGAATGATGGTAGAAGTCCATATCGGACGTTAGATGATTGATGTGTAAAGACTATGGACGATAGAAGTAACCCATGTCTGAAGTCGGCTGACCATTGTTATCATGCAAATGGCAATGCTGCTAGGCTATGCCCGATGTCATTTTACCATTCTCTGTAGGCCAAAGGCGATATGGAAAGGTCACATCCAACGTCATCTTTCTATTTTGTGAAGGCCAAAGGCAATGCATGAAGTCTATGCTCATTTCAACTGATCGATGTGCAGGTCAAAAGGAGATGGGGGCAGGAAATGCCCGAAATCACTTTACTGTAGTTTGCAAGTCAATGGTGATGCGAGCAGTCCACTACCGATGACGCTTGGGTGATATGCACAAGCCTTGGCAGATTCAAGCAGTCAAACCCAAAGTCGGCTAAGTAAAGTGTAGGCTACGTCCAATGAGGGCAGCCCACATCTGGTGTCGGCTTGCCGTTGTGTGCAGGCCAAGGGCGATGTAGAAATTCCAAGCTTGATGACCATTGAGTGATTTGCACAGGCCACAGTCGATCCACCTTGACATTGATTGAGAGATGTGCACATGCCACGACTGATGCGGAAGCCCATGAAAAATGTCCCCTGGACGATACCACTTGACATTGGACGATGTCACTTGCCTAAAGCAAACTAGGCTTGGCTAATGCTGCCTATCGGTTGTTGATGTAGATGTTGCCCTGCCGATGTGCACACTCCACGGCTAATGCATGTTCGCCTTGGCTGATTTTTCCTGGTGTTGGCCAACATTGATTGCTCGAAGACCACAGGCCTTTGTTGATGCTGCCTTATGTTGTACGATGCAAATGTTTCCCAACCGATGCACAGACGCCACGAATAATGTGTACAAGCCCTTGGTGATGTTGCATTCCATTAGCCAATGTGTACATGCCATGTCATTTGTATGTCAACCTTTGTTCAAGTTGCTTGACATTGGATAATGTCGCTTACATGAAGTGCACAGGCCTTTGCTTATGGTGTCCAACGTTGGCCAACTTTGATGTTTCCCAGCCGATACATACAGGCCACGGGTTATTCGTGCATACCTTGGATAATTTTGGAAGTCGTTCTCCAATGTCGCTTGTCAGATGCGCACAAACCACGTTAGATGCGTGCAAACCTTTGCTAATGATGCATGTCATTAGCTGACGTTGCCTTGTCGATGCATGCATGCTTAAACTAATTTTACCCAGTCGTTGCACACACACAAAGAATTTTGCGTGTAGGCCTTGGTTATGATTCCGTCAATTGTCGATGTCGCGTGGCTGGTTTGTGCAGGCCATGAGCGATGTCACCGGGTCAATGGGCCCACGTTGCAGCTAATGTATGCATGCCTTTGTTGTTGTTGCTTGCCATTTGATGATGTCGCTTTGGCGATGCACGCAGGGCACAACTAATTTTTTCTGGGCGATGTACTCATACAAAACCCTTAAGTAACCAAGTCGATGCGCACATGACATGGTTTATGCGTGCAGGTCTTGGCTGATGTTGCATGTCATAGGCTAAATTCACTTGCCAGATGCACACATTCCATATTAATACATGCAGGCCTTTACTGATGCAACATGGTGTTTCCTGACATTGCTTGGGAGATACACACATTCCATGTTTGTGCTTGCAGTCCTAGTCTTAATTCGCATTCTATTGGCCGACGTCCCTTGCCAAATGCGCACATGCCATGTTAGATGCATGTAGGCCTTGGGTGATGCTACCCCTCGTTGTCCGATATCTGGATACTTATGTGTGCAGGCTACGAACAATGCTGGAAGGCAACATCCGATGTAGGCAGGATATTATGCATAGGCTACAAGCGATGTTGGTAGGCCACGTAAGACGTTGATATACCAATGTAGACTAACAATTATGTGCAAGCCAATAAAGATGTGGGTAGTCCACGCTCAACAATGACTTAGCGATGCACATAAGCCTAGGCCGATGTGGTCTGTCCACGTTAATATTGCAGAGCAAAGTGCACAACCCACGATGTATGTTGATGGTCAATGACTAATGTCACCTAGCCGATGTCACTTGTCGATGGCCGACATTGCTTGTTCAAAGCGCATATGCCTTGGCAGAAGTTGCATGTCATTGCTCGACGGCCATGTCCCCAACCAATGTGCAGACACCACGGCTCATTCGTATAGGCATTGGCTAATGTTGCATGCCATTGGCCAATGACACTTGCCCAATGCGTATTAGAAAAAGATGATGTTGTCTTCCATTGATCGTCACCAGCTTAGATATATGCAGAAGCAACAGCCTATGGAGGCAGTCCACAAAAAACGTTGGCTGAGGAGTGTGAACATTACCACCAATGTGAGCAACCCACGTCTGACGTTGGCTGGACATTGTGTGCAAGCCAAGTGATGCAAGAAGGCAAATCCTAATGATCACTGAGTGATGTGCACAGGTCATGGCCGATGCAGCCGATTCACACGCGAGGTCAGTTGAGCAACATGCACAAGCATCGACCGATGCGACAATCCAAGACCAATGTCTTATGGCCAATGCCGCTTGAAATCGGCCAACGAAGCTTCACCGAGGCACACTAGTTGTGGCGAATGGTGCCTATAGTTGGTCGTTATTCATGTCACCTTGCTGATGTGCATAAGCCTGGAAAATGCGCATGCTAGGACCGATGTCCTAAGTCGATGCGTACATGCCACAACAGATGTGTGCAGGCCTTTTCTGTTGGTTCCTTCTATTGAACGATGCCGCTCGAGAAATGTGCACATGCCACAGTCGATGCGCTCAAACCAGTGGTTGTAGTAGCCCAATCGATGTGCACACAACATGACTTTTGCGTGGAGGCCTTCGCTGATGATGCATGCATTTTGCCGACGTCGATTACCAGATGCACACATGACACATTCACACATGCAAGCCTTAGCTTATGTCACATGCCATTGGCGACTTCTCATGCCAAATACTAATATTTCATGTCCGTGCCTGCAAGCCTTGTCTAAAGTTGTATGCCATTAGCCAACGTCACATTTCACATGCCCACATGCCACACCAGATTTGTGCAAGCCCTGGATAATGATGTGTGTCGTTGTCTAACAACATTATACTTATGTGTGAAGGTTACACACGTTGCTGGCAGGTCACAAGTGTTATCGATAGACATATGTATGCAAGATACCGACGATGCTGCAAGGCAACGTTCGACATCAGCAGACCGATGTACGCAGGCTATGGGTGATGCTGGTAAGCAACATTCGACGTCAGCAAACTGATGTGTGTAGGCTACGAATGATGTTGTCATGCAACCTTCGACATTGATAGACCAATGTGTGCTGGTTATGGACAATACTGACAGCCCATGTCCGATATCGGCTGATTGTTGTGTGCAGGCCAAAGGCGATGGGGGCAGGCAACGCCCGATGTCGCTTGACCGTTGTTTCGTACCCTTAAATTAATATAGTAACCTTAAATTTATCAATTTTAGAATTTCTTTATATTTTTATTTTTGTTTGGTAAATTCCAAAAATGGGTAATTTGTTAATAAAAATAGGGAAAATAAAAAAATATATATAATAATGACAAAAATTCACAAATAATATTGTAACCTTAACTTCAACAATTTCATAAATTTGTTTTAATTTTTATTTTTATTCGGGAAATACTGAAAATGGGTAATTAATAAATAAATTGTACGAAACCATTTTTAAAATTTAAAATTAATGCCAAAAATTCAGAAATAAATATACCTTAAATTCAACAATTAAACAATTTTTTTACATTTTTATTTTTTGATTTGAAAACCTTAAAAATGGGTAGTTTATTAATAAAAATAATAATAATAATATGAAAATAAAATAAAACTAACAACAAAAATTTACAAATAAATATTTTAAGATTAAATTCGACAATTTCAACAAGTTAAATTTTTTTTATTTTTGTTAGGTAAATCTTAAAAATGGGTAATTATGTAACGAAAAAGGAAAGTATAAAAAAATCAACCCCAAAAGTTCGTAATTAAATATAGTAACCTTAAATTCAACAATTTCATAGATTTTATTTTTTTAATATGACAAAAAAAATTAAAATACTTTATTGTAAAAATGACTAAAATTCTGAAAAATATGAAAATGCTCGAAAATATTTCATAACGTGTCAAACTAATTATAGACTATATATTATAACAAATAAAAGATGTTTCAATATCGTGCAAATTGTAAACATAATGAAATTGGTAACAATGAATCATGTGAGACGAAAACGTTGATAATAGATGATTGAAAAGAGTTGAATATGTTATAGTATCAAGAGGGCGTTTAACACTCTTTGGATTTTTGTATGGCATGGACATTTGCATGTTCTTGACTAGACCTCGATCAATATTGCCTCATGCGATATCGCACGTCTAAAAGTTCAAGACACCACCGATCTTGCTAGGAACATCCGACGTTGGCTGACCAAAGTGTACAGGCCACAACAGATGCGGCCAAGACTCATGTGACGTCGGCAGACCGATGTATGAAGGCTATAAAAAATTTTGGTAGGAAATGTACCACGCCAGCAGACCAATATGTTCAGGCTACGGACTATGCTGGAAGCCACGTCTTACATTAGCTACTCGATGTTTACTAGCCACAGACGATAGGTGCATCCCACATCCAATGATGGTTGACCATTATGTGCAGGTCATAGATGACGTGGGCTGACCATTAAGTGTAGGACTAAGGTGATGCGTGAAGGTCATGCCCGTTGTCGGCTCACGTAGTGTGCTGGTCAAATGTGATATTGGAAGGAAACTCCCACTTTTCTGGCCTATGTCAATGGGGGAAGGCAATGCCTGATATGGCATGAACGTTGTTTACAGCCCAAGAACGATGTGTGCACTCCACACTTGACGACGGCTGAGCGATGGGAACAAGTCATGACTGATGCAGGTAGTCTACGGTTGATATCGGTTGATAAATATGTATTCTACAGCAAATGAAGGTGGCCCACGTCCGACGTTAGTTGGACGGCATATGCAGGCCAAGGGAAATGTGGGAAATCCAAGCCTAATGAACATTGAAAGATGTGCACACCCGAAGGCCAATGCAGCATGTCCACGCCTGACGTTAAAATAGCGATGTGCATAGGCCACAATTGATGTGGCCGTCCATGTGCAATGTCAACTGGAAAATTTCATTTTTCTTTGTTCGATGTCTGTTTCATAAAGAATTTAGGCCCTGTCTGATGTTGTTTGTTGTTGGCCAACTCTGATGTTACTATGTCGATATGCACACGTTACAACTGATATTTGCAGGCCTTTGATGATGCTTCCAGTCATTTGAAACTGTCCCTTTCTTGATGCATAAGACCTTATTTGATATTTACTGATGGTAACCCATGCAAATGTTGCCTAGTCGATGCACACACGCCATCACCGATGCATGCAGACCTTGGGTGATATTGCACTGCATTCGCCAATGAAACTTGCAAGATGTGCACATTCCATGTTAGTTGCATGCATTCCTTGGCTTATGCAGACGGTTTTTGGCCGATTTTTATTTCTTGAAGCCCACAAGCCTTGGCTGATTGTGCCAGGCATTTACCAACGTTGATGTCGTACAGCTAAGGCATACACACCACCGGTAATGCATGCATGCTTTGATAATTTTGCATGTCGTTGGTTGACATCGCTCGTTAGATGCGCATAAACCACGTTATATGCGTAAAGACCTTAGATGATGTTTCCTGACAAAAGCAAACATTTCCATGTTTATGCATGCAGGCCATGAACGATTTCGCCTAGTCAATGTGCACACACCACGACTGATGCATGCAAGCCTTGGCTGATGTTGTCTTCCATTGGTAAATATTACATTGCAGATGCGCGCATGCCACAACCGATGTCATCAAGTCGATGTGCACACGTCACAACCCATGCATGCAATTCTTGTCTAATTTTTCCTGCCATTGTCCAATGTCACTTGGTCGAAGAGCGCAGGACACTCCTGATGCGCTCAGACCACGTTTGAAGTCATCCAACCAATGTGCATACGACATAGCTAATGTGTGCATGCCTTAAATAATGTCGCATGTCATGGCCAACATTGCCTTCCACGTGTGTGCAAGTAGTCCATGGATTATGCCACATCCATTGGCCGGCGTCACTTGCCAGAGACGCACATTCCATGTTTCTGTGTGCTTGCCTTTGCTAAAGTCTCATGTAATTGAATGAAGTAGCTTCCCAAATGTGCACATGCCATATAAGACTATGCAAGCTTCATCGGATGCTGCCTTCCATTGGCCAACATTTACAGACTGATTTGTGCAGGCTACGAAAAGAGCTGGCAGGCCACATCCGACATCAACAAACCAATGTGTGAAGGCCATGGATGATACATGGAGGCCACCATTGAGGTTAATAGACATTTTTTTGCACTCTACAAACAATATTGTCAGGCCACGTTCGATGTGTCGGAAGATATATGTGTGCAAGATGAGCAAGATGTTGGCATCCCACGTTTGACTTCGGCATACCATTTTTTGCATGCCAAAGGAGAAGTTGGTAGACCACCTCCAACAATGGCGAAACATTGTGTGCTGGCAAAAGGAGATGCAGGAAGGTCGCGACCAACGTCGGTTGAAAATTGTGTGCTAGCCAAAGGTGATGCAAGAAGGTAACACCCGACATCGGTTTACCTTGGTGTGCACGCCAAGGGCGATGCACATACTTTAAGGCAAGCAATGATTGAGCGATATGCACCAGTCAAGATTGATGAGGATAGTCCAAGATCAATGTCAGCTGAGCGATGTGCATAGGACACCAGCTATACAGACGGTCCACGACCAATGTCGCCTTGTTGATGTCTCTTGTTGTTAGCCAACGTCACTTGCCCAAAGCCCACATGTCTTGGTTGATGGTCCTACCATGTCCCGACACTTCCTATCGTTGCTCGACGGTGATGTCGCCCAGCTGATGTGCATGCGGCATAGCTCATCTGTGTACGGGTTGGCTAATGTTGCATCTTTTTGGGCTACTTCATTTGCCTGATGCATACTTGTTGCGGACAATGTTGTCTGCTGTTGGCCGATGCCTTTGACGCTTTCCATATGCACACATGCAGCGGTCAATGAATGCATGCCTTGGTTGATGTCGCATAAGTTGGCCAACGTTGCTTGCCCTTGGACCACTTGAAGATCTTCATTCTTTGTCACGGATTCATATTTAGAAGAGTAGACATCATTTTTTTCCACATATTCATAATTAACATGTATAACCAAAATATGCACGTTCTGAGGTCCAAAAACACATTAACTTCCACAAATAAATTTTTTAATGTAAAAACATAGATTTTTTTTAAAACATTAAAATTATATTTTTCGATTAATCACGAAAATAACAAATTGATTAATATATTATATCAATAAAATTACAAATATAAAAATAACGCCAAAAATTCATAAATAAAATTACTAACCTCAAATTCAACAATTTCAATAATTTTTTAATGTTTATTTGTGTTTGTTTAATCCCAAAAATGTGTAATTGATGAATAAAAATTAGTTAAAATGTAAAATTAACGCTAAAAGTTCACAAATAAATATTTTTACCTTAAATTCAACAATTTTAATATTTTGTTTTTAAATTTGTAATTTTGTTCGCTGAATCTCAAAGATGGGTTATTCATGAATAAAAAATAGGAAAATATAAAATAAATAAAAATAAAAATAAAAATTCACAAATAAATATAAAAACCTTAAATTCATAAATTTTAACATTTTTTTAAAATATTTATTTTTGTTCGAAAAATCCCAAAAATGGGTAATTCATTAATGAAAAATAGGAAAAGTATGAAACAATTATAAAATTAACTTCAAAAATTGAATAATAAATATAGTAACCTTAAATTTATAAAAATCAACAATTTTTTAACTATTTGTTGTTTGGTAAATCACGAAAATGGGTAATTCTTGGATAAAATTACGTGGCACCATCCTTGAATTAGAGGACCTACAAAAACTTGGAGAAATTCCAAGTCTTCTTGCAGGGCGACCTTGATACCTGAACGGCCCGTATCTGCATTGTTTGGGGGGAAGAAAAATAATATGGGTTAGTACATTTACTTGTACCAAGTATGGAAACATATGCATATATAATTTTTTGAAACCGTGCTGAAAGGGACATTTTGTTCAAAACCATGCTAAGTTACTTTTAAAATCCTTAATGCACAATAAAAAAACACATACAAGACAATGATAACTTATTCATTTGGACAAGCCCATATGCAACACAAGACCAACATCATCAATAAAGTCAAGTCAACATACTCATTACCAATATGAGGTCATGTCAACATGAATAGTAGCATATCAAGAGCATATAACCAAAGCAACTCAAACATAATTTCATAACAACAAAGCATGTACAAGAGTTCATATCATCTTAAATTCTAAGACCCTTACCATTAATCCCATACCAAGAATACAAGTGCAATGCTCATGTTAACTCCCTTATCCCAACATAATCAAGTAAACAAGGAAAGAGATCATAAGTAATGTCTTACTCCATATGACATAGCATCGTGTGTAGTTATCATCATATATAACAATATAGACCAATAACATATTAATAAGTTAATGTAACATCATAAAGGATAATTATCATGAAAAGTCAACATATACATATCATTTACTTTATAAGAGCATAAGAACAACCTCCATGGACTTCCCTCAAGGCTAACTAGTGCAATGTATAGGTAGAGTACCATACCCTACCTATACCAAGAAGAACCCCTAAGTCACCCTAGTTAGAGTTCATTTTATTACTTCCATTTTACTTTCGGAAACAATTATCTTAACCGACATAGACAATGTGAGCTAAGCATGGAATCTGGTGTCATGAAACATCCACAGAAAAAGGTGGTCTACTTGCAAAGATAGTACCAAAACATGAACATAGCATTCTAGATTGATCCACTAGCTAGTATTCCTATGGGGGCAACATAGTTCAAGTACTTGGAGACATGCTAGAGACCCTGTTTATGCCCAATCGCATTGTAATCTCTATCTCATGAGAACCACTTTGAACCTACCTTCCCACATTGGAAATGGACACCTCTCATAAGTAGTTCATGAGGTGCTAAGCTAAGTCCCTTTTTGAAATGTCTAAGTTATTCTTAGTCATCATTGCTTAATATAGGCCATATGAGACTACTCCTTGTATATTCATAGTCATTAGCTCATTTGGTATTGCTTGAGAATTTCCTTTCATTACAACACTTCATTTGTTAAATTATTACATCATAGTCATCATATCATAGTAAGACACATGAGTGATTCACAATCAACCTTATATCATCATACCTTAATTATAATCTAAAAATTCATATAGTCAAGAGATTTCAATTACATTCATCATTCCATCATCTACCTAATCTAATCACATGTAATACTTTAATTGAACACCAACTTCTATAATCCATCATAGTTGAACTAAGAATTCATGATCACAAAGTCTTACCAATTCACCTGCAAAATCCCTCTTCAAGATCTTTCCATTCAACAAACCATATTTATCCATCAATATAATTAATAATATCATATAATAGTAATTAACACAAGGACCATGTCAATTGTATTATCACTAATCAATTCATAACCTAGGGTTAGGGTAAAAGGATCAACTTCTGATTTCTTCCATAAAACTAGGACAATTACCGAGAACTACAATAATTAAAGAATAGTAAATCATAATATATACATAATTGTCAAAGGAAATCAACTTCAAAACCAATTAAAAGACAAATCACGAAATTTGAAAGAAACCCATGTTTTTGACATCTTTTGAAATCAATTTGAAAGAGTCTCTTGCGGAAAGGAGTCCTAAGAGTGAAGATCTTCCATACTTTAACAATACTTGAATACTGATGAAGATAAAGTTGAAATCTTGCAGCCCTAATTCCCTTGAACCTTGTCTTCGATGGTTTTCTTTTGGGGAAAGAGAGAGAAAATAGAGAGGTAGAGATATTTGTGTTTGGAAATTGAGGGGGTTGAGTTAGTTTGATTATGTTTAAAATATAATATAGCCCCTTAACTAACTCAATTAGACATCTCTTAACCATTAATTAATTAACTAACCAACTAACTAATTAATTTCTCAACTTAAAATTTGACAGTCAAAATAGGCCCTGACCTATGAGACCTTGACCTACGGTTCGTAGGTCCATCGACACCACCATATTTCCAAGGCGTCATGAGTTCAGAGATTGTGTTTTTGGGAAAATTTTCGAAAATTCTAATTATTGGTCAAAGAACACAATCGTTGGGCCGTAGACCAATCAAAAACTCATTGATTGTCTAATCGTTTGTCTACTGTCAATTTGACAGGTTTTGGTCAAATGCAAGGGTCCTCTCCAAGGAAAGCTAGGGTGTTCCTTTGGGGAGTTTCCCAACCATTTTGAAATTAAATTCAATGTAACACCTGTTTAACACCATTGTATCCATTTTCATTAGCACACTAGTGCACATTTCATAATTCACCAGACGTCATGGATGTTTCTTGATTTGACTCTTAACAATTCATAAATGTTTCAAATACCTTAGTTTACTCATATAAAAAGTCTAACAAGTTATATTTCATCACGTGAGGCTCTAGATTATGTCTTCTAATTTTGGAGTGTTACATAAGCAAATAATACTTGGCTAATGGTGTCTATCGTTTGCCAATGTCGATGTTGCTCATCCAATACACACAGGAAAGGGTTATACTTGCATGCCTTAGATAATATGGTATGCCATTATCCGGTAGTGCTTTTCATATGAGAAAAAACCATGTTAGATGTTTGAAGACCTTAGTTGATGCTACTTGTCATTGATTGAAGTCACTTGGACAATGCATGCAGAATAAGATTAATGTTGCCCACTCGATCCGCAAGTGTCACTGCTGATGCATGTTGGACTTGTCTGATGCTACGTTCCATTGGTCAATATCGCCTGGACGATGTGCGCAGGGCAGTATTGATGTCTATGAGTTAATATGCACACACCGCAACTGATGCCTATAGGCCTTGGTTGTTTCTGACTGTCATTGGTTAATGTTGTTTCGTTTATGTGAACATGACCTAGTTCATGTCACCTAGTTGATGCACTCAGACCACGACTTAAGTCACTAGTCTATGTGAAAATGACATGACTGATTTGTGCAGGCCTTGGATTACACTACATGTCGTTGGCCGACGTGTTTAAAAGATTTGAACATTCCATGTCTATGAATGCAATCCTTGGCTGATGCCACAAGCCATTGGTCAACGTCCCTTGCCAGATATGTACATTCCACATCAATGTGTGCATGAATTAGCTAAAGTCGCATGCCATTGGCTGACATCGCTTACTAGACGTGCACATGGCCTATTAGATGCATGCAGGACTTGACTCATGACGTATGTCGTTGGCCGACATCTATAGACCGATGTGTGCAGGCTACGCATGATGATATCATAACACATTAGACATCAGAAGAACAATGTGTGAAGTCAACGAATAATGTTGGTAGGATGCATTTGACGTTGTTAGACCGATGTGTGAATATTACAAACGATATTGTCAGGCCATGTTCCACGTCAACAAACAAATATGTGCATGCTTCAGAGAATGTTGGGAAGCCCACATCTAGTGTCAACTGATTTTTGTGTCCAGGCCAATAGCGAGGTAGGAAGACCACGTTCAACATTGGCTGACAATTGTGTGCACACAAAAAGAGTTTCAGGCAGGCCACGCCTTTACGTTGGTTGACCATTGTGTGCAGGAAAAGGCAATTCGGGCATGCACCATTTGTCGTTGCTTGACTGTGGTATCAAAAACCTCAAGTACACCCTAGAAGTTAGAGTATCCTTCAGTTCATCACACGGCAAATGAGAGTTCAAGAAGTCTCATCTAAGCTTCTCGTATCATTCATTGCATAATAACATACTAAAATGACTAAGAATTTAAAACTTTCTTCACACAAGAAGAACTCTTTTCACAAGGAATATACCAACGGAAGACTTTCATTAAAACATCAAACCTATACATTAACCCTTTGAACCATCTAAACTTTAAAGTATACGACATGTGGGACTAATTACATAGAAAACATAAAGTAAAGACTTATGACATAAACGAACATGTGGATATTGTCCTTAAATCGATGAGGACTCACCAATACTTCATCTTCAACCCTTAGAAACCAATCCATCCTCCATGGCACATCAAGACTTCCAATTCCCTACACTTAAGTCAAAAGCAAAAGAAGGGGTTATCATATTAGATGTACTAAGTAGGGAAGTCATGCAAAAACCATGAAAAAAGATAATTTAGTCAATAACATGCTTTTCATAACTTTTGATTAAAAAATCATACTATAATCATAAGAAAAACATTTATCCCTTTAGAAATACATAAGAAGTCATTTAATCAAATAATCAAAATTTAAGAAGCATTACAGTGACATTCTCACTTAATACATCAACTCATAGATAATATGACATTCTCCTTTCAAGGGCTATGAAAAGACTTACTTAAGTAAATCAAAAATATAACGTCCATGATAGACCTCTTAAAGATTACCTAAGAAATCCTTAAGATTACCTAAGTTTTGATCATGTTAACATAAACAATCATCTTCACTAATTAGAGTAATTTTTAAGACATATCTAAGTAAGAGATAAAATGACCATTCCCTTTACTCCTTCATACCTTAACTAGACAACCCTTAACTAGTCTACATAAGTACTTATTCATTTAACATTGTTTATTAACTTATGTCATTACATTCATAAGTTAGTTAATATACATTCATCGCATAAAGGACATTCAAGATATGGTCTTGAAGAAGACCTATGGACTCTCACTAACATCTTCAAAGCCTATTGTGCAATTCCTAGATAGCGTCCCATATCACCACCTAAACTTCATAGAACTTCTCTAATTTTAGTAAGTATCACATATGATTAGAATAGGCAATAACCACCATAGACCATGGTAGAAAAGCATGGAATCTGGAGTTATAACCTACTCCGTTGAAGGGTGTTCTACTTTTCAATGGTAGAACGTAGACACATCCCATGTAGGCACATGGTTAAGGAATATGAAGGGCATGCTTTGTAATTTAGTCTCATTCTTTAACTAGAACTACTTCCCCTTACCATACTCACTCGGTGCTTGCCTTCATTCTCATAGATTTAATCACACTAAGGTTCATACAAAAAGTGTTTGATATCAAGTTCATAACCAAATTAATTTACCCTACTAAATCAAGGTCCACTAGGGCTATCTCACTATTTTTAATAAGAACCTCATCATGAATTTCCTAAGGATTTATGTTATGTCGTTCCATCCAATCAACCTTAAGTCAATCATCCTTTACTTTGAAGGATACCATTACGACTTTCTACCTCAACATTCATAACCTTACCACTAAGTTCAAGGTTTCACATAAAGATCCTCTTAACATTATTCAAGGTCACATGACATTCATACATTCAAGACTAAGAGACTTTAGCCTGCTATGTCAATACATCACATATTCATATTTGTACATACATCATGTAAGGAACAGAAGTCTAACTAGACAAAACACAACATATTACACTTTAGTCATATAACATAACATTATTTAGACACATAGGAATGACCCTTAACATCATCTAGTCAACCTAGGCATTATATTAACATCATCAACATAATCATTATAGACTCATAAATCCAAGTTAGGTACAAGGATATATCACTCTGAGACTACACATATAAGCACGTAGTCATAGTATAACATGATCACCTAATCACTTCAATAAGAGAATACATACTTTTACATTACTTCACATATAGGTAGATATGGTAATACTTCACATAATCAACTACAAAAATGAACATAATACTTCAAGTAATGTCGACAAGGCCATGATCATCAATATACTTAAAATAACACCAACAAGGCCACATCAATTCACATAACACCGCCACCATAAGTGGACCATACCAATCACACATAATCAAAGATCTAAATTACAATATCTATACATAATTATAAAAGAGTTAGGGAAGCATACCACCCAATTGATCTCACCACTTTAATACCAAGCTAAATCATCAAATTCAATATCATAAGGCCCTTACCCATGGCCATAAACATCAATCCAAATCATAAATCATAATACTGAATGAATCTAAGTCAATTAAATATAGATTTACCAATCTAATACCAATAAGATATCAATTGAGTACAATTCTTACATCATTAGAAAGCCCATAGAAATCTACACTAGAATCTATAACCATTAAGTTCATATCAATTCAATAGGATTAACATGCAATAGATCTAAGAGTCTTCATTACTCAATAAGTCAAATTAAACAGATTATACATTATACATACATAATATATACATGAATCAAACGCCCATAACTATCTACGCATGAATTCATAAATCTCAAAGCATAATCAAGTCACCCATATTTTAGTGAAATCTAGACAATTGAATTATAAAGGGTTCATGGATAATATCATCGTAAAACATTAATTAAACAGCAATAACATCATATCTTAACGTTTGAAAACCTTTCATGCAAGAACCCAAGACTTAGAGTAGAAATTGGACTTTTTCATCTTTTTGAAATTGTTTGAAAATCATCTTTGAAATTGGATATAAGGTGATAGCAAGCCTTAGAGGAAGAAATCACATACCTTATTTGAAAAACTCAATGCTAATTGAATAAGAAACTCCATTGAAGACCGATCTTCAAGCTTCATCTTCATTTTGAACTCTTATGGAGTTTTTTTAGAAAACATTAGGAGGGAAGGGTTTTTTATTTATATACTAGGGTTTAAATGATATTTTAATCACATATATACTCTTAAAATACCCCTAAACACTTAAAACAACTGTCCCCATCGACGCTCCGTAGTCTGGTTGACTGGCTACTGTTTGGGTCATCGATTGGCACTACCTTGCAGTGTTGAGCTTTAGGTTGGGGTCCTCCTATAGGGCCCCTTGAGGGTGCTACATGGAGTCATACCCAATATTTTTTTATATGAGTTTACGACCTATCACAAAATTTTCATCTAAAAGGAACATGTAAAACTCGATGAATTATACATAGATACACAAGGTCATTTCAAGGAACATTTTTTTAACGTCATAGACCTTCTTGAGCGTTTGACCTCCAAGATTTTTGAAACTTGACACACTGCCTATATACACCATATAAACTCATTTAAGTTCAATACAAGCTCATGCATCACACATAAAGACATAAAACCGCATATGAGGCACATAGGTGACATAGTCGTCGGACATCTTGGTCGTCCCTTGATGTTTGACTTCCAATTCACCTAAACTCTTACATACTGCCTCAATAAAACTTTATATACCATTTTAGGACCTTATAAAATCATGAAAATCACGTTTGGCTCTAGCTTTAGCTAAGTCATTTTTGGGACCTTACATGTGGTGTTTAGGCCACGGGCATTGGAGGTAGTCTATGCCTGACGTGAACTGGTCATTGTGTAGGGAAAAGTCTATGGGAGTGGAAAATGCATGATGTCGCCTGACCGATATATGCTGGCCAGAGGTGATGTGTCTAGACCACATGTGACATCGGCAGACTGATGTGTGCAGTATACAGACAATGCTGGTTGGCCATGTTCAACATTGACAGGATGATGTGTTCAGAATATGAGTATTCCAGGTAGGAAACCTACATCGGATGACTGATGGGTGGATGACATAGGAACTAAATACTCGTAGTCTTGAATTTATGAATGTTATGTAAGACCTTTAATGATGACAAAAAGGTCCTTTATGTGAAATCTTGAACCTGGTGGTAAAGTTATGAATGTTAAAGTCGAAAGTCATAATGGTATCCTTCATGTTATTAATGATGGACTTAAGGTGGATTGTCTTGAACGGCATCATATCATACCTTAGGAAAGTCATTATGAGCTTCTTGTCGGCATAGTGATATAGCCCTAGTGGACCTTTCTTTTGTAGGGTAAATGTAATTGGGTCATGAACATGATATGGGGCACATCTGTATAAACCTTAGTGTGATTTAATCTTTGAGAACAGAGGATAGCACCGAGTGAGTATGGTAAGGGAAGTAATTATAGTTAAAGAATAAGACTAGATTACAAAGAACACCTTTCATATTCCTTAAGCATGTGCCTACATAGGATGTGTCTATGTTTTACCAATGGCAAGTAGAACACCCTCCATCGAAGTAGGTTACAACTCTTGATTCCATTCATTGCTACCATGCTCTATGTCGGTTATTGCCTATTCTCATTATATGGAATACTTACTAGCACTAGAGAAGTTCTATGAAGTTTAGGTGGTGCTATGGGACGTTATCTAGACATTGCACAATTTGCTTTGTAGGAGTTTGTTATAGTCCCTAGGTCTTCTTCAAGACCATTACTTGAATTTCCTTATGTGATGAATGTCTCTTAAATAAACTAAGTAATGTAATGACTTATGTTAAGAAATCATGTTAAATGAATAAGTACTTATCTAAAATAGTTAAAGGTTTTCTAGTTAAGGTATGAAGGGGGCAATAGAATGGTCACTTCATCTCTTACTTAGATAAGTCTTAGTAATGATTATAGTTATGGAAATGTGACTGATTATGTGGACATGATACTAACATAGGTAAGTCTTAAGGACTACTAAGGTAATCTTAAAGAGGTCAATTATAGACATTATCTTCTTGAGTTACTTTAGTAGGTCTTTGGATAATCTTTGAAAGGATATTGTCATGTTTGATGTATGCTATTGTATTAAGTGCGAATGATTCTATCCTAGGTAGTCTATACGATCACTTGTGTGTGTGTGATGGGGATTGTACGGGCGTTCTCTCCACACTCACCCAAGTGAGCCTTGGAATCACATTTGGTAGGAGGATCTAATGTTCATGTGTTTGATATATTGTCATTGTGTATGTGTCTCATTCTAAATATATTTAAGGATCGTTTAGGCATGCTTTGACAGGGTGTATAGGTGGTCTCTCTTTATGTGACTTAACTGTGTATTAGGATAGTTGTTAGTGGGATGATTTTATGTTAGGAGATGCGAAATGTGAAGGTTAAGCACTTCAATGTAATAGTGAAGGGATGTCACTGTACAGTGAAGTGGTTCACTAGAAAGTGAGCCTTAAAGTGTGATTATTTGCTTAAATGATTTCTTATGTATTTCTAAAGTGATAATTGTGGTTCTTATGAATATAGTATGATGTTTTAATCAAAATTCATGAAAATCGTGTTATTAACTAAACGTCCCTTTTTCATGGTTTTTTAATGTCTTTCATACTTAGTATATCTAATGCGCTAACCCTTTCTTTTCCTTTTTTGACTAAACTGTAGGTACATTGATGTCTCGATGTTCCATGGAGGATGGACAGGTTTCTAAGGGTTTAAGATTAAGTATTGGTGATGTCACTACTGGAATCTAGACTCAAGACGAGACCGGCGTCGTTGACCTCTTAGAGGTCGCAGAAAAGCCTACATACATAGTTCTTACTGTTGACACCCAATCTCGACCCTCATCGGTATATATTAGTTCTCGAGCTTCATAAATTTTTTCAAACAGTTTAAAATAATTAGTTTTATAAATTTTGCAAAAAAAAATATATGATAATATATGAATTTTGTGTTATTTTTGGATACATTGCCATTTTTCTTATAATTTTTGTAGATAGCATAATATAATTTTAACATGAGTGGCGTTAAGTTGGTAATTTTACGATATTTCGCAAAATATTTTAATTTCTAGTAAGTATTCGATTAAAATTAATAATTTATTTTAAATTATGGTCATTTTTTGAATCACTATTTTTACAATTAAATAATTCTATTACAAAAATAAAGAAGCTCGTTAATTAAATTAATACAAATTTCATTTGATTTAGGGTTAGCCATTTATCATCTAACTCAATGTTTGCTTATTTATATTAAAATTTAAAACCCATCTTTCCAACTAATTCAACTTTGGGGACCCATTACCTATCAGCGCCGGCCGTGCCCAATTACTTCCAATTACTTCCTCTTTTTTTTCAGCGCACTACATTATTATGATCCAGTCCATTTCAACTAATTTCCACTCTTCTTACTTTCCCACCCACCCCATTCTGAAACTCCATAATCCAGGCCCAATTCCTTTGCCCTTTAATTCCATTCAGCCCCCATTTTTTTCCCAGCCCATTCGTCCTACCGGCCTACCAAATTTAACCCAACCCAAAACCGATTCTCCCTCTTCCTCTTTGCGTTCAACAGCCGCGCAGAACTTCCAAGAAAAATAAAAATAAAAGAGGGGCTCCTTACACTCTGTTCTTCCCTCCCTCGCGCGTGAATCGTCCCCTCTCTCATCAACTCCCCCCCCTTTTTTTTTTAAAAATCCACTACGTTTCATATATTTTTCAAGAGTTTGAGATTGTTACCAGAGAGCGGGAGAGAAAAAACATGAGGTGTCGACATCTCCTCTCCCCTCCTCCTTGTCCCTCAATCGGACAGCCGATCCTCTCATTTCCGTTTTTTTTTTTTTTTTTGAAATAGTACAAATTCGTACCATTCCGTTTCAACCTTATCCCTTTAGTTTTTTTGGATTTCAAATTGGGAGATAAAAACGCGATTTTACCCCAGCTCTTTTCATGATTTCTCCCCGCTCTCAATCCGTCAAAATGTCTATATATATGGCCACCTATTCACTATTTTGGGGGGATTTTTTGGGGAGGAATTTTCGGGGGAGAGAAATTTTTTTATGTCTTGTGATAGAAAAAAAAATTATTGAAAGAGTTTATTCATACGAAGATTTTACAATTGTTTAAGAACAACTATATATCTATTGAAGTGGAATTCGAAACAGAAGGATTGCTGAGTTTTTTATTATCATTTGAATTCGAAGTTGTGTAATGGAAGATCATCCCCCTGCTCACCTATTCCTATTTCGCTGCTCCGAAGAAGGTAATCGCCTTCTTTAAAGCTTTCTTCATCCCTTTCTAACTTAGCGATATTTCGATATTGAAGTTACTATTTAGATTGTTGTGTTGTTGTCAATCGTGGTTTTCATTTTCATTGTTGTTGATTCAATTTCTTCGACCTTTCCGAACTTGTTGTTTCATGTAATGTTAATGATATTTCTTTATCTTCATGGCTATCTTGGATTCTTTTAGTGATGTTAGTTGTTTTCAACAAGGTCTAGATAGGAGCATTGAGTCTATTTTGTTCTTAAGGATACTTATCCGGTTTCTTCTATGTGAAATTCACTGCTTTATCTCGAATAGATTGTAACGGTGATTAGTTGTTAGGGATGCTTTGTTAGTTCTTATATCTTTCGCTTGCGTGAGGGAGGTCTCCTTTTTATTATGGGATGGTAAGTGTGTTTTTCGTTAATGTTAAGGTTTAGTGTATTCGGCGGTTTTGAATGATCGAAGGGATAATTTTCCCCATTGGTTTGGTCCTGCAGTTTGTTGTTGCTTCCTTGTTTAGAGGTTCTCTTTTGCGTTGGAAATGAGTCACATCGTCTTAAAATTTTACATTGATACCCTTGATGAATGATGGCTTTTATATATCTTAATGCTTTTTGAACATTTGGTTGTGCTAAACATTTAAGAGCCTCTAGTTTTGCTTGCATATTGAGTTGTATTTTGAGATTTTGTATCCCTTTCTTAACTCATATTTCTAAAATAGCTCGCATATTCTATGTTTGTTTCGTTTTAGTCATTTGCTTAAGGTGCTAATTCTCCATTGTGTTTGATTGCATGTGAAACCCTCCTTGAGTCCTCGTGGACTTTATTCCATCTCACTGCTCCTCTGCGTTGAGCCATAAAGTCTCTAAACATCCTCCTCGAGTCGTACATTCCTTTCAAAACAGATGTATAGGTTGAAACAGCAGAAATGCAGTGCTGGAAATTTGTTACACAGTTTCATCATAACCGTAAAAGTGGCTTGGAATTATTTTTCAGGATTTGAGAAAGATGTATACAGAATTATACCTATTTTATTACCCAGTTTAGACTAATAAAGTTTGGTGGTACAGGATGATCCAAATTCGAAATCTCGGTTTGTAGAAGGGAAGATATGCTGCTAAAAGGGAACTTTCAACTTTCGAAAGTTGAAAAACCGGCTAATATACATATTGTATACACTGATATACAGAAACTCTATACTATAGATATGTGTAAAAAAATACGAATTGCAGGTTAACATACGGGGACGCCAAATTCAGATAAAATACAGGAATAAGCAATGAATAAATGCATAGGATACAGCATGTATACATTGGTATACATTTTTGGGCAACGATATACAATTATTAAACAGGTTAAAAAATGATACAGGTACAAATACGTAGAAACAAAGTTGGAAATTCAAGGTGAATAGCGAGAAACGCGTATTCGAACAAATATACATCGTTTGTATGCTTTATGTCTCTTTCCATGAAATAGGGCCAGGGCCCTTCAGCCTTTTTATTAACAGGCCCAAAGGCCATTTGTTTCTGCAGTTTTTTTAAAGAGGGCCCAATTATAAGAATTAGTTTAGGATAGGTGGGCCAAAACCCAAATGAATGAATTTGGTCAATCAAGCCCAAGTTCAAATATTTTTCTCTATATTATTTATTTGTTTGAATTAATTAATATTTTGGTAGAATTTTTAAAAATAATTCCTAAGAAAACCATTTTTCGTTATTTTAAAATGTTTTATAGTATTTATTACTTAGTTTTGTTTTATTACTTTTATCACCATTTATTTTTCCTTAAGTTAATTAATTTTCCCTTGTAAAAAATTTCATTTAGAAATAATAAGGAATAAAAAATGAAATAAATATAGCAAAATGAATTTTCTCTTTACTTATTGCCGGTCAACCGCAAGTTAGTGGGCATCGCGAGGGCCTAACACCTTATCAGGATGTACATTGAACTTCGTTCAATCGATTTTTAATCTATTTTTTAATCTTTTGAAAAGTTTTCTTGATTTTATCAAAAATCAAGTGGCGACTTTATAATTTGGAAAGTCGATTTTTCTTAAATAATAAGACTAATTGATTTTTCCTTAACCTAGTCATCTTCACACCGTTTGTTGAACAAATAGTATTTTTAAAATAAAACAGAAATGACGACTCTGCTGGGGATTAATTAAGTTCTAACCATAAGAATTGACTGTTTGACTAAGTGCTATTAATTTTTAAAAAATATTGTTTGTGCATGAATATGTTTAAGTTTTTCATAAATGTCATTACATTCAATGGCCTGTTTTCCGATATCTATGTTTATAGTATATTAAAGGAGTTTGCGGGAGCCGCAGCTGGGCTTTTTTTATACTCACCTTTTTTCGAAATAAGCGGCACTTTTCTTGGTTCGTTAGGCGCCCAAATGGTTGTTCCGAGTTTCATCAGCCCAAATTGTCCCATTTGGGTTCTCGGGTCCTTTCAAAAAGCGCACTCCCACCCTATCAACTAGCGTAGAGCCGAGCCAAATCCTAATTTAAGGAGCATTTGAACTCAAGAGACCCAATACCCAAGGCGTGTTGGGCCCATTAGAAGAACACCCTTGAGTCCAAACGGCCTACGCCTAAATTGTGACGTTCACACTTATGTATTTAAATTTAAGGGATTACATGTTGTTTTCAGAAATCAGTCGGCATCATAGGGGCTTGATTGATTATGTTTATATAAAATTAAAGAGATCCTTTAAAAAGCTACTGGTCCATCAAAGAGTTGCAACCTCCCCGAAGATTTACAAAAGTCAAGAAAGAAGAAGGATCTTCGTGGAGGCATAGTTTTAGGTGTCGTACCACCTGTCGTGTGTTGATTAGTTTTTGTATCCATTTACACTATTACTGTATCCCCATTAAAGTTTATTTCATAAATTTTATAAACTTATTTGTTAAGGTCAATGAAATATTTCAATGACGTATATATCCCTCAAAATCGCTAGGCCCACCCCTTGGCACAATCCAGGTCCCTATCTGTTTAGAACGCGCAATATTTGAGTGTATGTGTTATAAAATGTTTTTGGTGGGCTTAGTGTGAATAGGTTTGCTTTTATCTAGAGTACTCTTTGCACTCTTCTTCAAATTGGTTTTAAAACCCTAAGCACGAAATTCAAGTCACTATTAAAAGTACGTCCAAATACTCATCGAGTCTTTTGTTTCCTAAAAAAAAAGAATTGAACTTCATTTTTCTTTAGTACTACACTCATATCAGAAAAATATTCATCATTTCAAATCAAAAGAATTTTGAGAAATTTTATCTTTTTCGACTCTTACAAGGAAATTAGAGTTAAATCTCAATCAAAAATCAAAGTACGGTAATGACAGATACCATAAACTTTGTCTCGACTCAAGTCGATATTTTTTTATTCACTAATTCCAAAGTCAAGTAGACAAAATCCTGTCTATTTAACCATTTCTCTATATTTGTGAGCCAGTTTATCTCTGAATAAATCAACTCTTATGTGTGTACACCTATATGTGATATCTTGTATCATATACCACTTCCAGGCACTAACATATTGGTCTTTTGAGTTTTTTTTATTTGTCAGGTATTTAAAACCGATCTGTATTGATAAGTTGGTTGATCATCCGTATTTCACAAGGTCTAAGGCCCCTAAAGATTCCTTCCTCAGTCAAATTTACAAAAAGAAAAGACAACAATGGGGGATAACAATGATGAGATTGACATGAATGACGTTGTCGTGGCTCAACCCGTCGTCGCTGATAAAAATGAATTGATTATGCAGTTGATGCAACAGATTGCCAAAATGAGGGTCGAAATGCAAAGAATGCAAATTTGTCTAAATCCAATTTCTCCTTCAACCCTCCAATAGATGGAAACCTCCACTCCACCTTCCCGCCCTAAGCAAGGAACAGGTTTGAAGAACCTTCTCTCTCAACCCCACTCAAAATCTCTAACCATTGATTAAACTACCACCCCCAATCCCTTACCCCACGTCACCAATCATGTCAAGCACCACAATCCCCCGCAAAATAACTCAACCTCACATTCTCCATCTCCCTCAAAAACATAAAATACGAACAATTCTCAAATTCTCAAACCTTCCCCCATCTTCAAAACCAAAATACTGATCCTCAAACTTTCCCCAAATTATCAAGCCAATCAAAATACCAGAATCCCTCCATTGTTCCACCCAGCCTCAAAAGACCTATTTTGCCATTCCAAATCCCAACTTCAAATTACTTATGTCAACTGTTCCAGCTTGATAACTATAATGGGATGGAGAGAGATGGGAAGTGTCAAAAACTACGAGGTAGTCCAAGCTGAATATGAAACGAAAGAATCAGGAAAGCCATGAAGGATTGCACTATGTTTCTGAAGTCGCATGGAATGAGCTATAAGAATTAAATGCATCCATCCGAATATCGACCTCCCATAGGGTTCAAAAGTGCCAATGTTTGCACTTTTAACGGAACAGGACAATCCTCTAGCACTCTGAAAGTTTCTTGGTGAATCAACTCCGGGAGTTGGCAAAAATAAAGCATTATTGATTCATCTCTTTAGTCCGAAGTCAAAAGTGGATAATCTTGATATACCACCGGTAGTTTCAGGGTATTCTTTAATACTTTTTTCTTAAGTTTAAGTTTGTCCAAAAGGCCCTTTGTGTGCTAATTTTTTATTAGTTTTTCTTTGTTTTGCAGGAAATCTTTCCAAGAATCAATTGCGGAGATTTTTGAGCGAAGAACTGGGCATAAGAGACCACCTACGGACTTATGAGGTCCGTCGTGCTTGTGTCGGTCCGTAGGTGAGCTAGTGTAGTGCAACTGCTAAGAAGATGGGGAATCGGACCAAGTGTGGGATTACGAAGCTTGGTTAGACGGTCCGTCGATGGCTACGATGGTTCGTCCTTCCTGTTCGTCGTGGATCAGAGAAGTGAATTCCCAGTACCCATATTCCAAAGTTTTTGAAGTTTTTTGGAACTAAGACCCTGCCGGACCGTTGTCCTATGACGTTCCGTCATACTGCCGTAGAGGAGGAATAGAGATCAGCAGAAGAAATTGCACAAGTATGGGACGACGGAGTTCATGAAGCCGTCAAGACCCACGACGGTCCCGTCGACCCAGCCGGCCGCATTGTTAGCGATTTCCATCCAGCAATTGTAGAATCCTTGTTTAATTAGGTTTTTTTTGTTGTTTTATCAAATATTTGAAAAAAACTCGTTTGTTTTGAGTTTAGACCACCAATAATTAAGACCTCTGAATTTTAACTTGTGTATTCGTGTTAGATTTTGACATTCTTGCAACGTGATTTTTGGAGATTAATCAAGCAAACTTGGATTTTTAATTCTTTCTCATTTGAAGTAAGTAACATGATTCCGTATTTAAATATTTTTGTGGAATATTGTGGTTTTCTGGCTAATGAGTAATAAACTCCATAACTAGGGTTGTGGGAAACAATAGGCAAATAATGAATAACCTAGACTAAACTACAATTCTAGATTGTGTCTTGCATGTATTAATAATTCTTAAGTTCTTATTCTTTCGCTTAAAAGTCTGTTTTACGGATGGCCAAACGTTAGAAACTCGCCTAATGCTACTTGCTGGACCAAGGGAGTAGATAATAGAAAGAATTCTTAACAATAGAATTTAAGTGTATAGTTCTAATAATAGTCTATTATTGATTGGTACGAGGTCATAACTTGTCAAATATCTATACGATGCTTAATATGAGGTAAGGATAAGCGGTTAGGAAGCAACACAACGTATCCAACCAAGGGCGGAGTGCGATTTTCTAATGCCGAACAAGGATGTTAGAAATACCTAACTTTATACTTTGTCACAAGAATACTAGGAAATAATTGGTTATATTTTAGAATTATCAATTTATGAACCTGTGGGGAACACGTGAACCCTATTACTTGATTATTGATAAACCCCAACATTCAAAGCTGTTAAGTGTCTCTTTCAAGTTCGTTATTTATTTTCACTCATTTAGAAAATAGAGAACCCCCCTTTATTGGTTTTACTTATTTCCAAGGAAGTCATTACCAAACAATAGTAAATAATAGTGACGTAGTCCTAGACTATTTTTCCTCGTGGGAAACGATCCCAACCTCACTAGTTTTGGCTTTTTTACTTGACACGACCGCTTTACTTCTTATTTGAGAAGTAAGTTTGAGCGTTCAAAGCTCTGTAGTTTGGCTTACATCACACAGAGTTGGAAACAATGGAAAGTTGGAATGTAACTCGCAAGGATTTTCACGGAAAGATTTGGACATAACCTTAGAAGATTCCCATCCCCATATGCTACTACGTGGAGAAGATCAAACAAAGTCTACGAGAAAATTATCGAGAGCAACTCTCTTTTCGTTGGAGAAAAGAGGCCGCAAAGATTTCAACCGCCCAATGTCCCGAGACGTGATATCACTGAAATGTTCATTCGTACTCAAAGAAGCCTAAGTACTATGAAAGAATGTTGTGTATGATGGGACAAAGTTTTGTAGAGATTGTTCAAAGTGGGAGAATCTTTGGAAGACGTTTTCCAAGATTGGGGAAAGCTCCCCACGCTTACCGGATTGCAAATCTATGGAAATCTACTAGAAATTAGTGAATGGTAATAAATCAAAGGAAAAGTTGGAGGAGGTAAGTAATGGTCACGGCTACCCGTATAGGCCAGCCTTCCTCAAGGGAATATCAAAACCAATAATGCCAACCAGAAAAAATTTCCTTCCGTCGCCCCAAAATTTAGGAAGACTCCTAAAGTATTTACATACCATTAAGGGAATCTCAAACTCAATTTATGAAAGGGTTGAAATAGCAATGGGTAGCTCTAATCCTATAGAAGGAAAACAACCAATCCTTTGGGAATTTTTTTACAAGAGATGACTACAAAGATGTGCTTATCATTCAGGAGCCGTTGGACACACCCTGAGAATTTGTTCAACTCTGAGCACAAGAATAACAAAAATGATCAACAACAACTTGATCAACATTGAGGAAACCACCCTGAATGGATGACATAAATCGGATGCTTAAAGAGTGAGTTAAAAGTATTTTCGATACTGAGTCCATTTAAAGATATTCTCACCAAAGGTCAAGAAAGAAGAATGCCCACCATGGCCCACATTTTTGCATAATGAAGTTTTTTTGTGACCTTTCTTTGAAAATGTATTTAACCCTTTTCGCCCCTTTTTAAATCGCACAAGTTCTTGTTTGAACTACGTTACCTGAAATTAATCCGATTAATACTTTGGGCGGCCATGTCCCGGCCTCGGTTCCGTTCTTTATTAAAACTTTCTTTTTGGTTAATCCTTGAAAGGGAACTACGTTTTACCTGATTTCTACTCAATGATATGTTAGGTTCCACAACGACTCGGATCATATCCCAAGTAAGATTTCCATTTCTCCTTCATAATGAAACTGGACAGAATTTTTGAAAGGATCCTTCAAAAATTCATTTGAACTTGGACTTTCTCTTTAACAAGTCAAAACAGAAGACCAAAATTCTACGGAGTTAGCCTTTGATGATCTCAAAATTACGATATGTATTTTGCCAACTGGGACAGTGAATTTTTGAGATAATCTCAAGAATTCACACAAAATGTCATTTGTTCTTTTAATGTAAATTGGGACAAATTTTGAGGAGGGACTCAAAATACAGAATGAGCACTCAGAATTAACAGAGCAAGTTATGACGAGTTCTTATAATAATTTTAGACCGGGATAATTTTTGATGAGGGTCCTAAAAACTTCCATCAAATATGTTCAATAAAGGACGGCGATCTGTGTAAGCCAACGGCATAGAGGAGCGTGGAGGAAGAGAGACCACACAAATCAGTCCTTCAAACTAAGAAATTTTTCTTTGATGCAGGAAGACTGAAGTCACAAAAATGGCTATATAAATTTGTCGAAATTGCAAAAGGCGGCACTGCCATCGTGGGACTCCTCAACAAAACCTAGAAAATCTTCAATCATCTCGTTTTGGGTCTCTGTTGTTTTATAATTGCCGTCAATTGATTTCTAAAACAAGTTTTTTTTATCCTGCAGGAATATTTCGAGCCATCCCCCTCTTACAGTTGGACTATTATCGAGTCAACATCCCTCGTACAGTTTGGAATATTATCGAGCTATCCACCTCGTTACAGTTTGACATTTATCGAGCATCCCCTCGTTCCAGTTGGAACAATATGGAGCATCCACCTCGTAACAGTTGGAATACTCTCGAGCCATCCCCTCTTACATTAACAAGTTGAACATTTCGAGCAATCCACCTCTGACATTTGAAAATTATCGGCAACCACCTCATTACAGTTGGAACATTATCGAGCAATTCCACCTCGTTACAGACAGCTGAAATAGGGATCGAGGCATCCACACCTCGTTATAGCTTGGACTATTATCTAGTATCCACCTCGTTAAATTGAATATTATCGAGCATCGCACTCGTTACAGTTGGAATATTATCGAGCTATCACACTAGTTACATTGGAATATTATCGAGCAATCCACCTCTTTACAGTTTGGAAGATTATCGAGCCATACCACCGCGTTACAGTTTGCTATTATCGAGCCATCCACCTCGTTATCATTTTGACTATATGAGCCATCACCTCGTGAATGTTGGGAATATACGAGCCATTCCACTCGTTACAGATTGGAATCTTCTCGAGCATCCACCTCGTTTCAGCTGGATATTATCGAGCATACCACTCATTACAGAGCTGGAACAATGTATCGAGTATCCACTCGTTACAGTGGAAATATTATCGAGACATCCACCTTTATTACAGTTGAATATTATTGAGTCAATCCATCTCTTTAGAGTTCAATATTATCGCGCATCCACCTGTTACATTTGGAATATTAACGAGCATCCATCACCCTCGTTACTTGTTGGACTATTATCGAGCCATCCACCTCGTTACAGTTGGACTATTATCAGTCATCCATCTCGTTACAGTTGAATATTTAATCCGACCTCCACCTTCGTTACAGTGGGACTATTATTGACCATCCACCTCGTTACAGTTTGAGACTATTAATCGAAGCAATCCGACCCGTTATAGTTGGACTATTATCGAGCATGCACCTCTTTACACGCAGAAAAAAAAATTATCGAGTATCCACCTTGTTACAGTTGGAATTTTATCGAGCCATCCACCTCGTTACAGTTGGAATTATCGAGCTATCCACCTCGTTATAATTGGAATATTATCGAGCATCCACCTTGTTACAGTTTTAATATTATCGAGCATCCACCTCGTTACAGTTGAACTATTATCGAGCCATCCACCTCGTAACAGTTTGACTATTATCGAGCCATCCACCTCGTTACTGTTGGAATATTATCGAGCAATCCACCTCCTTACAAATGGAATAAATCATGCATCGCGGGAAATCATGCATTGTGAAAAATCATGCATCGCGGAAAATCATGCATCGCGGAAAATCATGCATCACGAAATTCCATGCCTCGTGGAAAAATCATGCATCGCGAGTTGGTAATTATACTTTATGAGAATATTTCATGCGTCGACAAATTTATACATCGCGAGAAAGTTTCAAATAACGCATCGCTAAATTTATATGCCATCGCGGAAGAATTCATTATACTCCGAGAAGACTTCATGCCTCGTCAAAATTTATACAATCGCGAGAAGATTTCATACCCTCGCTGGAATTTATGCAGTCGTGAAAAGACTTCATACCGCTGGAATTTTTATTTATACATCCAAGAGACCTTCTGCCTCGTAAATTTATAACATCAGGAGAAGACTTCATATCTCCGCTGGAATTTCTAAGGCATTCGCGGAAAACATCATACTCGCTGGAATTTATGCATCACGAGAAGATTTCATGCCTCGTCAAATTTATACATCGCGAGAAAACTTCATACCTCGCTGGAATATATGCATCATGAGAAGAATCCATGCCTCGTTGAAAATCATGCATTGCGGAAAATCATGCATCACAGAAAATCATGTATCGCGAGTCAGTAATTATGCGCCATGAGAAGATTTCATGCCTCGTCAAATTTATACATCGCGAGAAGATTTCATGCCTCACAGAAATTTAGACATCGCGAGAAGACTTCCTACCTCGCTGAAACTTATGCATCACGAGAAGAATCCATACCTCGTTGAAATTTGTGCATCGCGAGAAGATTTCATGCCTTGCAGAAAGTTATGCATTGCGAGAAGATTTCATACCATGCATAATTTACGTATCGTGGGAAGATATTCATGCCCCGCAAGAAGGCACGAACGGATAAAGAAAGGGAAATCGTGTATTCCAAGAGGAATATTTATCCATCGTCCTCAACTGCATTATTTTTTTTTTATAAAAGTTAACACCAAGAAGAGCATCGAAGATGACGTCAAAAAAAATATCGACATCGCATCAGCATTTATTTATTTATTTCGACATCAAGTATATAGTACATTGAAGATTATATTGCAAAACATAAGTCATAAGCTTTATTTTCTCTACGTCAGACCGATCTTGTCGACGTCGAATATTGAGGAGAACAATGAAGTGTCGACATGGTAAAAAGACAGTCTCCTATCTTGATTGCATTTTTTAAGATGACGAGTTTTTATCTCGGTCTTTGTCGAGAGCATCCAAGAGGATGAATTCTCAAACCAAACCCCAGGTGCGGACAACATCAACAAGGATGAAGCACAACGTGGACCTTTTCTTAGCAGCGAACTGGGACATTGTCCAAAGGGCATGCCTCAAACTTCTTAGGACGCGAGGAGAGGGAGCGACTTCCACCACAAGCAAAACCACAACACCCCTATCAAAACGTCGGTGGTCTTCTTTAGTTTTTGTCAGTTTGAGTTCTCACATCTACTGAACAACTTTCACAAATCTGAGTGACACAATGCACCAAGAACTTTGGGAAAATTAATTTCGTGTAAGTTCTTGACCTATGGATGTGAAAAGCTCCACATTCATGGCTAAGAGGTTACAAGCCTTCCTTTTATAATACTCCGTTTAATGTGTCACGTGTCCAAAATAACTGTTTTCTAGCATAATAATAGATTCCCTTTTCAACTGATCGAGTCGAACTACACAAAGCCTGTTATTGAAGGTTAAGGATAGTAGGCGATTCAATGTTGAAAACTCGGCTGTAATTCCACTTCGCGTCTAGAACTTTAATTCTCGAGCTTTCGATACTTTCATAATTGGGAATATCGAATTGGCCTTTTGACCTTCTTTCAAATCGTGCGTTTGATCAAGCTTATTCGAACTACAAGTGGGCCTTTGAATTCTCATATCGCCTGAGATTGTAGGAAACTCATTTCAAGGGTTCGGCCAAATTCCTAAACCCTTTGCCAAATCCTTCACTGTAAAGATGAATGGGGTTGTGCAAAATTAGCTTGGTCAATTTCATTTTCCTCGAAATTGCTTGCACATCAATCCAATTAAAATGAGGACATTGTAGACACCCCATTTCGACTCCTCGGTATAAAATAGTTTTCTCGGCTCGTAAATTTTCCAATGGTTCAAAAATAAGTTTTTATAAATTTGCAAAAAAATTATAATAATATATAAATTTTGCGTTATTTTTGTACTACTTTGCCATTTTTCTTATATTTTTAGATAGCCCATATATATTTAAAACATGATTGCGTATATACTTGGGTATATTTTACGTTATTCTTCAAATATTTTTAATTTCTATAATATTCTTATTAAAATAATTTAGTTTACATTATGATCATATTTTGATAACTATTTTTACAATTGAAATATTGATATTAACTAAAATAAAGAAGCTCGTTCAAAAAATAATACAAATTCATTTTATTTAGGATTAGCCAAATTTAATCATCTTAACTCAATTTGGCTATTTATCAAATTTAACCCATCTTCCAAATTAATTCAACTTTGGACCCATTACCTATCAGCCGCCCCAGGCCCAATTACTTCCTCTCCTTTTTTCAGCCCACTACATTATTATGACCTTATCCATTTCAATTAATTTCCGCTCTTCTTACTTTCCCATCCCACCCCATTCTAAAACTCCATAATCCAGGCCCAATTCCTTTTTCCTTTAATTTACAGCCAGTCCCTAATTTCTTTTTTTCCCAGGCCCATCTCCTCCTACCCCCGGCACCCACCAAAGTTAACCCAACCCAAACGCCGATTATCCTCTTTCTCCTCTCTGCGTTCAACCGCCGCGCGGAGGGGTGGGGGGGGGGTACAACTTCTCCAAAAAGATAACAAAAGAGGGGTGCCTTCCTCTCTGTTCTTCCCTCCCTCGCGCATGAATCGTCCCCTCTCTCATTAACTCCACTACGTTTCGTACGTTTTTCAGAGAGGGAAGAGATTGGTACAAGAGAGCAGCGAGGTATCAAAATCTCCTCTCCCCTCTCGTCCTTTCCCTCAAATCGGACGACTATCCTCTTTATTCCGTTGAAATAGTACAAATTCGTACCATTCTGTTTCAACCTTATCCCTTTAGGTTTTTTGGATTTCAAATTGGGAGATGAAATCACGATTTTACCCCAACTCTTTTCATGATTTCTCCCCGCTCTCCATCCATCAAAATGGCTATATATATGGCCACCTATTCACTGTTTTGGGGGGATTTTTTGGGGGGGAGAAAAACTTTTACGTCTTGTGATTGAAAGAAAAAAAATTATTGAAAGAGTTTATTCATAGGAAGATTTTACAATAGTTTAAGCACACCTATATATCTATTGAAGTCACATTGGAAACAGAAGGATTGCTGATTTTTTATTATCATTTGAATTCGAAGTTGTGTAGTGGAAGGTCATCCCCCTGCTCGCATGTTCTTGTTTCGATGCTCCGAAGAAGGTAATCGCCTTCTTTAAAGCTTTCTTCATCCCTTTCTAACTTAGCGATATTTTGATATTGAAGTTACTATTTAGATTGTTGTGTTGTTATCAATCGTGCTTTTCATTTTTATTGTTGTTGATTCAGTTTCTTCGACCTTTCCGAACTTGTTGTTTCATGTAATGTTAATGATCTTTCCTTATCTTCATGGCTATCTTGGATTCTTCTGGTGATGTTAGTTGTTCTCAACAAAGTCTATGTAGGAGCATTGAGTCTATTTTGTTCTTAAGGATACTTATCCGGTTTCTTTAATGTGAAATTCACTACTTTATCTCGAATAGATTGTAACGATGATTAGTTGTTAGGGATGTTGTGTTAGTTCTTGATATACTTCGCTTGCGCTGAGGCTTTTATTATAGGATGGTACGGTGTGTTTCGTTAATGTTGAAGTTTAGTGTATTCGGCAGTTTGAATGATAGAAAAGGATAATTCCCCATTGAGTTTGGTCTGCAGTTTGTTGTTGCTCATTGTTGAGAGGTTCTCTTTGAGTTGAAATGAGTCACATAGTCTTAAAATTTTCATTGATGCACCTTGATGAAAGATGGTTTTTATCTTATGCTTTTGAACATTTGGTTTGTGCTACATGTTAAGAAGCCCTCGTTTTGCTTGCATATTGAGTTGTATTTTGAGCTTGTATCACTTTCTTAACTTATATTTCTAAAATAGCTCGCATCTTCTATGTTTGTTTCGTTTTATTCATTTTCTTAAGGTTCAAATTCTCCATTTTGTGTTTGATTGCATGTGAAACCCTCCTCGAGTCCTCATGGACTTTATTCCATCTCACTACACCTCCTCGTTGAGCCATAAAGGCTCTAAACATCCTCCTCTCCGTACGAGTCCTTCAAAACAGATGTAAAACATGTCGAAAACAGCCATAAATGCACTTGCTGGAAATTAGTTTACAACAGGTCATCAGATCCAGGAAAAGTTGGCTGTAAATTATTTTGCAGGGATTTTGAAGAAGATGTTTACAGCAGTATACATATTTTATACACAGTTATATACTGATATACAGGTTGAAGGTGTACATGCTGATCCAAATTCGAAATATGGGTTTGTAGAAGTGAAGATATGCTTCTAAAAAGGAAATTTCAACTTTCGAAAGTTTAAAAACAGGCTTATATACTGCCTATATACACTGATATACATAAATGCTATACTATAAATATGTGTAACAAATACAAATTGAAAGTTAACGTATAGGGACACCGAATTTAGATAAAATACAGGAATATTTAATGAATATGTGCATAGTGTACAACATGTATACATTGGTATACATTTTTTGGCAGAGATATATACAATTGTTAAACAGGTTAAAATATTATACATAAACAAATACGCAGAAACAATGTTGGAAATACAGGGTGAATAGCGAGAAATGCGTATTCGAGCAAATGCAGGGCTCAAAACGTCCAAAAATAGATTGACTATACATCGTATACATAGTTTGTATACTTTATGTCTCTTTCCAGGAAATTGGGCCAGAGCCCTTCATCCTTTTTATTAACAAGCCCAAAGGCCATTTGTTTCTGCAGGTTTTTTAAATAGGGACTAATTATATGAATTAATTTAGGACAGGTGGGCCAAAACCCAAATGAATGAATTTGGGCAATCAAGCCCAAGTTCAAATATTTTTCTCTCTATTATTTATTTGTTTGAATTAATTAATATTTTGGTAGATTTTTAATAATCTCCTAAAGGACAAACCATTTTCGTTATTTTAAATTTTACTTTTTTAATTTCTTATTTGTGTTGTTATTTACGTTGTATGACATTTAGTTTTCCTTAAGTTTTTCCTTTAAATGGTTTTCCTTTAGAAATAAAAGGAATAAAAAATGAAATAACTATACAAAATGAAGTTTTCTTTCTCTTACTACTTAGTTAAAAATCTTATTTTACAAGTCTTTTAAGGTCAAATTCCGTCAACCGCAGTTAGCGAGCATCGCGATGGCCTAACACCTTCCGTGGATGTATATTGAACTTTGAACCGTTTCAATCGATTTTTATCTGTTTTTTTAATATTTTTTGAAAATTTTTTATTTTATCAAAAAAGCCAAGTGGCTACTTCATAATTGGGGGGGGGGGGGGGGGGGGAAAAAAGTCGATTTTTCTTAAATAATAAGACTAATTGATTTTTCCTAAACCTAGTCATCTTCACACCATTTGTTAAACAATAGTATTTTTAAAATAAAATACTTACTTCTTGTAGGTTAATTTTAGCGGAAAATTTGAACTTTTTATTTTCTTATTTCATGATAAACATTTTAAAACTTAACATCCTAGGTGTTCACAACTCAACTATCTAATATAGATATAATCAAATTAAAAACAATTCATAATTGCATTAGTATTTTTGCGAAAACGGCACAAATACAAAGTCTGAAATAAAAGTGGAAAGAAACAGTAGTGGAACATCCTCCACTATCTAAAGCCTACATCTAAGCTAGATAGTAACAGTAGACAACATCGAAATCATGATAGCCTACCAAGTCCGAAAGAAATCTCCACGTCCTGATAACTCCAACGTCGTACTGTAAGGTCTAACGTCCACATGTGCCTGCACCTAAAAGTAGATAATTGAATGGAATTAGTACAAACTTGTACTAAGTATTGGTTTATGAAAGCATACACCAAGGACATGCATGAGAAAGAATAGCTCTTTCCTAACAACATGATTTATGGAAAGTCAGTCATTGACTTCCAAATTTGAATCACGGAATCATGGCCTGCCAATTTTTTGGGATTTTGAAAGTGCATGCCATGAGTGTAACAGCATCATCAAACTATCACTTTTCAAACAACACATAACATATTTCACATATCATATCACTTAGTTCAAATCATTCTTTCAGATGCCATGAGACCTTGGGATCATGGACTTGACGTTGGGACTTCCCCAAATGAAGGCTCAACATACGGGACCTCAACTAGGGATCCTTATTTAGCAAACACAAAGTCATCTTCATTCATTCATACGTACTTGATTTTTCATTATTTCATATACTATTGCAATAACCAGTCACCTCGGATGTAGTTTAAGACACTCATCAGGTTTTCTGTGCAATGACCAAGAATAACCTAGTGTCATTACTTTAAGTCTAGGTCACCTCGTGATTATCCTATCCATACACCTTTGGTATCGTTCATCTTATTATGTGCATCATTTGAGGATGACCTCATTGATTCTGTAGGAACTTTAACTTTAACCGACATAGATCATGTGAGCATCATGAAATCTAGTGTCTGCCCCACACCAAAAAGAGGTGAAAGCACCAGCCAAAGTGACCAAAAATATGCTAGCGTATATAGGGGATTAAACCCTGCTAGATCCCTATATTGTCAGTACAGGTTCAAAGACTAGGAGATATAAGGAGACCCATACCCTGCATGTAGGACAGTCTCATCTCATGTGAGTTACGTGAACCTCCTCCCTTCCCAAAAGAAGGCATCACCGCTCATAGCTAGTCTATCGGTGCTCAGTATAAAGTTCCATTTCATTAAACTCATACGTCATAGAAGCTTGCTTCAAGTATAAGGACATCAAATATAGATAGATTATTTCTCATCTCATTAATTGTATTAAGTGTGTTAATCTCAATACTTTTATTAGAGTGTTTATAGAGACTGATCTCTTCATTAATTTTACACTCTCATAGGTGAGTACGTATTGGTAACATTTAGTTAGGCTCATTTGATATTGCTCCGATCTTTTACATTAGCTTCACATCATGTTGTAACCACATCATTAACATTAGCACATTTACTCTCATAATTACTCACCCCTTTTTACATTAATCTTCATTTCATCAATGCCACTGCATTTGGCCATTTGTGTTGTTTCCCACCTACTTAACCCCCTTCTAGGGTTTTCAATCATTTCATTCGTTTATTTTCAACTCATTTTCATTGTTCGTTTTTGTCATATACCAATGGACTTATCCATTTAAGTGTATTTTACACTCTACTTAAACCCTTCTAGAGTTTTTTTCATCATTATTTTCCTTACAATACATCATACGTTCATTACTTTTTTTTTTCGTATGCTAAACTTTTGGTCTATACATACAACCCATGAGGTTCATTCATAGTCGTTATGTGACTCATATCTTCCTAAGTTTATTTAATACAAGCTTAATGCAATCTTGTAATGTAATGCCAAGATCCTCAATTTTTGGATCTAAAGTGGTGGCTTCATACTTGAACATTTTGATTCACGTATGACTTATTTTAATAATGAATTTTTGCCAAGGAAAACCCAAAGTTTCGATCACTTGATACATTTACATTGTTTTCATTGTGATTTTATTTTTTTTTTTAAATCGTCCATATATTGGGACTCTAGATCGAACCCAAACATTAACATTGTATCTTTAGTTTTATACTTGGTTTTCCTCTTAATTTGGCCGAAGGGTTGTGGGTACGAACCCCCACAACCACTTTTTATTTTTCATGAACACCTTATTATTCCATTTTTCATAGACCAAGAGGCTATGGGATCAAACCCCCACAACCTCTTTTATTTTATTCATTATGTTCGCTGGGAATCGGGAAGTTGTGGGTTCGAACCCCCACAGCCTCCTTAATTTAATTTTCATTTTGCTAGGGCTGTGAGGTTGTGGATTCCAATCCCCACAACCTCCTTACTTTTATTTTTATTTTTAAGTCTATTCAGTTAGACGTTTTGGCAGCCTTGAGGTCGTGGGTTCTCCTTCCCCTTTCCAACCTTGAGGTCGTGGGTTCAATTCCCACACCTCACATTATCTTTTCTTTAATTTTTGTTCTTTCACTCGCTGCTTGGAGGTCGTGAGTTCGATCCCCACACCTCCCATTTATTTATTTAGTTTATTGTTCTCTCCTTTTTCATCCCGGAACCCGATTTTGATTCCCCCCAACCTTTTTTTTCATTTCTTCTTTTCGCGAATACAGTAGCAACACAGGTTTGATTCCCCTAAACCCCATCCCCCCCCCTTTTTTTTATACATTTTTAGCATTCCTTGACATGTGAGGTCTTGGGTTCAATCCCCATTGACCTCACCTATTTTTTTTCATTTAAAAACCCATATTCTAACCTTGTTTTTGAGCGAAACTAAAGTACACCCAAGCTGGAAATTCCTTCATAATTTTTAGCTTCGTTTCACCAACCTTTTCACGTTTGTTCTTAGGCATTTCATGAAACATTTAGTGCATTATTAAGTGTAGTTTAGTAGTAACATTAGTCAAGATTTATTCACTCAAAATAAATAACTTCACACCCCATATGAACATCACATTGTGTACAACCTTTGCACAAAAAATACAAGTATTACACATGATATTTCACACCTCCAACAATGAGTATATTCACTTCCACACTTTGGACACACACATCATTCTTTTAACATAATTTCGGATAACATATTCAATATTCACATAATTCCAAACATATATACTGAAACATAAACATCACGAAAACACATTTTATCCCTACTTTGTACCAGCAAACATACCCAACCTATAATTTAGTGGGAGCTAGTGACAGGGACATGCAACGGGAAACAACCCTAGTTTTTGGAAATGAATATCTTAAATCTTAAGGGGGTCTCTTTGGAATGGGACCAATAGAGAAGAAATCCATACCTTAATAGATGTTCAAACCTTGATGTTGCTGCCCAAACCTTCTCCAGAATCACGTCCAGCCTCTAAATGTCCACACCACTTCGACGGACAAACCTCCCTAAGCCTAATGTGTTATTAACATTGTTTTTCTTCAAAATTCGTGTGAGTTCTTCAAGTGTGAAGAACCTTGGTTAAGCTTTTTGTTCTTCCCGTTAGTTCTGGTAGAGATATCTTAGAGAGAGTTTGTTAGATCGTGTGAGAGTGTGATAGACGTGTTAGGAGAGTGTTAGACTTAGGTTTAGGAGTCTAATTCAAGACTTAGTCAAAATAGGGTTTAATTAAATTAATAAAATCTGATTTATTTCAACTAAGACGTGAAAGGACCATTTTTCCGTTACAAAAAATCATATTTTAAATAATAAATAGATCACTAATTTGTTGCTTCCATTGGGGATCAAACTTGGGTGACACCGTTTTGCGAAAATGGGTAATTTCAAGTCAACCCAATCCGAATCAGTTCTTTACTTAAATTAATTAATTATTTAATTAATTCCTTAGGGTTATTACGATATTACCGTTATCCTGGAAAAGACCATTTTTCCTCTGGACCCTCAAAACTTAAGATTTCCTCTTTTTAAGTCCGGTAAAACTCCTTTTATTGAATCTTCATTTTCGAGAGACCTATATGGTTGGTTCCAACCTTTCCAAGATAAATTAACTCCCCAAGTTAGTTGTGTTGGCCGTAGTAAGGGTTCTGAGATCTGGTTCTACGCGTATCAATCCGTGTGAACCTTGGTCTAATTGCAAGCATTCTTGACACATTAAAAATTTCTTAACTTATTCATTTTTAGGGTTGTTATAGGTGAGTCCTCGTCGATTTGAGGACAATATCCATGTGTTCGTTTATGTCTTAAGTCTTTACTTTATGTCTTGTATGGGTTTAGTCCAAAGTGTTGTATACTCTAAAGTTTATATGGTTCAAGGTGTTATTGAAAGGTTTAATGTTTTAAAGAAAGCCTTCCGCTTGTGTATTGTTTATGAAAAGAGTTATTCGTGTGTGAAGAAAGTTTTGAATTCTTACTCATTTTATTATGTTATTATGCAATGAATGATACAAAAGGCTTAGATGAGACTTCTTGAAGTCTCATTTGCCGTGTGATGTACTCAAGGATAGTATATCTTCTAGGGTATACTTAAGGGTTGTTACACCTTCGTAGAAGTTGCATGTCATTAATATATGCCGATGTCCCCAACTGATGCGCACACACCACAGTTTATTCTTATAGGCATTGGAAAATGCTACATGCCATTGGCCGAAGTCACTTTCTTAATGCTTACTTGAAACTGATGATGTTCTTCCAATTGCTGAGGCCAGCTTAGATATGCACAACAAATAACTGATGCAGGAAGTCCACGTCCGATGTTGGATTAGAAATATGCAGACTACACCCTATCCGGGCACCACATGTACGACATTGTTTGGCGTTTGTGTGAAGACCAAGTGATGGCTAAAAGACCAATCCCAATGATCATTGAGTTATATGCAAATTCAATGGTCGATACGATCGATCAACGCCCAACATCGGCTGAGCGATGTGCATAGGCATCGACCAATGCGGCAGTCCACAATCAATGTTGTATTGCCAATGACGCTTCCCATTGGCTGATGAAGCTTGTTGAAACACACAGACCTTGGTTGATGGTTCCTGTCATTGGCTAATGTCGATGTCAACTTGCTGATGTGAACAAGCCACAACTGTTGCATGAAGGCATTGGTTGATGCTACTTATCGCTTGACAACGTCATATGCCTGAAGCACACAGACCTTGGCTGATGCTGTCTTAAGTTAGACGATGAAAATATTACTTAATCGATGCAGACACGCCATTACTGATGCGTGTAATACTTGGCTTATGATGAATTCCATTGGAAAATGTAGCTTTCTAGATGCACACATGTCATGTCAGATGCGTGCAGTCCTTGGTTGACGTTGTCTGCCAGTGGAAGATTTCATTTACCGAAATCCCATAAGACTTTGCTGATGGTGCTTTTCATTGGTTAACACTTATATCACTTAGCCGACACACAGATGCCACAACTTATGTGTCCACGCCTTGGATGTTTCAATATGACGTTGTCCAACATCGATTTCCAGATGCACATAAAACACCTTAGATCTATGATGTTTTCATTTATGTTGTGTGCTATTCAATGATGTCGCTTTCCATATGCATAGGGCCATGAACGATTTTGACTTGTCGATGCCCACAAGCCATGAATGATGCATACATTCCTTGGCTAATGCAGCCTACCATTTGTTGATGTCATTGATTTGATGCACAGACACCACAACTGATGTATGCAGGCCTTTGCTAATGTTTAATGTTGTTGGCCAACGTCGCTTGCCCAAACCGCACTAGACTTGCCTGATTCTATCTAACATTAGTCGAGGAAAATGTCGCTAGAACGATGGACATACACAATGATTGATATGTGCAGGCCTTGGTTGATGTTGCATTCAATTAGAGAATATCGCTTGCTTGATCTTCATATGAGATGTTAGATGCTTACAATAATTTAATGATGCTACATGCCGTTGGTTGACGTTGCTTTCTCGAAGCGCATAAGCCTTGGCTGATGGTGCATGTTTTTGGATGACGTCGATGTTGCTTAGATTATCACACACGCCATGATTAATGCAAGTATGACTTGGATGATAATGAATGCCACTGTCTGACGTTGCTTGCCATATGTGTGCAAATCACATCAGATGCGTGAAAACCTTTGCTTATGCAACCTATAATTAGTCGATGTGGCTTTGTTGATGAATTAAGATCATGACCAAAGTAGGCCATCTAAAGAGAAATTTGCCACGATAGATCTCTATAGGCCTTGGTGGATGTTGCTTGCAATTGGTCAATGACACCTCACTAATACACAATCGAGGACAGATATCACCAATTAGATGCACACACGCAATGACAAATGCTTGCAGTCCCTGACTATTGGTTCCTCCCATTGGACGATGCTGCTTGGGAAATGCGCGCATGCAAAATAAACTTTTCCTGGTCGATGCGCTAAGACAGTGGCTGAAGTCACCTAGTCGGTGTGCACATGACACACCTGATGCGTGTTGGCCTTGCATGAAGTTTGCTGACGTTGGTTACTAGATGCAGACATACCACATTTGCACATGTAGACCTTGGCTAATGTCACATGAGATTGAATGACATTTCATGCCAGATACTCATATTCCACGTCCATGCGTGCAGGCCTTATCTGAAGTTGTATGCCATTGGCCGACGTCACATTCCATATGCGCACATGGCACACCAGATGCGTGCAAGCCTTGGCTGATGATGTCTGACATTGGCCGACATATTCGTACTAATGTGTGAAGGCTACACACGATGCTGGAAGTCAAGAACTGTTATCGGTAGACCGATGAGTTCAAGCTACAAACTATGCTGGCAGGACACGTTTGATGTCAACAGACATATCTGTATAGGCTATGTATGATGCTTGGAGGCAACATTCGACATCATCAAATCGATGTGTGCAGGTTGCTGACAATGTTAATATCCCATGTCCGATTTCAGCTAGTTATTGTGTGTAGGAAAAAGGCGGTGGGGGAAGGAAATATACAATGTCACCTGGCCGTTGTTTGCACTCCAAAGGTGATACAGGCAGTCCACGCCCAATGATAGGTGAGTATTATTCCCAAGCCAGAGTCGATAAAGACAGTCAACGATCGACGTAGGTTGAGAAATATCCAAGCTATGGATGAAGTAGGCATCCCACGTCTGAAATTGAATTGTCTTTTTTTGCAGGGCAAGGGAGACGTGGGAAGGCAAAGTCCGACTATCTCTAAGTGATGTTCATAGGCCATGGCTAATGCGTTTGGTCCGCGCGTGTTGGATCCTGAGCAATGCACACAAGCTTTGACCAATGCTGCTGTCCACGACTAGTGTTGCCTTTTGTCAATGTGCATATGCCATAACCAATGACATCTACCCAATGCACAAAGACCATAACTTAAGTCACCTATCTTATGTGCACACGACACAACTGATGCTTGCACGCCTTGGCTTATAGCACTTGTCATTAGCCGATGTGTCTTTCCAGATGCGCACATGTAATGTTCATGCATGCATGCCATTTGAAGATGTCGCATACCTTTTCCCAACCTCGCTTGCCAGATACGCACATTCCTCGCCTGTGTGTGCCTGTCTTTGCTAAGCCGCATGTCATTAGTCGACGTCTCTTTCCAGATGCGTACATGCCACAACAGATGCATGCAATCCTTGGCTAGTATTGTCTACCGTTGTTCAATATCTACACAACAATTTTTTCCAGGCTACAAATGATGTGACAGAGTATGTGTGATGTCGGCAGACCAATAAATGTAGGCTATGAATGATGGTGGCAGGCTATATTGGACATCGACAAACTGATGTGTGCAGGATACGAAAGATGTTGTAAGGCCACGTTCAATGTTGGGAGACTTATATGTGGAGGCTGCAAAGTATGCAGGTATCCGATGTACGATGTCGGATGACCATTATATGTAGGATAAAGGTCATGCGGGAAACCATGTCTGACGATCACTAACAATTTTATGCAGGCTAAAGTTTGTGCGAGCACGCCACACCCAACCCTAGCTTACAATTGTGTGCAGGCCAAAGGTAATGCAGTTATGCAACTCCTGACGTTTGATGACCATTGTGTGCAGGCCAAAGGCGATGTGGGTAGTCCAAAGATGGAAAATGACTGAGATATGTGCACAACCCACGACCAATATAAGCAGTGACAACCAACATTGACTGAATGATATGCACAAGTTACGAGGATGTGGGCGGTCCACGATTATTGTCACTTCGTTGATGTCGTTTTCCGTTAGACGACGTCGCCTGCACGAAGCACACAGGACTTGGATGATGTTTTTTGTTTTTTTCTCAAAGCCAATTTCGCCCAATCGATATGCATATACCACGACTCATGCGTGCATGCCTTGGTTTATTCTGCATATAGTTGGCCGATGTCACTTTCCTGATTTCACATGCCACGTCTAATTCATGTCCCACTTGGAGATCTTGTTTCCATGACACAGATTCAGGCTTAGAAGAGTAGACATCGTTTTTCGAAATATTCAGAGTGAACATGTAGGACACAAATATCACGTTCTAAGGTACCAACACACATTAGCTTCCACAAATAACTTTTTTAAATATTAAGATATAGTTTTCAACAATTTTTTTGATTTATCGAGGTTTATCCCCAAATTGAGTAATTCATTAATCAAACATAGGAAAAATATGAAAAATAAAACACAAAATTAACAAAATAATACAGTAACTTAACATTCAACAACTTCAACAATTTTTTTTATTTTTACTTTTGTTCGATAAATTGCGAAAATGGGTGAGTTATGAATCAAATAAAGAGAAAAATTGAATTTTTTAACATTAATGCCAAAATTTATGAATAAATATAGTAACCTTAAATTCATCAATTTCAACATATTTTAAATTTCTTTGTAGCTTGGTATATCCTAAAAATGGGTAATTTTGTTGATAAAAAAAAGAGGAAAAAAATGAACAAAAATATAAGAATAAGCAAAAAAAACACAAATAAATATTGTAACCTTAACTTCAACAATTTGTTTTAATTTTTTTTGTTCGGCAAATACTTAAAATGGGTAATTCATAAATAAAATATACAAATAATTTTTTTAAAATAATTAAATTAATGCCTAAAATTTACAAATAAATATACCTTAAATTCAAAAATTTTAATAATTTTTTGAAATTTTGATTTTATTATATAAATCTTGAAATTGAGTAGTTTATAAATAAAAAATAGGAAAAATTTGATAATAATATAAAACTAACACCAAAAATTAACAAATAAATATTTTAATCTTAAATTCAACAATTTCAACAGCTTTTAAATTTTTCTAATTATTTTTCATAAATCCTGAAAATGGTAATTATTTAATAAAAAGGAAAATATGAAAAAATTAAAAAATAAATTCCAAAAACTCGTAAATAGAAATGGTAACCTTAAATTAAAAAATTTCTTATTTTTATTTTTTAAATGTGTTGAAAAAACCTAAATACTATATTTTAAATACTCGAAAATACTTCTAAACATGTGAAAAATAATAGAGTGCATATTATTACAAATAAAAGATGTTTCAATATCGTATGATAGTAAACATAATTATTTTAGTATGAATGAACCACGTGCGATGGAAATATTGATAATTGATTATTGAGAATATATGAATATGATATTGCAAGACCTCGAAGATGACTTAGGTTATCTAGATTCTAACATGTTGGTAATTGTGGTCTAAGGTCCTAAATATATCTATAATTTTTTTGTTGAGGTAGTAGCTTAAGTATTAGGTGTATTGGAAGTCAAATGTCAAGGGTCAACCAAGACGTTCGACGACTAAGTCACCTAAATTCCTCGTATATTGATCTATGTGATTTTATGTAATGCAGGAGTTTATGTTTTTCTTAAATGTGTTTATATGTTGTCTGAAGTAAGTATGTCATGTTTCATGAGGTTTGGAGGTCAAACGCTCAAGAACGTCCATGATGTTTCAAAATTGTGCCTAGAAGTGACCTTGTGTATCTAGGCATGTTTGGTCGAGTTTTACATGTTTGTTTTGAGTGAAATTCATGTGAGGTTGGTCCTAAACTGTACAAGAACAAGTTTGCATTGGAAACATCCGGGTACGAATCCATGTAGGACCCACAAAGGGCCCTAGGGGAGAACCCCAATTTGGTGACCAATACTGCCAGACAGTGTCCAGTCGACAGACCAGACGACTGCCCGTCCATGGATCTCGTCTATGGAGGCATGTTTCTTGTAGGTTGTGAAGTCTTTGTATCATACCACGAGACCCCAGTGATGGGACATAGGCTGATTGACTGTCCCTCAATGTGGGCATCAATGCTGGACGATGATGGGAGGCAGGTTGTCCATAAATTGGAGGTTCAGGGGTGGAACAACGGGAACCATCGACGTGGAGTGGTTAAGACCACAGAGCTTCGATGGTCACGTCGATGGTCTAGTGTTTTTCGGCGAGGTTCTATTAAGTCTTAGAGGCGAACTTGTAATTTCACCCCACGTCCAAAAAATAGCTTTGGAGGTGTCCTAAGGATTATTTGGGTATTTTACAAGTGTTTATAAGGCTTTAACACTTAAAAAATTTCATTGTTCAAAATCAAAACCCCAAAAAACCTAGAAATTCCCCAAGACTCCGTTGAAGTCCAAACTCAAGGAAGATCTTGGTGTGACGTTTTGAGTAGACATTGTTCATAAAAAAGAAAATTTAGCTTCATTGAGGTATGAATTTTGATCCTTAAAACTCGTTACATGATATTGGCTTAATATTTATGATTTCATGTGTAGTTTCTTATGGGCTTTCTATTGATGCAAGAATTGTATTCAATTGTTATGAAATTGGTATTGGATTGTTGAATCTATTTTTGATTTTGTTAGATTTCATTGATTTCTACAATTGTGGATTGAATTGGTGTTCATGGCCATGTGTAAGGGCCTTATGATGTTTAATTGGATTATTTGGTATTGGACTGAAGTGTTGATGATGAAGTGGTGGCATGATGCCTTATTTCTTCTTATTCAATGTTAATTATAAATAAATTATGTTATGATTTGTTTCATCCATCTTTGGTGGCGGTGTTATGTTAATTGATGTGGCCCTTTCGGTGTTACTTTTAGGACATTGATGATCATGACCTTGTTGTCACTACTTGAACTTATATGGCTATTTGTGTAGTTGATTTAATTAATTGTGATCATATCTACCTATATGTAAAAGTATGTGTTTGACTATTGATACTATGTAGGTAATCATGTTATGCTTTGACTATGTGTTAAGTGTCTAGTCTTAAAGTTGTTAGATGGTTGTCCTTAATTTTGTTATATCAGTCTAAAATTGTTAAGTTGATGATCTCAAGGTAATGGATAGATTGGCTAAAAAAGGTTAAGGGTCATTCCTAAGAATCTGAAGAAAGATAGGCTAAATGAGTAAAATGGAAGTGTGTTGTGTCTTATTTAGGAAGACTTGTGTCCCTTTCTTTGATGCTTATATGAATATTTGATGTCTTGACTTAGGAACCTAAAGGGTCTTAGTCTTGAATAAAGGAATATCGGTGAGACGTTGAATGATAGTAAGAGGGTCATTTATGTGGAACCTTGAACCAAGTGGTAAGGTTATGAATCGTGAAGTAGTTAGGCGTAATGGTACATTTAGTGTAATGAGTGATGGACTTACGATTGATTGGCTTGAACGACATCATATCATTCCTTAGGAAAGTCGCGATGAGCTTCTTGTCACCATAGTGAGATAGCCCTAATGGACCTTGCTTTGGTAGGGTTAATGTGATTGGGCATGAACTTGATATGGGACCCATTTATTTGAACCTTAGTGTGAATTGATCTATAAGAAATAAGGCTAGCACCGAGTGAGTATGGTAATAGAAAGTAGTTCTAGTTATGTATGAGACTAGATACAAAGTACTCCCTTCATATTCCTTAACCATGTGCCTGCATGGGATCTTTATATTCTACCATTAGCAAGTAGAACACCTCATCAAAGTAAGATAGAATTTCAGATTACATGCCTTGCTACCATGGTCTATTTCAGTTATTGCCTATTCCTATTATATGGGATACCTATTATCATTAGAGAAATCTATGAATTTTAGGTGGTGGTATGGAACGCTACATAGACATTGCACAATAGGCTTTGATGATTTTAATGAGAGTCCCTAGGTCTTGTCTAATACCATTATTTGAATGTCCTATTATATGATGTATGTCTCTTAAATGAAGTAACGAACGAATGAACTAATGACTTAATGATAATGGGCATGTAAATGGATAAGTACATATTAGAAATTACATAAGGATTCCTTAGATAAAGAGTGAACAGGGCATAAAAGATGATCTCTTCATGTCTTATCTTTGAAAGTCTTGAGAATGACTCTAGTTAGGTAAGTTGCCTTATATATTTTCATGATCTAAACCTAGGAAGTCTTAACGATTATTTAGGTATCCTTGAAGTGAATGTATGGGCGTTCTCTTCTAGATGAACTTGAGTAAGTCTTTTGATAGCCTTGGTAGGAGAGATTGTCATATTATGTGTGTCTTATATGTTGATGTATTGTATCTGTGTATGTGTCTCATATAGAGTAATCTTGAGGATCGTTTAGGCACATCTAGAGAGGGTGTATGGGTGGTCTATCTTTGTGTGACTTAATTGAATATTAGGATGACTTTAGTGAGAGAACTACATGCTAGAAGGTGTTCAAAAGGGAAGGATAGAACTTGAGGACATCATTCAAGAAGAAGTTGAAGTATGTCCTCACTTGACTCGAGGGAATATATGTCATTTTATGTTTCTTTCATGAAGTTTTTTAACAGACAATGTAGTTGTATGTTTTAAATTTGTATTGTCCCTGAACCAAGTATTGCCGTGTCTTAAAATGATGATTACAGACATAGTGTTTTCCGATTTCCATATACAGAAGAGTTTATGACTTCTATATTGTTTTACAAAAAGTTTTAAATTCCACACTTTTTCTTTATGTGTATGAGATCAATTTTATGATAGGCTTGTATAATACCTTCGAGAGGTCAGTACGCCGATCGTAATCCAAGAATGCACCATAACTTCTACGGTGTTGTTTCCAGATGTGACTAGCTTGGTATCAGAGCATAGGTTAATAGAAGTAGTCTTAGGTATCAAAAAGTCACGTCTACTAAGTAAGAAGAAGAGAACTCCCATACACCCTCTCAAACCTACCTAGACAATTGTAAAAGCTACATTAGATAGATACCTTTTTCATGAACATACCTTTTATTAAGTCATTTAGGAGACATTCAATACTTAAGGACATTCACATAATGTTCTTGGGAAAGACCTAAGGACTCACACACTAACATCTTCAAAGCCTAATTGGGCAATGTGTAGATAGCGTCCCATTCCACTATCTAAACTTCATAGAACTTATCCAACACAAGAATGATTCCCACATGATGACAATAGGAAATAAACCTACATAGACCATATTATCTATGCATGGAATGTTGAGTTATAAACTTCTCTGATAATGGTGTTCTACTTGCCAATGGTAGAACTAGGACACATCCCATGTAGACACATGATTAAAGAATATCAAGGGTTTCTTTGTTCTCTAATGTCATCTTAGTTAGACCAACTTCCCAAGCATACTTAGTCGGTGCTAGACTTTGTTTTCATAAAATATTTCAATAAAGGAGAACATGAGGAGGTTTCACACCTAGTTCATAACAAAATCATAATACACCTTACAAAGGATGTCCCCTAGGGTTTGACTTACAATGGTAAAGAGAATAGCTCAATGAATTTCATAAGGATTATTTCATGTCGTTCCAGCCAACCAACCCTATGTCCATAATTCATACGAGAAGGATACAATCACGAATTTCAACTTCAGGATATCATAACCTTCTTTCTAAAAGGTTCCACATAAATCACCTTCTTTACTATATTCAAGATCATATTCCATTCATACATATAGAGTCATGACAAAGTTACTTTAGCCTACTAAGTATAGGATTCATATTCAAATTCTTCATGTATCAAGTAAGTGACACAAGTCTACCAAAACAAGACACATACACTTTCCATAATCACATATAGCATATTATTCAAGAAGCACACTGAGACAACTTAGTATAGTTTCAAGTCATCCTGTACATTTCTATAGAATCATTAACATAACTCATCATAAGGTGCATATAGTCAACCAAGAAGAATAAAACTTCAACATCAAGTCCATACACTCACTTATATTCACTTAGGATAACACATACATATATGGCTTCACATATACACATAAGTCAATGAGACCTTCACAATGATCTCATAGCCAAGTTGTAGATGATAATAACATAGTTTATAAAGTAATGCTGATGAGGCCACATTCTTCACGATTATAGCACATAATCACTCACACCATAAGTAGACCATACAAAACATCATAATAATCTATGACCTATACTACACAATATACTAAAGGTTAGGTCAACATACCACCAATTTAATCTTACCAACTCCAATCCATAGCCAATTAAACCAATCCAATACACCAAGGCTCTTACCAATAGCCATAGTAACTAATTCCGCTCAATTATTACCATATATAATGATTTAAGATGATATAATATGAATTCATCGATTTTGAACAACCTACATATAATTATAACATTATTCTTTCATAATTTCATAGCCCAAAGTAAACTACACAAGAATTCAATAGTATAGAGACATGATCAAATCACCCATAATATACTCAAAATAAGGAGTTCATGATTTCCATCGGTTCATGGATTTTTTAACATATAATAATCAACTTAACATCAATTAAATAGTAATACATTGATACAAAATATTTTATGCGAGAACCCATGGCTAGATTACAATTTAGAAGTTAATCATTTAAGAAAGTCTTTGGAAAACACTTTGAAGATTGACTCCTTGAGGAAAAGGGAATTAAGGATGAAACCATATATTAATTGATGCTTAAATACGAAAATTGAGAAGATTTGCTTGATAAATCAACCTCCAAGCTCCAATTTCCCTTCTAGCTTCAATGTTGCTCGAGAAAGTTGGGGTTTATGGTTTTGATTTTTAATAATGACTTGAATAGGGGTTCTAGACTTATAAAACTACTTAAAGTACCTAAAAATCCCTTAATAAACCTCCCACCTAATTTTTGGAATGCTAGGTAAAACACCCAAAATACCTGTGAGCTGGCCGAGACACTTGCAGAAATTCATTAGGTGCCAATCGACAAACCAGTCAATGGGGCGTCATCTTATCAATAAGTCGTGCTGGAAACCGTCAATTGGGACAGAGACTTGAAAATGGTATCTTAAACTCCCTATCCTAAGTACCCACCTTTGCCTCCACCTACAGGGCGTCGCCTTGGCTACGATGCATCGACTGCCCTCCGTAAGTGAGACTGTTTTGGACAGTCTTAGCTCAGATATTGGGTCCTCCTCAAGGAACCCTTGGTTGGGCCTTTGGGAGTTTTTCCTGACTTTTCCATAACAAATACACTTATTCAAAATTTAAGGACCTCTAACATCAATTTCATCGAAAAAAAACACGTAAAACATGTCAAAACACATAAAGGCACACAAGCACATTTCAAGGAGAAACTTTCAAGCATCATAAATGTTCTTAGACGTTTGACCTCCAAACTTCACCAAACATTAGAAAATGCCTATGAAAATTATTATAACCCATTTTAGGACTTCAGAACATCATGAAACATGTGTTAGGCTCTATTTTCACCTAGTTCATTTTTAGGGGTGTTACAGTGACAAGTCATTTGTCACATCCCAACACTACGTGAGGCAGACAAGTACCATAAGAACACATGCCTTACAAGTGACCTATGATGAGAAGTAAACTACTATATTTATAGATTTATTGAGAAACTTCTTATACAACACATGTCGACTAGTTGAACTTACTTATAAATGTGAGAAGTGAAATTATGAATATATATGATAGCTATACAATGTCTACAAAGGCTCTGCTGGTATTCATAATTGTAAAAATATGAAAATAAGCATATTAAAGACTCAATAAATCCCAAAATAAACCTGGAGCTCACGAACAACTGATGAGTATCATGTGCTTCTATTCGGGAGATCTACTAGTTGAGTACTTATACAAATAGCATGAATGGAGGATTTCCAATTGGGGACGTCAATACGAAAGAATGTAATGAACATGTAAGGAATAATACAACCATATGTAAAAGAGAGATCCAGTGAAACCAAATACCAATAGATAAAGATTAGAGACCACCTCTACTTATACTTGTGGAATCACGTATGTTACATTCTTTTCTTTACTTCTCTGTGGATTATAATAGTAATAAGAAATATGATACAAACGACTGGTTGATAATTTGTAGAAGTGGATGACCCATGCTAGACATTTTAACCCCTGGGATGTTGTCCTCAAAATTACCGAAATTGGCGTTGGCCTATGCTAAGCTTTCGTGCCTGAGTTGTCACTTTTCTATACCAATTTGGATAGGCTCATGCTAGTCTTTCGTCCTCAAAGCTGCCACCCTTCTATATCAATTGGGATTGAACCATTCTAAAATTTTACATTAGGTTGCAACGCATAATTATACAGATTTCTTCACTTAGATTCATTAATCTTTGATATTGTTGTTTTGATGTTCATAACTCTTTTGATATATTTCTTTTAATGATAATAATTCCTTTGAGATTGTTCTTTTGATGATCATAAATATATTCAGATTTTTTTTTTGTTGGTCATAATCATTGTTGAGATTTGGAACTATGGACCACTTGTACAATTCATATGAATATGGACATGATAATAACAATGAAATGGGAAGCAAATGTGACATGAACATGTAATGAAGCTTATATGACTCAGTAAGAATTCTTAAAACTCCTATAAAAAATTTGACATGGAGCAAACTAGACATCTTTGTTTAACTTTCCAAAAATGACCGAGTATTACATAAATGCTAAATGACAAAAAATTCAACAAACAAACATAAAAAAAAATGCTTCAAAAAGATTTCGACTTGTACCAATGACTTTAGAATATCGTGACTAATAAGAGAACAAAACTTTACTTCATTTCATAACTGCCAAAAATTTATTGAATATTATGTGAATACGTAAAAATTGATACAATAATGAAACACACATAAAAATACAAAAACAACTTAAAATTTGTTAGGCTTGTACCATTAACCTTAGAATACTTTGTCGAATAAGAGAAAACAATGACCTTAGAATATCTTGATGAATAAGAGGATAAAACTTTACTTCTTTTTGTAGCTACCGAAAAATGTCCGAATAATATGTAAATGCCCCAAAATGCACAAAAAAATATAGACATACATATAAACTATACAAAAAACACCTCAAAAACAATATAGTGAAAAATAAGAAAATAAAACTATATTTATTTTTCCAACTACCCAAAAATTATCGAATACTACGTTAATGCCCCAAAATGACATAAAAATGTTGAAACACAATACAATACAAAAATGCCTCAAAGGATTTTCGAATTGCACCAGTAACCTTAGAATACCATGATGAAAAAATAAAACTTTAGTTCTGTTCACATCTATACGAAAATGGCCAGTCATATATGTAAATTCCCCAATATGGCAAAAAAAATCAATAAACACACATAAACAATTAAAAAATGCCTCAAACAAATTTATGTTTACACTAAAGACCTTAGAATATCGTGACGAGTAAATGAACAAAAAATTGCTTCATTCTGTAACTTCCCAAGAAATTGTGGAATATTACGTAAATGCCCCAAAATGACTAGAAGATCAAGAAACACACATAAACATACAAGAAATGCCTAAAAAAATTAAACTTTCACCAATGACCTTAGAATATCGTGATGAATAAGAGAACAATTTTTTTTATTTTCGTAATCGTACGAACCAAATATTACATATGCCAAATTTGACCATATAATACAAACAATACCAAAAATTCCTCAACAATATTTTTGAATTGCATCAATGAACTTAGAATATCGTGATGAAAACTGTTCGAAAATGACCGAATATTATGTAAATGCCCTAAAATGGGTGAAAAATCAAGAAACACACATAAACAATACAAAAAATGCCTCAAAATCTTTTTGGATTGCACCAATGACCATAGAATATCGTGAGGAATAAGGGAACAAATTTTTTCTTCTTTTCTTCATTTCCCAAAAATGTCTGAATAATATATTAATATCCCAAAATTGTCGTAAAATATAAAATACACATAAACAGTACAAAATGTGATACCACATGTATTAGTTCTATTTATATGATGCTTATAAAATTTCCTTGTTCTATAGTCATGGAATTTGTTTTCTATACGTCTATGGATTTTGATGTGACCATCGTAAGTTGACATCGATGGAAGTATATGAACTCGAGATCATAAGGTGGTATCTTACTCTAAATTCTTAAGTGACATAGTGTATATAAGTTTTATGTTAAGCTAAAAGTATTAATGTCTACAAAAAGAATAAAATACTAAGGTTCTTGCTAGAACTAACTAAGAAACTGGGTGACAAGTAGGTGCATCACCTACTTTGAGTTACTGATTAGCCAAAGGACCAAGTAGGTGCATTACCTACTGATGTACCTATTTTGACTTATTGACTAGCCCAAAGGACCATGTAGGTGCATCACCTACAACGACATTTTTGACCATGTTATTTTCCCAAGTACACTACACCTACTTGCATTAATTTGGCCCAAGTTGGATAGAAATATAAGGGGAAAATGGACAGCCAATAACCAATCTTTCCAAGCCCACAAGAAATAATTGGAATGTAAGAGTAGGTAAATCACCTACTTTAATGTGTGGCCTAAATTAAGGACACTTGTTGGCTGCAAATGAAGTACAAGAACGGTGGCAAAGGAGAATTTATTAAGGCCAAAAATCTTATATGAATATCTCATTTCCTATTATCCAAATTTTAAACTCTCAAGTGCATATATTTCTCTCTCTCAAGATGAAACTGTCACAAAATTTTTCCAGTAGGGTTCTAACTATTTTTCATCTTGTTTGTTCCAAAGCAACTACAAGATCACATTCTCTCCTCTATTGTTTTAAGTATATTAGACAGTTGTTCAAGGGGAGTAAACTAGTGATAGGGATATATGTTGGAAGCCAAGCTTCTGCCACTCTCTTCAAAAGATTAAAAGAAGGTTACAAAAATAGTAATTGAAGGAGAATAACTTATTCGTGTAGCGTAAGGGAGCACGACCTCTACTTATTAGCTTATTTGAGAAGTCTAGACATACTTGTTTATTGCCACTCGTGGGATGGAGATCGAAACCATAAGTTCAAGTCATTTGATTATTTTTTAGTATTGAGGAATACTATTGTATTAATTTTTTTATGGGAGGTCATGTGTGTACCTAGAGAATGATTGCATAAAGTTGTAGGGGGGAGATTTATAATCTATGGTGATGGACCATTAAATTAAAGTGTTAGTAAGCTCACTACATGTTCAATGGGAAGGTTGTTTTGTAAATATCTATAACGGACATAATTTATGAAAGAAAAAAATCAATTAGAAGGACTACGGGATGGCTGCCTTGCTACTATTTAGATGAATTCAAAATATCATAAGTTGGTTGGTGACCTGCTAATATTAGTCTAAAATATTTGTTGTTGTATATGAAGCGTTAAAGGACAGGTTGGCACTTCGTAAGCTATACAAATTGGGAATTAAGGTACGTAAGTCTATTGGATTTCCTATTTCTATGGAATGAATGCAACACTTGTATTAAAATATAAAATTTCCAAGTTCTCTTTGTAGTGACTGATCCATAAATAGTTGCAGTTTCTAATCCCTAGAGAATCAAAGTGAGTACTCTAATATGAGTTTATTACTCAATATATTTGCTTACTCTTCCAAGTTTAACATACAAGGTTTCCCCTTCTTTCATCATCATAGTACTCCTTGTCATGTATTTCCCTTATATAAATAAAAATGATCATAGATTACACATGGTACATATGCTTATATGTTGGATATACTATCTGCCCATATCTTGCCAACTTGCATCAATTGTTTATTCCATCATATATGTCATCTTTTCACATGTTCATATATTCCCTTGATTGGTGATTACTCCCATTATGTAAGCCTATAATGTCACCTCACAAGATCCCTACTAGCTATATTTTACATTTTATATGTACTTACTTTCAGTATGTATTCGTCCTTAATGTAAATCTGCCCACATTCTCCCTTGGTTCCACGTTCACGTATACCTTGTATTTGAATATCATATAGTGCTCAAAATCTCTTGGCTGAATGTTAAATCTATTCGCATGATATGTCTATCCTTTTATTTTCGAATCTAATGATCTATCTCACATGTGAATTTTGTATGAACAAGAAGTTAATGTAAACACTAAATTTTCTATTTTTTATATCTGATTAGAGCACTCTACTTAGCCATCTATCCATGTTATGATATACTAAAGTCATTGGTGCAAGTAGAACTTTTTTTGAGGCATTTTTTGTATTTTATGTGTATTTCTTGATTTTCGGTCATTTTAGACATTTACGTAATATTCGGCTATTTCAAAGCAGTTAATAAAAGAAGGAAAGTTTTATTTTCATATTTTTCACGTTATTCTAATGTTATTTGTTCAAGTCAAAAAATAATAGAGGTATTTTTGTATTTATTATATGTATTTCTTGATTTTTAGGCCGTTTTGGGGCATTTATGCAATATTTGGCCATTTTTGGACAATTACAAAAATAATTTAAGTTTTATTCTCTTATTTTTCACGATACTCAAAGTCATTGGTGAAAGTTATAAAATTTTTGAGGCACTTGTTGTATTGTTTACCTATGTTTCTTGATTTTTTAACCTATTATAGGGTATTTACGTAATATTTTGCCATTTTCAGACAGTTAAAAAAGTTGTAAGGTTTTGATCTCTTTATCTCCGTGATATTTTAAAGTCATTGGTTAAAACCAAAATATTTTTGAGATTTTTTTGTATCTTTTATTTGTGTTTACTAATTTTTAACCATTATGGGGCATTTACATAATACTCGGACATTTTTAATAGTTACAAAAACAAATAAAGTTTTGTTCTCTTAATTTTCACGATATTTTAAGGTCATTGGTGCAAATCTAAAAAAACTTTGAAGCATTTTTACATTGTTATGTGTATTTCTTTACTTTCCGGCCATTTTGGGGCATTCACACAATATTCGGCTATTTTCAGGCAGTTAGGAAAAGAATAATGTTTTGTTTTCTTTTTCAGCACAATATTCTTTAGTCATTGGTGCCAGTTGAAAATTTTTTGAGGCATTTTTAATATTCTTTATGTACGTTTTTCATATTATTGTAATTTTTGGTATTTACGTAATATTCAATAATTTTTTGGTAGTTACGAAAAGAAGTGAAGTTTTGATTATTATTCGTCGTGATATTCTAATGTAATTGGTGAAAGCAAAAAAATTTAAAGGCGTTTTTCTACTTTTTATGTGGGTTTCTTTATTTTTTATCCATTTTGAGGCATTTACGTAATATTTAATATTTTTTGGGTAGTTACGAAAAGAAGTAACGTATTATTCTCTTATTCATCATGATATTTAAGGTCATTGGTGCAAGTTGAAATTGGTTTGAGACATTTTTTGTATTGTTTATGTGTATTTCCTAATTTTTTGGTCATTCACTACTCAAAACTTCCAAAAAGTGTAAGTAAAAGACATGCGACGCAATTACGTCCGTTGTTTTTTACCTCGACGATATTCCAAAAGTGACGGACTACATCATAATTTTATTATTATTTTTTTTATTTTTTTAAACAAAAGTGACGGACTCCGTCGCTATGTATTAAATTTTCTTTTTTTTAATTTCCATAACTCTTCGCGATCCATCGCTTTTACTCAAATTTGTATTTTGAAAATCCCAAAAGAGCAACAAAAAAAGGACTCTGTCCGTCACATTTCTAGAAATTTTATTTTCTGAAAATCAAGAAAATCAAAAGGACTAAACCACGTCGCCCGTCGATTTTCTAGGTTTTAAAAAAAATAAACCCTGAAGCGATGGAAAATACCACTCTATTCATCGCGAGTTTTTTCTGCTCATGCAAATTCAATTAAATCCAATTTAATCTATTCAGCTTAATTAAACACTCAATCATATAAACAATCTACACAACAAAAATAAGAAACTTAAAATAATATTTGAAAGTATCTACATCAAAATTTAAAGACTTATAAAGTCTTCAAATATTTGGTTCAAAATATGATAAAATTTACAAGAAATTCATAAAGGTCCACAGATGTAAACTAGCTAGGGAGTGGCTACTACACAAATATCGCCATCATCATATTATTGGTGCAGTACGAGGAACAAAAGACAAGTCGAACAAATTAAAAGAAAAAGCGAAAAAAACAAGTAAAGTGAGGGAGGAAAAAATGAAAGCGCGAGAAGGATGGGTAGTTGTAGGTGTCTTCAGGATCCGATGTAGTAAATCCATGAGAGAGGTTCATCACTTATTATTTGATTTTGTGAACGGTCGCAGTCATGCTTTCTGGTTCAACTACTCTCTTCTACTCATACTCTACCAGTGCCGCTGTAAGTTTAGCTATTTAATTCAAGATAGCAACAATTTGAATACCGTCGAGTGTCTACGCTTGACTATACGATTCAATTCCTTGTAAGCCTGAATAGACTCATCTTACATCGTTCCAAGAACCTATACCATAGACTCTACCCTTTTGTGACCCCCTACCACATTTTCTGTCTAAATTTTGGTGGAAAATTAGGGTATCAATTGTCCAAACTATCTACATTCTCAGCGAGGTAATCTTGAAACCTATTCTAAATATTAAATATAAAAATTTAAATTAATGTGTATGCATATCAAAAATTCATTCACTATCTATATAAATTATTCATAATAAATAACTTACAAAAGTTTGTTTTGCTCTTTCCTACAACTAGACATCCTGATCCGACTAATTGTTTTCTTTCTGACATGAGTCTTCTTGAAAATCTCCCCTGCAATGGGAGTGCGCCCCATTTCTTTTCACTATAAATAAAAAATTGAATTTATACCTATACATATGAATCAACTTATTATTTACTTAAAATTTTGAATTAGAACTTAGCATCTGTCTTGCAATTGTTCCAACGTACTTTGCAACTCCTGTGTGCAACGAGCAACCCTTAAGACTACCTCTATCCTTTTTGTATTGTTTTTATATTTCCTTAAACTTGTTTGTGTTCCAATACATACCCTGTTCATCATGAACATGAGGCAACATCCAATCTGGTCGTTCACCATTATCCCAAACTTTTTTTAGCCAAGCAGACAGTCTAATGGATGCCTTCTTCTCAAATATGGTAGAAATGAGTTGATTGTGTCTCGTCTCCTTAGTACATGTAGTATGAATAAAGAATTGAATAACGTTAATTAGATAGTAAAAAAACAAATTATACTAAACCTAACTATCAAATGTATCCCATAAAGTTATTAAATATCATTTGGCGTATACAGTTTGGGATCTCAACCCAAGAGTCAGAAGCATGTGCATAAAGTCTCTTAATACTTCCTCTTAAAACCCCAATATCATTCTTATATGGATGCCACCTGCAAAAAAAATAATAAATATATTTTTTCATGAATAATATATTAAACTATAAGAAACAAATATAATTAAATTATTAATAGATAACAAAACAAACTTACGATTATCCATCAGGCTCAATTATGACTCCACCAAGTCTGTGCTTATGTCCAGGAACTAGAGGAGGCATCTAATCTTCTTTAGCAGCACTAGTTGTAGATGTAGCAGTAGTGAGGATGATATATGCTCCTAACAATGAGTTAATGTCACGACCCAAAACGGGCCGCAACTGGCACCCACACTTATCCTACTATGTGAGCGAACCAACCCATCCAATTCCCAACGTTTCAACCATAAAGAACAAATATAAATGCGGAAGACTTAAAACTCATTAATAAAAATCGATAAAATAACTTATAAAACTAATACATTTATATCCCAAAAACCTGGAAGTCATACCACAAGAACATCTTAATCCTCAAATTAACTAATCTAAGAGTATCTAAGAAGCTAAAATAAGTAAAAAGCTAGTCCATTTCCGGAATCTCAATGCATCAAAGACATGATAGGAAGATCCAGTTCCACGCTAGAAGCAATAGCTTCACCTGAACTCTTGGCTTGATGAAGACTGGCGAGTTGCGCTTGAGTTATAAGACGATGGCCACGTTTTGCTGCATCACAATGACAAGAGAGAACCATACAAGTAGGGGCACTACAAACAACAAGTACTGAGTAGGTATCATCCAGCCAATCAAAATAGAAAACAGTATATATCCAATCATTCCAGAAATCAACTACAATACTCACATGTAGCAACAACATAATTCTATAACCTTAATAAGCACGCCAAGTTCACCCATGATGACTCAGCCTCAATGCCATACCCATTTGGGAATTAGGTTCATAGATTGAGTATATTAACGCTTTTCAAGATTTCATTATGTTTAATTTTCTCTCGTTTCTGTAACTTGACCCTCCGCTCATATACTACCTGTGTCCGAACATTACACTCTGATCCCCAAATTCTACGTGTCGGTTTCGGGGACACCCGATCCCCTAATTCTAATGTGTTCGGTTCGTGACACCCCGATCCCCTAATTCTACGTGTGTCAGTTCGTGACACCCGATTCCCTAATTCCTATTCTACGTGTCGGTTCGTGACAACCCGTTTCACTACTCATCACTTTTTAGTTCATCAAGCCTCTTTTATACGCAAGGCAATCTCACTCGCATTAACAAGGCAATATTAGGGTTTTTCATGATTTATGATTCAATAGCTTCATCATGCTTATTTTATCATCAATTATTTCACACATTCATACAGTAATACAATTAAGCATAGAGAAGGGTTTAACAATACACCCTACATATCATTCTCTATTATAAGAGTTTAAACTACGATAGTCAATAAACCATAACCTACCTCCAACCGAAGATTTCGTGATCAAGCACCACATCCTCAAATCTTTGCTATCCTTCGTTTCCCTCTTCTCTCGTCGTTCTCCCTCTCTGTTCTTTCCCTATTTTTTCTTATTTCCAAAACCCTCTTTCCTTTTACCCTAATTACTATATAATAAAGGTAGAAAAGAATGTATAAAATAAACCCCCTTTTTAATTTTAAGGTGTCTCCTTTAACCCCCAAATAATGACTAGTAAATATTATCCATTAACTTTATATTATAACGCATGAAAGTCCCAAAAGCCACCTTTAAAAAACTTAACAGACATTCGACCCATTCAGTGGTCCGCAGCTGTGACGGCCATCACAACTGTGACGGATCATCCTGCACGTCCGTCCACGAAGTTCAGATAGTTAATTTCTCTGGAAGATGTGTGACGTCCGTTGCCCCACGATGGTCGTCCTGGCCATTTCCCGTTACGATTTCAGAGAGCATTTCAGTACCCGCAAAGTTTCCTGAATTCTAAGTGTTTTGGAACGAGACCTCCACCCACGACGGTCCCGTCGTGGCCCATGACGTTCGTCGTGGGATCCGTCAACCAGCCCAGTTTTTTTTTCCAGAAAATAAAAATCTGCTGCTCAAACGAACTAAACAGGTCGTTACAATAAGATACCAATTTAAACCCATCGTTCTCCTCCAAACGAGCAATGGAAGAAAAACAAGAGAAAAGGAGTACCTTACTCTGTAACAGGTATGGGTATCTGTCTGGCATATCAGCCTCCTTCTCCATGGCCTCTTCAACTGGTCGATTCGTCCAATTGACTTTGATGGATGCCCAATCTCCCTTGATCTCAACTTGCGAATTTTCCTCTATCTAAAATGGAAACATGTCTCCTCCTCATAAGACAAATTCTCATCAAGCGAACTGAATTCCCTAACGAATTGATTGTTCACATCCCATGGTATCTTTTCAACATATACACAGTGAAATACCGGGTGCACTCCTGACAGCCCTGGAGGGAAGGCTTATTCCATAAGCCACCTCCCTACTCACTAAAGTACTTCAAATGGTGTCCAATATAACCTTGGCGTTAGCTTACCCCTTTTTACCAAACCGCATCCCCCTTTTCCTTGGCGAAACCTTTCAGCAAGACTTGCTCACCCTCTATTAACTCCAAGTCCCCTACCTTTCGATCACTGCATATTCCTTTTTGCCTACTTGAGCCGCCTAAAAAGCTTTTTCTTGAATAGATTTCACCTTCTCTAATGAAGCCCTCACAAGATCATCCCCCCAGTCTTAACCTCAACATGCCTCAAACCAACCAATGGGAGCCCTACATCTCCTCCCAACAATGCTATCCGTACAGGAGCATATCAATACTTGAGTGAATAGCTATTATTGTAATGCAAATCTTGCTAAGGGTAAGAATTTATCCCAATGACCAACCAAATTCATCACCATGCACGAAGCATATCCTCCCCATACCTGATCGTATTATCGCTCGAACTGCCCATCTGTCTAAGGGTGGAATGCAGTACTAAGATCCAACCTAGTACCTAATTCTGCATGGCAATGTTTCTCCAAAACTTAGAAATAAACTGCGTACCTCTATCTGATACGATGGAGAGTAGAAATCCATGCAACCGAACAATCTCTAAGATATAGAGTTTGGCTAAATTTTCTGCAATGGTAAGTCACCTTGACCGTAATGAGTGTTTCAAACCTTAGTTAACCCCTATCCACAATTACCCAAATAGAATCAACTTGCCCAATGTCCTTTTGGAAGACCAACCCAGTCCATTGCATCCTTTCCCACTTCCATTTAGAATGGGGCATTCTCTGAAGTTGTTCCTCCGGGCCTCTGGTGTTTTTCTACTATTCTTACTTTTCTGACAATTTCGGCCATTGGCAACAAAACTCAAGCAATTGTCCCGCGCTTCATTCTAACTCCCAACCAAAAATATTGCTTTAGGTCCACGATACCTCTTGGTTGCACCAGGATGTATAGAATATCCGGAACTTATAGATCCTCTGTTAAGAATTGTGTGGATCAAATCATCAACACGGGGCACACATACCCTCCCCTTAAATTCTCAAAACCCTTCCTCATCCATTAGTGCTTCTTTAGCCTCTCCGCGTAACACCTTATCTCGGATCCGAATCAGTTTCTTCATCATTAAACTGCTTCCCTTAATTTTGTCAAGAATGAAGATCTTTCTCCCACTGGCCCAAAATCACCCCTTCTCATGGTACTTCCACCTCATAAGGTCATTAGCTCAGAGTCCCCTGAACCTCTCTCGCCAATGGGAAAGCAGAGGCTTGCAATGAGCTAAAACTCCCCATGCTCCCTGCCCCCTTTTTCTACTTAAGCGTCCTGCCACACCATTAATTTTCCTGGGTGATATTAAGATGGTAATATCGTAGCCTTCCAGGAGATTCCATCCAGATTCCTCTGGCTCAAACTCAAATCTTTCGGAGAAAGACAGATTGGAGGCTAGGATGAATCCGTATACGACTTCACACTAAACCCAGTTAGATAGGGGTCCCCTCCATTGCCTTACTGCAAACACTACCGAGCATCCAACTCCAAATTGTTGGGTCGGAATAATTACGTCTGCACCTTTAATTGCCTCGAGCTATCATTACGTTCTTCTCTTACATTAGCACGCACCCAAACCAGAATAAGAATCTCATAATACACAACGAAGTTTAACTTACCCTCTACTGGCAACGTAAGGATAGTGCCGTTAGTCAGCAAGTCTTGAGTTTGCTGAAAGCTTTCCTCACATTCATTCCGACCCTACAAATGAAACCTTCTGCTTAGTCCGTTGTTCGTCAATTGGGAAGCGATATAAAGAGAATCCCGTGACAAATCGAGGGGGGCGGTAGTAAGTGGCTAACCCAACAAAGCTCTTATTTTTCCGACACATTAGTAGGTCTTACCCTATTTCCTCACTGTTTCAATCTTAGAAGATCCACATCACCCCATCGCTTATAAACCACGTGCCCGCAATAAAGAACACTGTATCTAGCCCAACTCACACTTGGAGACATGTGGCACTAAAGCTTTTTTCTCCCAACATTCCAACACAATCTCAAATGCTTTCCTCATGTTCCTTGTTTACTTTTGAGTATAGTCCAGTATATCAATCATAAATACGATTGACAACAGAGATCCAGATATGGCTTAAAATCCCGTCATCAACTCAATGAAGCAGCAGTGTCAGCACGAATTCGTTAGTCCAAAGGACATTACCTAAGAATTCATATGCCCCATACCTGGTTTCGAAAAGCAGTCTTGGCACATCTGCGGCCCGTATTTTTCATCAATTGATGATAAACCAGACCTCAAGTACATCTTAGAGAAGACACAAGACCATGTAACTGTCGACACAATCATCATGCGGACCGAAGAGGATACCGTGTTCTTAAACATTACTTTATTTAGTTGCCGGTAATCTATGCACCTATCCGGAGACTCCCCATTTCTTTTCCTTCTTCACAACAAAATAGGAAGCACTCAAGGGGATTCATTCGGTCGATAAAGCCTTTCTAACAATTCTTTTCTTGAAGTTGGCTTTTAACTCTTCTTAACTCCTAACTGGAGCCTTCTATAAGGGGATGGAATGGGACTAGTAACCACGCTCCAAATCACTGCAAAGTTCAATATCCTGTCCAGTGGCATACCCGAAGGTCTGCAGGGAACAATAATCTCAGAACTCACACACTATAACCGAAACCCCACCTCACAATCGCAGGGACTTGTGTAATATCATCCCTAGGTTTCCCAGAACCTAACAACCCTTTACTAAACCATTTCTTAGCAACTAAGAAAGGAGATGAAGAACTGGAGTGGAAGTGTAGGTTACCCTTCCCATACTAACGGATCTGGTCCCAGCTTTGCCACATTACAGTTTTAGCATTACAATCTAAGATTGCAAAATTGGAAAAACCAAGTCAATACCCAGAGTTACATCGGAAATCAACCATTTCTTTCTAAGATGACAAGTCCTACCAGAGTATTGCTTTTCCCCACAAAAAGTCCCATACAAGACCTATATAACCTTTTTCAACTATCACAACGAATCAACCCATCGGAGTAGAAACACGAATAGGCCTGTCAAGCAATTCACATGTAAAAGTAAGACCAGTAAGCAAATGAGGGAAGATACATATGTAAATGTGTATCCCAGTATCAAATCATACAGAAGCCATGCCATCACAACAAAGATTACCTTTGATTAACAGCACTGATGCCTCCCGCTTCAGACACGCCCAGGAAAGCGTAACAATGGGCCCTATACACCTGTCCTGCCCGTTGCCCTACCATGTGTTGGTTTTGTAGTAGCTCTCAGTTTTGGGTCTTCACCCCGGCCGTTTTGGTGAACTACTCATTACCTCTCGGCCACCACGTCCTCCAGAATAACGACCTCTCCCATTACCACCTTACCTCTAGGCTATTGGGGGTCCCTATAACTCTGTTTTGACAATTCCTCCTAATATGTCCAGTCTCCTCCCCCCACATCCATAACATTCCTTCGATGGGGTCTAGCATAGGTCTCTGTGATAATGACAGGCTTTGGAATACCTCCCAACCTCAAGAGAAAGGTTACCCCGTCCTGAGTTGGACCCCCAACTACAAGTCTGTAGTGAAGACTGATTGGTCACTGAGTAACCTCTGAACCCTGTCCCTCGTAGATAAAGAACCATTAAACTCACCTCCCTTTCATGCACAACCTTTTAGATGTTCGATAGCCATGGTGAAGTCCAGCCTGGCTTCTCCCCTCCACCTCTATCACGAAGTCCTAACCACTCTGTAAGGATTTTCGCTATATCCGCTACTGTAAGGCTGACATCCGCAGTCTGACCTCACAGCCCTTTCACAAAACGCCAATCCGCTCTTGGTAACTGAAGCAAAGCTGGGTGGGCAATACGCTAAATATAATGCACGAAACTTTAGCCTCATACGCAGTGGACCGTCAAATTCTACCTTGCTCAAGGGCTCAATAACTCATCTCCTCCTCCTATCCCCAAGGTTCCAAGGGATGTACTTCTCCAGAAATAAGCTCGAGAATTCGCCCAAGTCATAGGGTGGTGCCCTGTGTTGGGGTGGACACTCGACATGTGAACCCGCCACCAACATTTTGGCGTTTCCCTTGAAACCTGGATGGTTACAACTCAACGCCAAATCCGTTCCACTATGCCCATTTTATGGATTAACCTCATGACAATCAACAAGAAATATAGGTCATCCTCAGATTCAGCACCCTTAAGACTAAGGTTTCAATTTCAAAGAACTTACTGAAAAGTTCTGCTATCGCATTGTCATATATGGCCCCTGTAGTCAAACGAGGAACATGCCTATTTCCCACGAGCCATCCATGCGGGGAGCCTCATCAGCGGCCTGTCGTGCCTTCCGGAACCTGAGGTTCTGGTGCAAAAAACACTGGAGGTGTCGGTACTTGAATCAGATAACCCCTAAGATAGCAAGAACCTGATTAATCATCTATGGGGTATGTTGGGGTAGTAATTCCTCAGTCTGCCTTGGCCTCACTTTCCCCTTCCTTCCTCACTCTCTCTACTATACTACTCCCTCAGTCGGTGCGGATCACCCGTCCCACTCGCCCTAGTACCAGAAGATGGTGGCCCAGGTGCTGTCCTCTTCTTCTAGAGACGTCCTCACCTCCCACGACCTCTACCACGGCCCCTGCCACTGCTCCCTCTTGCGAGCTACACCAAGCCCCAGTGGCTTGCTTCAGACTCACCCTGTCCTGCCGGTGCTGGTGTTGAGCATCGTTGCTCTAGTTTCTAACCATCTGCGAATAGAGTGAAGATGGTCAATACTAATTTGTAATCACCTAGATACCATTGGATCCAAGTAATAGCACGAAAGAAAGAAGAATGGGAATTTTCCTAAAGCTTATAGCCTATCACAATGAAAAGTAAAGGCTTCCCCCTACCCGTTCCTTCCTTTAATACTCTTACTAGACCCATTCTTGTGTGAGAGCCCCCCAAACCTAATTTTTTCTGATACCAAGTTTTGTCACACCCAAAACGGCCGCAAACTGGCACCCACATTATCCTACTATGTTAGAGCGGAACCAACACCATCCAATTTCCCAACGTTTCAACCATAAATAACAAAATATAATGCGGAAGACGTAAAACTCATTAATGAAAATTGATTACTAACTTATAAAAACTCACCTACTATTTTATTCCCAAAACCTGTGAAGTCATCCCCCACCACAAGAACATCTATCCCAAATTACTAATCTAAAGTATCTAAGAAGCTAAATACGTAAAAAGCTAGTCCATGGGCCGGAATCTCAAGGCCATCAAGACATGACGAGAAGATCATTCCCAAGCTAGTACGCAAATAGCTCACCCTGAAATCTTGCTTGAATGAAGACCTGGCTAAGTTTGCGGCTGAGTTGACAACGATGGCACTTTGCTGCACTCCACAATGACAAAGAGTAGAACATACAAGGGGTCAGTACAAAACCCAAGTACTGATTAGGTAATCATCTCATCGGCCAAACTCAAACTGAGAAAAAAAAGTATATACAAATAATATCATAAATCAACTCCAACCTCAACAATGTAGCAACCCAAGTGCTAATTATCATTAATAAAGCACCGCCAAGTTTCACCCATGAGGACTCAAGCCTCAATGCCATACCCATTTGGGAATTAGGTTCCTTAGATTTTGAGTATATTTAACGTCTTTCAAGTTCATTAATGTTTATCTCTCTCGTTCGGTACGTGACACTCGATAGACTGTCCGCCGATCTATATACTATCCGGGTGTCGGCACGTGACCCCTCCATCCCAAATTCTACGTGGTCGGTTTTGTGACACCCGATACCATAATTTCCGTGCGTTCTGGGACCCCCGATCCCCTAATTCTATGTGTCGGATTTGTGACACCCGTTCCACTACACGCATCCTTTAGTTATCAAGCCTTCTTTTATACCAAGGCATCATCAAATCTTATTAAACGAGGCAGATTAAGTTTTTCAATAATTTAGGATTCAATAGGCTTCATCATGCTTATTTTATCACAATTAGGTAATCACATTCATACAAGTTACAATTAAGGATAAATAAGAAGGGTTTACAATACTAACCCTATACAATATCAATTCGCTTTTCAGAGTTTTACTATGAATAGCATAATAACCTAACCTACCTCCCCCGAAGATTTCCGTGTCAAGCAACCAATCCGCAAAATCTTTGCTATCTCTTCGTTTCCCGCTTCTCTCGATCTTTTCTCCCTCTCTTGTTCTTTCTATTTTTCCTTATTCCACAACCCTCTTTCTTTACCCTAATTAATATATAATTAAGTATAAAAGATGTATAATAACCCACTTTTTTATTTTAAGGTTTTGTCCCTTAAAACCCCCAAGTATTGAAATTATTAATATTATCATTAACTTTATAATTATAAGCATGAAAGTCCAAACCCTTTAAAAACTTAAACAGCAAATCCAACCCAGTCAGGTCACGCAGCCTGTGACGTCCATCCTGCACGTCCGTCACGATTCAGAGAGTTAATTTCTGTGGAAAGATGTGTGCGGTCCGTCTTTGCCCACGACGGTCCTTCCTTGCCATTCCGTAACAAAGTCAGAAGAGTTCGATTTCAAGTAACCCAATTTTTCATAATTCTAAGTTTTTTGAACGAGACCCCCACGACCGGTCCGTCGTTCCCATGCGGTTTTCGTCTTGGGACCGTTTGACTCAGCCAGTTTTTCCCAGAAATAAATCTGCTGCTCAAAACGACTAAACAGGTCGTTTATAGTTTAATGAAGGGTAACATACAGTCCATATCATTCGACTACTCTCTACTAGAGTATCTAATCCTCTCGGCAGATAATTGAGGAGATGTACCTGTGGAAGATGGAGTACCTTTGGGAGATGGATTACCTGATGATAAGGGTCGTAGTTGACGAATAGCCTATAAATGTAGGTCCTTGGAGAGTACTGAAGGTAATGCCTGTGAAGTAGAGGAAGTTTCCGAATTGGTCATGGGAAATTATGAATAATATTTTTAGGATCCCCGTCTTACCAAGCGAACCAAGTACATTGGCTCTTCTAATGCGCTCTGGCGCAGAAGAAATAGATTCTTCAATATCCTCAGGATCTATGGTTCTCTTACACTTCTTCTTTTGAGCCTATTTAGTCTGGCAAACTCAAAGATGCTCTCGATGTTTATCAGTGTCCCCTCCTGATGACATCTGTAAACAAATTTACATGTAGTATATATATATATATATATATTATATTCAGTTAAATTAGCAAAATGCACTAACTTACATATATATACTAGCTAGCTTTATTCTACACTATACCTCCTTGTTTCTTTCAAGTCCATCATTCTCCCATTCTTCCTCATCAGTTGTTTCATTTACATTTTAGTCACATTATTCTTCATCAATTGATTCATTTACCTCATCATTAGATAGTTCTTGTAATATGTGTTGAGGATGTTGTACTATAATTTCCTATTCAATATCAAATTCGTGTTGAATAATTGAAACATCATTTTGATACGACACATCTAAGACATTGTCAATTTCAATTCTTCCCTCATCCTTACTTTTTATAACGATCCACCAATCAACTTTGTCTCTACACAAGGGATATGAAGCGTAATACACTTGTTTGGCATTTTGTGCAATGATGAAAGTATCATAACTTTTGTATTTTCTGGTGTGCTTAACTTCAATTATATAATGCTTATGGTCCTCCTTTGTACCTCTATTTTATGGGTCAAACCACTCACATCAAATTAATACAATCTTATTTTTCGTCCAACCTGACTAACTCAATTCAATAATCTCATGAATGACACCATAATATTCAATTGTTTGTCCAGTACCATCAACATCACCTTGTATGTACACATCACTATTATTTCTTTTATTGTACCTACAAACTTCTTCAGTTTGAAACTTAAACTCATTGACACAATACTTATTCATTGTCACTACTTGAGATTCCAGTCCAAGTGTTTCTTCTTTCACTAAGTGCAAATGTTGGACACTTGAGGATTCGTAGTAAACCTACACGATTGTTATTTCAAGTAATATAATTTAGCATAACATGATTATATTATTAAATACGTAGTGATTACACACTTACATAGTTGTATAGACATTTCAAAAATTCTATATAGATTGTTTCATTACCCCATGTGTTTACGAATGTGCTGATCATATTACATTCAAGTATTTTTTTAGTTAATCAACACATTATTATTTTATTTGATAACATACTTTAACATTTACGTTAGATATGGCTGAATCTCTAGAAAATTAAGTAAAATATGTGTCACGACTTATTGCATTACCATATTAGTGAAGCCTTGCTTTCTACACTCTTTAGATCCTCATTCGTTTTGATTAAAAATTGATATCGTTGGAAATGAAGGATCAATATGGTCTTAATCATTGACATGGATCCTTTTAATAGTACATGAGATATCATAAAAAGTTCACCAGTTTTTCTCCCAATATGACCTTGAAAAATGGAACATTCCATTTTTCCCCTTTGCTTAATTGTTTGCTTGGATCTTCTAATTTTTATGCATGTACATGTGTATATATATGTTAATAAAAGAATTTGTGAATATATATAACATAGTGAATATTTCAAATGGATACATCCATCTTGTTTGAACCAGACCTCCTAGTCGGGCCTCTTATACAAGGTGAATTGGAAGTGCTCTATCACATAAAAGAAACCACATGAAAATATATTCTCAAACTTAGTAGTAATAACAATAATATTTTCTTCCATACGATCTAAACTACTCTCCAACAACTTTCGAGAACACAGGTATTTAACAAAAATACTTACCTTTATGGTTGATTTCCATATCCTTTTTTGTAGATAACTAAAAGCGATAGGAAATAAAATTTTCATGTACACATGACAATCATGACTTTTTATTCCTATCAATGTTCCTTCATTCATATCTGTCTTCTTTCTTAAATTAAAGAATACCCACTCACAAATTTCACATTTCTCATCCAATGTGAATGAAAAGATGGCTTTTGGCTTAACTATTCTACCATTAGGTATTCATGTAGCCATAAATATTTTCTCCTACAAAATTCTTTTAATTCCATTCTTGCTTTTGAATTGTTTTTTTTCTTACCCTTAAAATCAATCATTGTATCAAATAAATTATCAAAAAAAAATTTCAATGTGCATCTGTAACGACCTATTTAGTCGTTTCGGGCAGTAGAATCATTTGTGATAAAAACTGACTGGGGTCCAACGACGGATCAACGCGACGGACCCGTCATGGACCCCGTCGTCCCACCACTGTGATTTTCCTGTTTCCCTCTCCTCATTGAACCTCGACTATAAGTAGGGATGAACGTCCAAAAAGGCACACGGTCCGTCGGGCGTCTTCGTCCCAAAACACTTCAAAAACTCTGAAACTGGGGTACTCAAAAGGAGCGACTCTCTGAACTCCGGCGACGGAGCTGCAGCACGGACCGCGTAGATACGATTTTGTTGGACCCCCCCCCCGTCCAAAAACCTCGACTGCATCTTAATTCTCTGAATCTGTGTGACGGACCCTGCAGGACAGACCGTCATAGACACAACGACGGTCCTTAACAGTTGCGTAACCTCAACTGGTGTCGGAACTTCTGCTAAAAGTTTTTAAGGGGGTTTTGGACCCATTCATGACAACTTCCTGAAATTTAGTGGGGTGAGTGTGATAAGTTATTTACTTGGGGGTTTAAAAGAAGTAACCAACCTTGAAATAAATAGTGGGTTTTACTTATTATCATCTTTTTATAATTGATTAATGAAAATTAGGGTAAAATAAAAAATTGGGAGAACTGAGTAAATAAAGAACATGGAAGATCGGGAGAACGCGCGAGAAAAGGGAGAACGAAGAGGAAAGCAAAGGCCTTTAAGAAGTAACTTGTTTGATCGCTATTCCCTTCGTTGGCGGTAGTCATGGTTTTTTATGCTATTTCATAGTAACTCTTTATATCGATTGATATGTATTTGGGTTGTAATTGTAAAGTCTTCTATTGCTTGATTGTGGGTTTTGTTGTTGTAATGGGGTGTAATTGTGGTGGATTATAATTTGATATGTTGAATCTTTAATCTTGGAACCTCTCTGTTAAGATGACAGCCGTTGGCATAACGAAGACTTATTAAATAAAATAATGAGATAGTGGATCATGTGTCACGTTTCGACACGTAGTATGAGGGGACTCCGGGTGTCACGTTCCGACACGTATGTATTAGGGGAATCGGGTGTCACGTTCCGACACGTAAGATTAGGGATCGGGTGTCACGTTCCCGACAACGTAGTAATTAGGGGATCGGAGTGTCCACGTTCCGGCACGTAGTCATTATGGGATCGGTAGTGTCACTTTCCGACACGATAAGAGGTAAAAGAGAGAAATCTTTGAATCATGTTATTATACTCAATTTTGAGAACCTAGTGTGGAGGCTTGAAGTCCTCATAGGTGCGCTTGATGTTGTTTGCCCATGGTTATTGTTCACTTGTTATTTTTGCCACCATAGTTGAAGTATTTTAGTTGATTTATCATATTACTTGATATATATTCTTTCTATTTTGAAGTTGGCCCGATGATTACATCTCAGTACGTGTTCCCTTGTACTGCCCCTACTTTTATTTTCCTTTTTTTATTTTGGTGGAGTGCAGCAAGTGCACCATTAACTTTCGACTCGTCCTCAACTCTAGCCATTCTTCAGCACGGTCAGATTTCAGGGTGAGCTATAATTCCTCAGCTCGGGCTTGATTCTCTTCTTTCACGTCTTGAATGTCTTTGAAGTTCGGACATGACCATTTTTTCTACGTATTTTAGTTTTTCTTAAATACTCTTAGAACTTAGTAATTTAGGTAGATGTTCTTGATGTGACTGACTTCCCTATTTGGGAACGATAAGTATTGAGTTTTAGAAGTTATTTAATTGATTTTCGTTAATGAGTTTTGAGTCTTTCGCATTTTATTTACTATTCAAAATTTATATACTGATAAACGTTGGGGGTTAGATTGTTGGTTCGCTCACCTAGTAATATAAGTGTGGGTGCCACTCGCGGCTTGTTTTGGGTCGTGACAGCATCACATCAAGATTATGTCGTAGTAGATTTTCCTTTCAATATAGAAACTCCCAAAATATACTTTGTTTTATCCAATTATATTCAACACCATATCCAAGAAGTCTAGAAGGTGAAGCTTTTGTAACTTTAGTAAATTAAGAAACTATCTCCCAAATTTGATGCCCTGTGAGTAATGGATGCGAGGGGTCACTTTCAACCTTATTTTTTCTAAATGCATTAATTTTTCATCCTTCTAAAATTCATGGTCCAGTGGTGATGACAATCAAGCCATGTAATTTTCCAGCCATGCTTTAAAATAAATGCCTAACTATCTTCCATTCAATGCAGACATGCTAGCTTTCCAATTGTCATCCAGCTATACAACATCTCGTATGAAGGAAAATCATTAATAGTCCACATTAAAGAAGAACGCATAACAAAAGTTTTCTTAGTTCATGTATCATCACTCAAAAGGCCTTCAAACCACAATTGGTTGATCTCATCTATCAATGGTGTAAGATGCACATCAATCATACTTTTTAGATTATGAGGACTACGAATAACACAACTTAGAAAGATGTAGGAACTGGTCATGCACATTTCAAGAGGAAGATTATACGGAGTAAGAAATACCAGTCAGCATATATAAGGAGAAATTGAATTAGAGAATGGTGTAAACACATATGAACACAACCCCAATCTAACATTTCTTGGTTCACCAGAAAAATCAGAATATACATTATCAAAAAAATTTCATGTTTCACCATCAAAATGAATGATATAAGACACCTGGAGATCTTCTATATTCACGATATTATCTCATATGTGGGGCATACCTCATCGATGCATAAAACCCTTTAACCTAGGAATGAGAGGTAGATAATGCATCGCCTCAACTGAGACCATCTGTTCACGGAATCCTTTTCTAACGAGCTCGTCCACAAAACTTATTATTTTCTAATTTACTATCAGTCTTGTACAAAAATTATACAACCATTAACATAACAATGAATTTTTATCATACGTCAATCCTAGCTTGGACACCAAAAACTTTGCATGATAGAAGTTCTTTGGTATGGTAAACTCTAGAGTATCTATTTCACCCAAATGATCAACCATTTAGTCCATAGACGCATTAGGAACATTCCAATATGATTTAATAGTCATTAATCAAACAACAACTGACAAAGAAAAATGAGGACTCCCTTCACATAATGTACAACTAGACTATTCTAATTGATCATAGGAGCTCCTTGCTTCTTCATTAGGAGCTTAATCAAAATATTGTTCATGTTCCATCCCACCTTGAACCCCAACGCATCATTGATCATTTCATGAAACCTATCATATTCAACCCTAAACTATTCAACCCTAATTTGTCATATGGTCCTATCCTATTAAACACATCCACATGCATCGAATTATCAAACATACCATCCAATCCATCAATATCTCCATGATCAATCCGTAAAAAAAGTCTCAACTCAAATCCATTACGATACAAATGAACCATAACCGTATCTGGTTCAAAATATTTTAAACACCTACATGCACTACAAGGACACCTAATAAATCCATTATTCTTGAAAATGTAAAGTTTCATTGTATGTTCAATAAAATTTCTAACAACGTCAATAAATTCGGGTTACAAACCAGTACCAATTTCATAACGCATATTATACATCCACAAACGATGATCCATCTACAAAAATATAGATATTAATTTAGTTTAGACTTATTTAAACAACTTAACAAATTTAACAAGTTTATTTTTTATTTAATAGAACAATTAAATAAATTTATAAACCATATTATTTTTTTTTAACTAATTTAAACGACTTAACAATTTTTTAACTTCAACTAGTTTATTACTCCCAACCCATTCCAGCAACTAAATTCACTAACTAAAGCACACTATTTTTTCTAACTTATCTAAACAACTTAACAATTTTCTAACTTTAACTAGTTTCGTATTGTTGACTTAATTCCAACAACTAAATCCACCAACTAAATCTACTAACTAAATAACATTATTTTTTCTAACTTATTTAAAAAACTTAACAATTTTTATAACTTTAACAAGTTTAGTATTCCCAACTCATTCCAACAACTAAATTTACCAACTAAACCACATTATTTTTTTCTAACTTATTTAAACAACTTAAGTCTGTTAAACTAGTTTTAGCTTTGACTAATATACACAAACTCATCCACCACCCGTCCTAAAATTCAATATTATTGAATTTAAATTATTTTAGCTACTTTAAAAAATTAACATTAATTAGATTAGTTGTAAAGCTAAGTGTCAACACTAGATGGACATAAATCGATCTTGCAAAAAAATTAATTTTGCCATCGGTAGGAATAACTAGTGTTGGTACTTCTGCTTAACAAATATATTATTTCTAAATTTAAAGCTAAGTGTCAACACTAGATGGATACAAATAGATCTTGCAAGATAATCAATTTTTTCATCAATGGAATCAACTAGTGTTTGTACTTATGCTTAATAAGTATATTATTTTTATATTTAAACCTTAATAACAACACTAGATCGACACAACTCGATCTTGCAAGAATATCATTTTTGTAATCAATAAGATCAATAGTGTTAGTACTCATGATAAACAAACACATTATTTCTAAATAAAAGTTTATACTAACACTAGATTTACACAAATTGATCTTGCAAGATAATCAATTTTATCATCAACAGGATCAAATAGTGTTAGTACTTATGCTAAAAAAACATTATTTCCAAATTAGCTTAATATCAATACTAGATGGACAAAAATCGATCTTTCAAGAAAAATAAATTTTGTCATCAATGCTATCAAATAATGTTGGTACTTCTACTAAACAAACACTCGATCAACACAAATTAATGTACTATCACAAAATTAAAGCAAAGTATAAAAACTAGATGGACACAAACACATTCTTGAAAACAATAAGAATTGAACTTTAGAAATTTAGAAGCACCAACCTAATTTTATAATTTTATGAAAGAAGCAATATAGTCTTGTATCAACTTTTTAAATATTGAGCTTCCTCGGTTTCCTAGAATGAAAAGTGTTTTATCGAAAAATAATTCGAAAAGAGTTTTTTTGTTTTTAAATATATTTTTGACTATTTAGGAGTCGCCACTTAATTTTTAAAGAAAAATTAAGAAAAAATATTTTTTTCAAACAACTTAAACAGAAAATTATTTTGAAAATATTTTAAGGGGTTCGGGATTCCTATTAGCATCTTAGGAAGGTTTAAAAGCCCTAGATGCTCCGCTAACTACGGTTTTCTTTCAGGCGATGAACAAATTTGACTAGGTTTTCATAGTCCTTTGCAAATTTTTTAAAGTTTAGAATTTCCTAAATCTAAACGAACTAACAAAATATTGAATTGCTTTAAAATCCTTTTAAGTTAAACTTTTGAAACTTTTAACTCTAAGCTTTAATGGTACTTAAAGCTATGTAAATCCTTCCAATTCCACCTAAAGCTACCACCAACCACACATAAACCCATGCTGCAAATCGAGCGTACGGAACTTCATACTACAAAAAAAAATTATCGATAACCCTCAAATCGCTTTTTTAAGAACAAACTTAGAACGAACAGTACGAAATACTATTGACATACACCATACAAAATTAATAACCACTAATATTCGTGCTTCCAACATTTGAACCATCCTCAACTTAACTTTAAAGGGATTACACCATGTGAAGCAACACACAATCATTGAAACTAAATTTGAAGTTATTCCCTACGGAAACAACAACATCAGACAACAAACTTTAATTGGCATTGCCATCCAAACATCAGGTAACGAAGCCCGAAAACAACACATTAACTCGCCATGATAACTTCAGATTAAGGCCACCAACTAAAAAAGGTCCATTACTACAGGAATACACTCCTTAAACTATAGATTTAACCGAAATTTTTAATAACTGACGTTGGCTTCATGATTTTACCTAAACAAGAAAATAGTAGTTTTCAACTTTGAATTAAAACAAAGAGAAAACTCATCTAAACTGAATGCATAAAGCGTGTGAGAAGCAAATGAATTTAAATATGAGGGTAATTAAACAATATACACTATACTTGAACACACAACGCATTTGGGGGACAAGATGAAGGTGCAAAACACAAACTTCGAACATCAAAACACCACATACAAAATCCAAATTTTAGACATCGCAATTTCATTCCCTTCACTTGAGGTGAAAGAATAAGGTAGACGACATCGATTGTCCAGCATCAATAACAAGCCTATTTTACTACCTTAGCGATTGGACGACATAAGCAAGGACCATGATTACCTTGAAGCGTAAAAAACGAAGACAATAAATAAAATGTAACCTCTTCTCCCCCCTCAAAGTCGACTACATTACGGTCGGGAAATTTCCTAACAAATATTAAAACAAGCGACGAAGAAGATGTTGCATACATAACCGACAAGTATTTATCCAGTATGAAACCACACATCACTGTCTATACTTATTCCAAACTATAACCGGATAACATTTTCACTTAATAACCAACAGGCCGCATGAGTTCCTATAAAAAGAACTCCAAAACCCACTCAGTAATACGATCAGATAGTTGTCAAACCATCTAGCCACACATACACCAGGTTCTCCCCTCAAATCATCACAATCGAACCAAAAGAGAGTAAAGTCAATGACGGGTGTTTTAACCCTGTTGAACGATCAAGCGTACCCTGAGAACAAATGAGCAAAACACAAATGAGCTTTTCCACCTCATACGCACAGCGGATGGCGAGAGCAGTGCCAGAAACTTTCAATCTGGAGATTCTTCTTCGTAAACTCCTCGCGTATTATATAAGATTTCTACCCCCTTTAGTTCGTAACTATCTCTTTTCGCGACTGAAAGCTTACAAAGTGAGAGAAAAGCTCAGAAAAAAGTCAGCCGACAAAATTCCCTGTCTCCCTCCATCAAAATTTCTAAACCCAAAAAAAATATCAACCGGCCCCAAATCCTAAGAAAATTGGGGGTTTTTGAAATAGGAGAACAATTAGTTGTTTTTCGAAGGAGGGGCTTTTCAGAAACCCTCAGGCCCATTTCCGAATTCAAAATCCCCGAACCCTAATCCGCACCGAAGGATATTCTGTTTGATGCTCCAAATCCCAACATGGGGATTTGAGGTGGTCGATCCATAATCGAGTGGGGTGTCCCTACGGCTTACGTGCGCAATCTTGGCACCCCAGACAAAATTTTAGCCTCCCCTGCTGACACGTACCTCCACGAGAGGCGATTTGCATAAGAAAACGACTCCAGGATCCGTTTGCGCAGCTCGCGTGGTAGAGAGGATGATAGAGAGAGAGAGCGTAGCTTGCTGTTTCTGTCGAATCTCTCCTCGCGCGTAGGTTTTGAAATTTTTTGTTGCGTGAGTTCCGTTCTGTTCTCCTGGGGTTTTTTTTTCTTTTCCTGGGGTTGTGTGGGAGTTTGTTGGAAGGAAGCAGAAGGAAGAGAGGGGGTCCGTCCGGTTATAAGATTAAGAGGGGTTGGGGCCGGGTTAAGGTAGGGTTGGGGCCGGGTAAGGAGGGTTTTGGTGGTCTGGATTAAATTTGGATTGGGTTACCCTGAGTTAATTTGGTCGAAGGGTGATGGGAATTAAGGACGATTGGGCCTGGGGGATATTGGGTTTTGCAACAAAGTGAAAAAGGGTGAAGTGGCCTACGATTGGGCTTAGGAACTGGTTGGAAAGGGAATGCTGACCAGTTTTTAAAAATAAAAGAATGGCTAAACATCTTAAATAATCATTAAAAAATGAATTTGTATTATTAATCGACGCAGCTTTTTTCATTCAACAAGTAACCATAAATTTATATTTTTAATTAACGAGCTGAACCATACTTTCAAACTAAATTGAATTAATAAATATTAAACCAAAATATTGAATCCTTTTTTAAGTTAAGTTTTCAAATATTTATGAAGATATATGAAATATATTCTCTTAATCGAAAAATAGAAAAGTCGGCAAACATCCAAACTCAAAAACGACCCTGGAAATATTTGAATTTATAAAAGAAACATAATTATTCTAAAAATGTCAGGGGATTCCAACGCTCGTGAATAAAATCGTATTAGGGTGGACCAAAATTGGGGTGTCAACAACTTTTCCCTCATTTTACTTGGGTTTGTGCAGCAATTCGAGGAAAATAAATTGACCAATAAATTTTGACCACCCCAATCGTTTTTTTTAAAAAAGGAAATCGGACAAAGGGTTTTAGGATTATTGCCGGAACCCTTGAAAAGGTTTTCCTACATATCTCAGTATATAAGAAATTTTCCGGCCACTTGTAGTTCGATAACTTGATTTATCACATTATTTTGAAAAAATCAAAAGCACTCGATACTGAATTTGGAAGGTATCAAAATGCTCGAGAATAAATTCGAAGCGAATGTTGGGAATACAGCGAGTTTTTCACATTTGAACCGCCTACATACCGTAACCCTTTCGGAATCAGGCTGTGTGTATTAGACTCTATATGATGGAAAAATAAATCTATTATGATAGATAACCTTTGGTTTTAGACAAGTGACAAATTAACGAGTATGAAAAGAAGGCTTGTAACCTCTTTATACATGAATGTGGCGCGCTTCACACCCATAATTAAGAACTTACACGGATTGAAACTGACAGAATTAAAGAAAAACCCGTATGCTTCGATAGGGGTGGTTCGATTGTGGTGGAAGTCGCTCCTCTGCTCGCGTCCTCAGAGTTTGATATTCCTCTTTGGACTGTGTCCCAGTTCGCTGCTAAGAAAAATTTCCACGTTGTGCTGCATCCTTTTTTATGTCGTCCGCACCTGTGGTTTTTGGAGAATTAATCCTTTTGGATGCTCTCGACAAAGACTGAGATAAAACTCGTCATCTTAAAAATTCAATTAGGATGGGAGACAATGTCTTTTACCATGTCGACACTTCATTGTTCTCCTCCATATTCGACGTCGACTCGATCGGTCTGACGTCCAGCAAATAAATCTTACGCCTTATGTTTTGCAATATAATCTTCAATGTACTCTATACTTGATGTCGAAATAAATAGATAAATGCTGATGTGATACTGATGTTTCTTTTTTCGTCGTATTCGATGCTTTTCTTGATGTTTACTTTTATCATAATACAGAATGCAATTGAGGCCGATGGATAAATATTGCTCTTGGGATACCCAATTTCCCTTTCTTTATCCGTGTATGTCCTCTTGAGGGGCATGAATATCTTCCCGCGATACGTAAATTCCTGCGAGGTATGAAATCTTCTCGCAATGCATAACTTCCAATGAGGCATGAATTATTTTCGCGATGTGCAAATTTCAACGAGGCATGGATTCTCCTCGTGATGCATAAATTTTGGCGAGGTTTGAACTCTTCTCGCGATGTCTAAATTTCAGCGAGGCATAAAATGTTCTCGCGATGTATAAATTTTGATGAGGCATGAAATCTTCTCCTCGTGCATAATTATTGACTCGCAATGCATGATTTTTACTGCAATGCATGACTTTTCCGTGATGCATGATTTTAAACTAATCATGGATTCTTCTCGTGATGCACATATTCTAGCGAGTGTATAAATTCTTCTCCCGATGTCTAAATTTCAGCGAGGTATAAATCTTCTCGCGATGTATAAATTTTTACGAGGCATGAAATCTTGTCGTCGCACATAATTGTTAACTCGCAATGCATGATTTTTGCGATGCATGATTTCCCGCGATGCATGATTTTCAACGATGCATGAATTTTCTGCGATGCATGATTTTTGCTATGCATGATTTTCAACGAGGCATGGATTCTTCTCGTGATGCACAAATTTCAGTGAGGTATAAATTCTTCTCGCGATGTCTAAATTTCAGCGAGGTATGAAATCTTCTCGCGATGTATAAATTTTGACGAGGCGTGAAATCTTCTCGTCGCACATAATTGTTAACTCGCAATGAATGATTTTCGCGATGCATGAAATTCAACAATGCATGACTCTTCCGCGATGCATGATTTTCGCTATGCATGATTCTTCAGTGTATGACTTCCGCGATGCAAGATTTCCGTGATGCATGATTCTTCAGTGTATGAATTCCGCGATGCATGACTTCCGCGATGCATGATTTTCAGCAGTATATGATTTCCGCGATACATGATTTCCGCGATGCATGATGTTTTGGCAACGAATGATTTTTCAGCAGTATATGACTTTCGTGATGCATGATTTTTTGGCAACGCATGATTCTCCGCGATGCATGAATATTTATATTGTCTGTGTTGATAATAAAGGCAAAACGACCTCCAAATAATATACCGACTTGATCGATAATAATAATAAAATAACTGTCTCTTCTGGGGTAATGCATTGTCTTGATTGACAATAATTATCTTGTTTTGATAACGTAATGCAAATAGCGTCCTCTACAGAAATCCTGAAATCTTCGTTGAGATTCCTGTTTGATTCACCGTTGAATCTGGCTATACACTTTTGTAAATTTCATATCGTTAGGGAATGGCTTGAAATAAACAAACACATTCACAAGCATCTTGACACAAACGATATGAACTGCCTCCTGCTTTCAATAAAATCACTGGTTTTGAAGATAGTTTTCTCCTCTTTGGGAGCTCTCCGTATTCATCCGTCGGGAGAATTTGGCCGATTTCAAAGCAAAGCTATAAACCTGCATCCACAGAAAAATTGTCAGTTTTAAAACATACAGATTTGTGTCGACTCCTTCAGTTTTTTGCTCCTTGTCTGGATATCTCCGGTTAATTTCCCGATTTCCCAACTCTTGATAGATAAGAAGAAATATCTTATGCCAAAACTAATGAAACATCAAAGGGAAATTTTAAGAGAAATAAGAAATATTTCAGAGATAGTATGTTGAAAAAAAATTCAATGCCAAGTAATGTCATATCAGGCTTAATGAGCTCCTTCGAATCTGACACTCGCTAACGAGTTTCAGAGGCACTTCGGACCTGTAGGGAAGATTCTAACGAAATTTTGAGGGCATCCTCAAAATTTCTGTCCCAGTTTACCATCTTGCTTATCTTTCTACTGTAACTGAACAGATCGTGGGATTTTTGATATCTTCTCAAAATTCTGTCCCAGTTGCAGATCTCAAAACGTCTTTGATTTTACCCGCTGAAGAGAAGGCTTCTTCTTGAGAATTTTTGAGTCCCTCTCAAAACATCTGTCCCAGTTTCTATTGTAAGGGGAATAGAAATCTTACGAGATATATGACCGAACCCTTGTGGCGCTTACGTATCCCGTTGAGGCAGGAATCAGGTCAAACGTAGTTCCCCTTAAAGGTTCACAAGAATAAAATTTACAAAGAAACCGACCGAGGCTGACAAAGGCCGCCTATGTATCTCATTCTTGAGAATTCAGGTCGAACGTAGTTCAGATACAAAAAAAAATTAGAGGGGATAAATGGGGTGACTGAAGCCGACAAAGGCCGCCTACGTATCACGTTCTCGAGAATTCAGGTTAGACGTAGTTCACTACAAGAGGGATAATAATTCGAAATAAATACAAGCAAACAGAACGACTACAAGTAAATAACAGAAAAATGAAAAAATGAAACTTCACGCATAGTATCTCTTTACAGCATCTGAGTTTATAGGTTTGGTCCATACAACGCCATCCATCTCTGACAGGACCAAAGCACCTCCAGATAATACTTTACGAACCATGTAAGGACTCTGCCAGTTTGGTGCGAACTTTCCTTTGTATTCATCTTGATGAGGAAGAATACGCTTGGGAACCAATTGACCGACTTCAAAACTTCTGGTTCTTACTCTTTTGTGAAAAGCGCGAGTCATTCTTTGTCTATACAACTGGCCATGGAAAACGGTGACCATTCTCTTCTCATCAATCAAAGCTAGTTGATCAATTTGTTTATTAACCCATTCGGCGTTACTTAATTCAGCTTCTTGGATGATCCTCAATGAAGGTATCTCAACTTCAACAGGCACGAATGCCTCTGTTCCGTATACTAGAAAGTATGGAGTAGCCCCAGTCGATTTTATGACCGTCGTTCGATAACCTAGCAAAGCGTATGGCAACATTTCATGCCAACCTCGCTGTTTGTCGATCATTTTCCTCAAAATCTTCTTGATATTTTTGTTGGAAGCTTCTACAGCTCCATTCATTTAGGGGCGATAAGCAGTTGACTTTCGATGAATAATCTTAAATTCTTCACATAGCTCTTTCATCAGATGACTGGAGATTGCACGTTATCAATAAGAGGATTCTGGGACTCAAACTCTGCATTATCAGATTGTTGCGGACCAAAATCGGCCACTACTTTCTTGGTTACGACTTGTCAGAGGCTGCTTCCACCCACTTGGTGAAATAATCAATGGCAACCAAAGGAATCTGTTCACGTTAGAAGCGGGCGGGGCCTATGGACCGATGACATCCATTACCCAAGTACAAATGGCCCAAGGTGAACTCATAGCATTAAGTTCGTGGGTCGATCAGTATCAATCGCCATGCACTTGACATTGTGGTATTTTTGCACGAATTCTGCAACCAGTCATTCTCCATAGTCATCCAGAAAATAAACCGGCTCGAAGAACTTCTGCCAAAGAGTAAGCCAGTCATGTATGTATGGAACGACAAAAGAAAGAATGTATGGTTTGAAGCATTCCTTTTCGATAAGACTCACAGCTCAGCAAGAATCCACGCATCTTAAAAGACCCAAATCCTGGAGTCCTCCTATACAGGACTTCTCCTTTAGAAAGAAATTGAGAGCATACGACGTATCGACTTCTTTCTGATATAGATGAAGCGTCTTCAGGATATGTCCCAGACTCCAAGTACCTTTTATATCAAAATACCAAGGCAAAAACTGTTAAGGTTCTGCTTCGACGTAGTGAACAATGGACTGGCTGTTCCTTCAACCCTATATCCAGTGGGCGATGTGATCGTATCAGGATGTTTGATCATCGAAGTGATGGTGGCCCAAGCATCGGCTAAATTCATTCTGTATCATGGGAGTATGCTGAACTCGATCTTGCGAACCCTTTTACACAGATTTTGCACAAATGTACGTAGAGGTATAATTTTTGGGGTTCTTCACAGACAGATTCTGCCTTGAACCTGAAAATCAAACAGGTGCTGAACTCCGATATAACAGTAACTCGTAAACATTCTGTCAATGGCCATTTTCAAACCAAGAATACAAGCTTAGTATTCAACACATGCTTGTTGTGCATTTGATCGTAGTAGTTTAGGCGCAATAGGATAGTGAATGTCCAGATTCTGATACTAAGACTACTCCAACCACCTTAAACCTTGGTGGTCGCCGCTCATCGAAGAATAATCTCCAGCCTGGATAAGCTTCAGAGATATCTTCACCCACAAATGACAACTTATTAATCATGAAAGGTTCTAAATAAAAGGGTCTTGAGTGGTTCATATTCTTGATCCCACGGGATTTTCTGTGAGATGATAAGCCAAGGATTGGGTGTGCCTTTATTGCCCTTTTATTGCCTTCGAGTCACATACACGATATCGACCTCACAATAGCCATTGTCCATTAGCAACTTTCCAGTCGGCATTCGCGGTCTAGAAAATGTACTTAATGGATCAATTCTGAATGAAGTATGTAGTATATGAGACAAGTAGTTGCTCAATCTGGGCAAGCAACGGTCAGGACAACAGTTCTCCCAGAAAGTGTACCGAGAACTGTACGGAGTGAACTTCTTGTTTATATAGGAAATAGCCCTTCCTTCTTTCCTGTCTCGTCATGGACCAAGTGCACATCTGAAGGCACTATCTGAGCAGACAAATATAGCAACAAGGAATACTTCTCCGGAGGAACCAATAATAGTGGGGGTTAGAAAAGTAGCTTTTGATAGCGTCGAAAGTTGTTGGACAATCCTCAGTCACTTAGTAGGGGCGCTTTCTTCACAGGTGAAACATAGTCACATATTACTGTTGGATTGTTGCTAAAACGGCTGATATACATGGCTGATATAGTTTAACCTCCACTAAGAAATTCAGCACCTCTTTTCTCGTTTTCGGCGGACGGTAACTCTTGGATTTCTTAATCTGGGTTAGAGGGGTCAAGCTCAATACCTCTTCTTCTAACTATGAAACCCCAACAATCCGGCTGGGAGGGGACTCCAAAAGCGCAATTGGCAGGATTTAACTTCACGTTATTACGACGAAACGCTCAATGAATTTTGAAGTGTGTCAAATAATTGAACTCTCGCGGGATTTGATTATGATGTAGTCCACGTACCTCAATTCTTAGTGAAATAATGTCATGGCAGGAAAATAGTACGTCGGGGCTCTCATGTAGTAGCAACAGAATTTTGAGGAAGCCCGAACGACATAACCTGTAGTGATTGTACACCCCCAAGGCGAATGAAATGCTTTTTGTTCGCTATCTTCTTCATCCATCCAAAATTGGTGATAACATGCGTAACAGTCCACAAATGATTGCATCTCATGTTTGGCACAGTGTCAATCAAAATATGGATATCTTGGCACGGAAAATATCCTTTGGGACTAGCCGGTTGGGATCTCTGTAATCACCACAAATCCTGATTGTCCATATTTCTTGGCGACCGGAAGGACATGGCCCAACCACGTTGGGTATATTGAGTTACTTCCACCAATGGAGACTCTTTTGGGGCCAGTGGTGATTCTTCCTTAATCTTAAAACGCAGTTCAGTTATTGAATTTTTGAGTCTTTTGTTTCACCGGCTCGAACCCCGCGTTGAGAGGTCGACGTGAGATACGACATCAGTACTCAAACCCCTGCATGTGCCGACTCCTCAAACACACACATCACTATATTCGGCAAAGCAATGAATAGGCTCTCCTTTAGTTTAATTCAGGTAGGGCTGATAGTAACTATTTGACACATTTGAATCTCCCCAAATCACCATTTCTGTTCTACAGTTCAGTTTCTGCTGTGATTCTCAAAATGTGAAATTCTTCTGGCAAAATAATTTGGTTCCCTACTTTCTTCGTCCTAGTCGGCCAACCTTGTCCTAATATGTCCCATTAGTTCATTTATTTAGCTCATGAAAGGACATGACCGTTGGAAGGTCTGTAAATTATGTTACTGAAAACATAAACAGACAAATTAGCGAAATAAAGTTTAACAAGGCAACTAAATTAAACAAAGTGTTAGAGACGACATAAGGAGGGCTCTTTATTTAAAACAAAAAATGCAAACATTGGTAATGGCTAGGGCAATGTGCTTTTTAAACATCCACAAGGAAACTGAAAAATTTGAAATTAGAAGAAAAACAACAGAAATGGTGGGTCTAGGGCCGCGTCCCGAACAACCACAATTTAGATGCATAAAATAACTCCTTGTCACCCAAGAGTTGGGACATCCAAGATTGGCGGGAAGGAAGTCCAATTCTGCAACAGTTTCCCGGGTCAGCATAACGCAGAATTGCCAAATGGCTCGACCTCCATCCTCGATGATTAAGCATTGATATCGTGAAATGCCAAAGATTCCTTCCCGCAGTCTTCAGGCTATACCTACTCACCAGACTGAAAGGAGTTGTGATACAAATCAGGGGACCGGTTTAGCCAACTCTTGCTCCTTTTTATCTTCATTCTTCACATCGTCATCGTGGGATACCCCAAGCCTATTTGCAATCGTTTCGAAAGGATCAAAAACAGCGTCGATAAAGCTCTAGGGAATTTCTTCCCAATTTCGAAACCTGGTCGAACATTTTATTTTTTGCAGCCTTACGTGGCGATCATTCTATACACGACGGCATGGGAGCCTGCGGGGCCCAAATCCCAGCAGTGGGACTTTACCCCAACTCCACCGTATAAAAATCCGAAACCTGGCGGATGTCGCGCAAAGACCGGTATCGGCTTGCCATGGAGTGGGCTTTTGCACCGTTGAACAAATAGCTCCTCATTTTTCCATAGCAGCTTATCATTTGATGAAGAGTGAGGGGCAGGCTCCACCATGTGAGATGAACGGCTCTTCCCAAAGAAGGGTCTAGCTTGGTGTCGATATATACAATTGGAAACTTCGCGTCGAACTGTACGATTTTGTTTTTTTTTTTTTTTTTTTTTTTTTTTTTGGTTGCCCATTTGGAGGGGTCAGGTCAACGTCCCGAATGTGTCTCTTTGCCACCATCAAACGCTCTTACATATAACCTTATTTTGCTAAAATTTCGATTTTGTTTGTCAAACCTCAGCTGCTTCAATGGTGTACAAGGGGGAATATGTTCAAACCAGATCCATCGTTACTAAAATACGTTATTGACGACCTTTTCGCGGTATATCCCGGACGTTTGTAGAGATTTGTTAGGGATCTCTATGCGATGTGGTTAAATTCATCATAGCAGAACTGATGCGGTGCCTTCTCTCTTTTGTTTTAATAACTTGGTAAATCATCGCGCTACATTATCGCGCTTGTACCTGAAAAGCACATACGGTTCATCCAGAGCTTTCATCTCAAGATTGTCGTGGACCGGAGCTCATAGTAGGGGCCCATACAGACCATCTGGGAATGGAGTCTTCTCCAAGTGTTGACAATGGATACCTTTAGGCTGCATTACTCTCCCGACTCCTCAGCTTCTGCTTCACTTATTGGTCTTTGGCATCTGGCTTTCTTTGTTCTCGAGAGCAAGTGTATATGTATAGAGTGTTGTAAAAGCTGTTTTTTTTTTACTTTTTGCCAGACTTCGTCATGCCTTGGGTACAAGCCGGTTCTATGACAAACTTGGGTTTGGCGGGGAGTTTTTGAGGGCATACAAGGCAGATTAACAACCTTCATATGGGTCAGATAACGACTCTCCTTGTTCCTTGCGCTAAAGAAGCGACAACCTTTTCCAAGTCTTCTGCATGACAGGAGTAAGCTCTGGTTTCACACTCATCTTCGTCTATTTCGATCATGTTTGAGGTTTCCACTCCCATGATGGACAGCGGATTTGTATTGACGTTCGGTTGCCGCAGTGAAGTGTTTTTTTTTGAGAGACCACTTTCTCGTTTGGTCTATCAAATCCGGGATTTGTGCTTGAGGATTGACAGTCTTGATTGGTTCAGTCCAAACACTGTTGGAATGATAAGCACATCTTGCTTCGTGGTAGAATTTAGAGTTGACATCCAGGGCTTGGGCCCCACAGGTGGTGGATTGTTATCTGGCGAGAAAATCTTTTCGAACAGCTTGGTCCGGCTTTTAGCCAGCGGCTGGTGGTTAAAGTTTCTCGAGGGCCGTCTTCTTCTGAAAACCTGGGGTTTTGTTAGAGGATAATACCCATTTGCGCGGGGGTGAGGAATTTAGTATTACTCGTAATACGGATGTGTGGGAGAGAGATTGGGTTATAGGTTAGGGATTGTATGGTAATTTGGCACTGGAGATGGGTAATTTGGGAGGGGCTTTGATATGACTGGATCGTCTTGGACTTGATACTGGGGGGAAGGGGCTCGATAGCTGACTGTATGATGTAGCGAGCTGGGGGGGAGGGCGATATTCTGTAAAGGGGGGAATTTAAAGATTGTTGTTGGTAATTTGGGTACACGGAGGGAAATTTGAGATTGAGGGTGGATTTTGATATGACAAAATTTGGGGAATCTGGATAAGTGGGGGATATGGGTTGTAGTGTGGGAATTTTTGATTGTTTGGGGACGTATGGCTTGTGGAGATTTCGGTGGAGGCTTAGAGCGGTCTGAGGACGCGACAAGGTCCTGGGGATTTATTCCACCGTATGAAACAGTGGCAACCTCCTCTGTACTTCTTTTCATCAGTCCAGACAGAAGAAAATCCAGGCGGTGGGGAGACTCGGGCTATCTTCCCCGACTTAGGCCTTCTTTCGATAGTCTGTTATACCCACTTTGACTATCTTCGGGGTGGAATTGGCTTTGATTAACAAAATGATTTGTCCTTAGGATTTCGGCTTTTGCCCCAGTACGAACTTCTACAATCCTTCTTTCAGTAATTGGAGGCATCACCCTCGCTGCCTCTTTATTTTGTCCATCTGGAAGCAAAATTCCTGATGCTTTCCGTCGATTTCTGCTTATTGTGTTTCTATTTTGGGTATCAATCAGGGACTATTCAAACATTGTAGCGATATAAATCAATGAAAGTCTGTTTAGCTAGTGCGCTCTACAAATGTGGCCCACTTGTGCCTGGTCTAATGTGACGTGAAACCATTCCAGTCCCTTACCGCACAGACTCAGGGTGAACAACCTCTCAATAAAGCTTATCTTTGCCAACTCCCACGAGTTGGGAGCAGTACGCTCTTTCTTAAATGCGCATGGGGTTACTACCCCTCCAAAGGTATCAAACTTCGATTTTGAACCTTCATTTTATGATATGTGTTTCAAGTCTGGGTGGATACTATTGAATTTCTGCGTAGCAATCCGGCGACGTTTGGAACGCATTTGCACTCTTTCATGCCCTTTTTAATCCTGCTTTTTTGTATGTACGATCTGGCTTCTTCCCTTGCTTCCATTTCTCTCCCGCTCCTCGTAATGATACAACTCGGAACACGTGCACATCTGATTGGACGGAACAGGGAATTGGAAGTAGTCTCTTTGGGAGGGGTGGAGCTATGGAAGGTTTTTTTTGGATGTTTTTGGGCCGTTTGGCAGTTGTAGTTTGATGGGTTATGTTTTTGAGGATTTGTGTTTTGGGTTAGGTGGGAGATATGGTGTTTGGGGATTCGATTGAGGCGGTCGGATTTTTGAAAAAAAAAAATTGTGATTCTGGGAGGTGGGGCTGTTGAGGTTTGGGGTGTGGTGGCAGTTGAGGTAGGGTGGTTGGAAGCGGTGGATGAGTTGATAAGATACGGAAGAATATGGGGGGTTTTAGGGTGTGCTAAATTATTCCGGACAGATTGTGCACAGGTGTTGTTGACGATGGTTCTGTTTTTTATGTTGGACCAAGTTGGACGTATGGGACGTAAATCCGCGGCCTCGCATCAAATAAAATTAGGCCCAAATCCGGGTGGAGGCATGTCCTACTTCCGCAGAATCTCGGACCCTCAATTTCAGCTATGCATGCATCAGGTGCGCAATTAGTCATTTGTTCCGCCATGGTGAGCTGACCACAACAGTCTTGAGACTGACATGTTTTAGTCTCCCATAGTTGTATTCTCTCTGTCGTGACGTTTGGTCGAGGGAAGGATCTGTAGGCCCTTGCGATTGTGTGAAGAGTCGAGGATGATTGCCAGGCTTATCGACACAAGTCAGGTGAATAAGGTACCTGAGAAGTGAAACAAACTTCAAAGGCAAATTTGTTAGCGCCATATTCGGAGACAAAATACATAATATTCAATAGAGAGCACATAACACACATGTTGCTTTGTTTGGGATATCTTCTTAACCCATGAAGAGGCCGGACATATATTTGTAACAATAATAGTTATTTTATTTGTTTTTGTTAATGTGATCTCTTGGGGAAGGCTGAATTCACGTGTGAGCTATGGTTTCTTGCAGCATTGTGTTTTTGATTGCCCGTGATCTTCTCTTATTTTTTTTATTTAGTAACACGGAGGAGAATGAAAAGTGTGAATGATGTATTGTTAGTGGGCCGGGCAGTGAAAGGCTGCCTCGATCTCACAAGGAGAATTCAGGCCAACGTAGTGCGAGTTAAGGATGGAAATTATTTTCAGTTTCATTTCTTTCATTGAAGAGTACAAGGGAATGAAAGGACAACACTGAAATGCTTAGAAGATGACGTAAGTTTTGGTTTTGTGATTTCTTGGCCTGTGGTATTTGCGTCTTCCTTCCTTTCAAAAACAATCGGAAAATGGAGGCTTGTAGACGATTTCTCTAATCGTACACCTAACAAATACTCATTGTTCGGGGCAGACAACATTCATGCTCCCTGGTCTACGGGCGAGGTATTTTCCGCCCATTTAAGGTTATGCAGTCGTCAATTCTGATGAGCGACGCACTTTTGGCCAACAGTATGGCAGTCTGAATATTATCTTTTCTTCTCTGCCTTGCCTTCGTGCACCTTTCTTAAAATCAAATCAAGTGTCAACCTTTGTCCCTCAAGCTTTCGGTGTGATATATCTCACCTTTTCTTCTTTTATTGCGGACGCATTTTTTTTGGATCCTCATTCCAATGCGCGGCTGCAGTTTTGAGAATGTCGTGGTCATGTCTAACGCTTTTTGAGTCCTCCTCCTTAACCTTTGAATTCTCGAATGAACTTCGCTTGTCGATATTTCTTCGAATTCTCTTAAGTGAAGCTCTCGTCTGGCCGTTTCTTGCTGTGACAATAGTTTGAGACTGCTTTCCTGAGATACGATAGACGGTATTTAGGATTTGGTTTGGTCTGTGGAGGCGTGATTTACGGTCGACTTTTTGAGTGAGAAAACTGAGACTTGTTTTTTTTGTGTAATTGCGGTTTTAGGACATGTTGATAGTTTCTTTCCTTCATGCTCTTTGGAATTTTTGGCTAGGCGGGGTTTACGATGTTCCCAAATCATGAGTGAAATAACACATTTACGCGTTTAAACAACATATATATCGCGTTTGACTAAAAATGCATGTTTGTGTGACCATTTTGTGCCAAGGGTAGCTCGCGATCAGGAAGGATGTATTGCGCCATTAAACAAACAATGTTATTTCCTCGAAATAAGTTTCACTAAATATGTATTAGCGTTTTACATAATCAAAATCAAACGTGGCCTACATATCGGAAAAGGGATAGTAGTTAGTGCAAATTATCACTATAAAATCAATTCCAACACAAGGGAGGGTTCAAGGTTTGATGATTCAGCTCCTCTTTTGGCCTTCTCTACTTCTTCGCGGAGAATGAATGTTGTGTGGTGAACACGTATGGCTCAGCGAAAACAGCTTGGAAGATGTTGTTTATGGATTGTAAGGTGTCATTGCTCATCCAGAATAGTGTCCCCCCCAATTGCATTAGACAAACCCTTTGTGTCAGCTAATTCTTGTGACGTCACAGCCAAAACCCCTGATTCTAACTCTCGAAAGTTTTGGTACTCTCTCTCTTTTTTGTTGAAATTCATGTTTAGTTTTGTTTATTTCTCTATGAACACCTAGATCCCTTCGATCCCACTTCTTGCTGGAAAGTGAAAATGGTATGGTGAATCTGAAGCTGCTGCACGTCTTCGATTTGACCAGTACTTTGGTTGGTATTGGATACATACACCATGCGATCATTGTCAACCATGTCTGGATTGTCCACATACCAGCTCCATACCATGTTTTCGGTCACCTCCCACTTCACTGTGACACGTGGGCCAATCCCGGGAGGAATAATCTTAGCATGTTAAAGGTATTTTGTGCCCCATTCTTATGTAACGACAATGAAAGATAGATGCATCTCACTTGGACGGGTGATGACTTTATGGACTTCTCCATCCAAATGTGCATCCCTCTTGTTGGGGTTTTGTAAGGACACCAATCCTCGAGGATGTCGGTGATAGGACTAAAATGGAGTTTGGCCCCCTGTGCTGCTATCATCTTGGACTTGAAGCTCGGCAACAACCACTGTATGTCTCCTTCTTTCAAATCATAAAACACCCTTGCCCACGCATCCCTGGTGGTATGAATTGGAAATTTACGGATACTCAAGTAGAACTCGTAATTATCGAGAGGACTTGTTTTACTTGGTTTGGCCAACTCCCTTGGTTGGGGGTTCTCTTTTACATAAATGTTTGGTCAACCACCATTGGAGTAACATGTTGCAACCTTAGAAAAATGGGAACCCGTTTTTGCATAGACTCAAGGATCGGTAAATGTCGGACAAAATAACTGGGGCCAAGAAGAAGTACTTTTTTTCTTCTGATTTTCTACCGATTCCTCTGAACATGACATTCACCACCATCACTACCCGTGTGTCGATTTCTCTTCCTTCATCTTTAGGGAACACCATAGTTCCTAAAAGGCATGAGAAGAAAGCGATAGCTTGAGTATGCCTCCAAGTACTATGATCATGGAATTCATTCGGGAATAGTCTGAAATAATTGTCGTGCCCCCATCTCTCAAAAAAATTGTTTTGAAAATATTTTAAGGGGTTCGGGATTCCTATTAGAGTCTTAGGAAGGTGTTGAAAGCACATAAGACGCTCCGCTAACTATGGTTTTCCGGCGATTACCAATTTGACTATGTTTAGAGGCTTTTTGCAAATTTTAAAGTTAGATTTCTCAAATCTAAACGAACTTACAAAATATTATTTCTTTAAAATTCCGTTTAAAGTTAAACTTTTGAAACTTTAACTCTAAGCGAACTAGTGAATTTGAAACATCTATCGCTTTAAGGTTCAATTTTACGTTTTAAGTTCGATAAAGTAAAAGGTGTTTGATGGGGTTTGGAGTTTTATAATCCTAAAATAACGGCATTTAAACTAAAACACGCAAGCAAGTAGTAAAGAGAGAGAAAGAGAGAGAGATTTGGGTCCAAGTTTCGGGTTTTGTTCACCTTGACCGAAATTTGGACCCACCTGCTTTTGGGTTTTTTAACCCATTTTTTTCCGCACCTGTCCTAGTCTAAGCATACAAAAAAAATAGGAAAGTAAAAAAAACAACAAGGGCTTATGCCCATTACAAATAAAAATACAAAAGTATAAAAAGGGTATTTTGTAATCCGTTTCTTCAAGTTCTTCAATCTTCATGGCATTTGATTCTCGCATGCTTGCCTTGACTCGATAAACAAATTGAGCCTTTACGGCTCTTCCGAACGCATAGAGGAAAGCGGAGCCCCAAATGGACTCGAAGGAGTTTTCACATGCCACAAAACAAGTGAAATGAGAACTGACATCTTAAACAAATAACTAGAACGAATGAAATTCACAAGCACAAATAAGGACTTCTTTAACATGTAATACTATCAAATATTCATAGGAATAGCAAAACCCAATATCCAAACAACTTTAATGGTACTTAAAGCTATGTAAATCATTCCAACCTAAAAGATACCAAACAACAACACACGAAACTATGCTGCAAATCCGAGCGTAGGGGAAACCTTCATACGAAAATTATCGATAACCCTCAAATCACGTTTTAATTAACAAACTTACCAAGAAACAAGTAACGAAATACTATTGAAATATACCATACAATTAAATACCAACTAAATATTCGTGCTTCAAACATTTGAACATCCTTCACTTAACTTTAAAGGGATTACGCCATGTGAAGCAACACACAATCATTTGAAACTAAATTGAAGTTACTCCTAAGGAAACAGCAACAACAGACAAACAAAGTTGATTGCATTGCCATCCAAACATTAGGTAAACCAAGCCAGAAAACAACATTTAACTCGCCATAGGACTTCAAATTAAGGCAACCAACTAAAAAAGGGCCATTACAAGAGGAATACGACTCCTTAAACTATAGATTTACCAAAAATTTTAATAACTGACGTTGGCTCATAATTTACCTAAACAAAAAAATAGTGGTTTAACTTTGAATATAAAACGAAGAGAAAACTCAATATAAACTGAATGCATAAAGTGCGTGAGACAGCAAAATGAATTTACGATGAGGTAAATGAAACAAGAGAAAACTATACTTGAACACACAAAGCATTTGGACAAGACGAAAGTGCAACACATGAACTTTGAATAGTCAAAACACCATAGGACAAATCCAAATTTAGACATCGCAATTCATTCCTTCAACTTGAGGTGAAAGAATAAGGGATACGACCTCGAGTGTCCAGCATCAATAACAAAGCCTATTTACTACCTTAGCGATTAGGAACGAAAGAAGCAAGGACTCATGATGAATTGAAGCTTAAAAAAATGAAGACAATAAATAAAATAGGACCTCTTCCCCCTCAAAAGTCGACTACATACTGTCGGAAATTTCCAACAAAACATTAAAACAAAGCGATGAAGAAGATGCGCAGACATACGACAAGTATTCCAGCATGAAACACGCATCAACTGCTATACTGATTCCAAACTATAACTGGATAACATGTCACTTAATGAACCAAAAAGGAACGCATGAGTTGTATAAAAATAACTCCAAAACACACATCATGTAATATTGATTCGATAGTGTCAAACCATCCAGCCACACACAACTAGGTTCTCACGCTCAAATCATCACATCGAAACCAAGAAGAGAAGGAAATTCCATGGAAGGGGTGTTTACCTTTTGACGAGCAGCGACACTGAGAACAAATGAGCAAAACACGAACGAGCTTCCACCCTCAAACGCACCAGCGGATGGCGAGAGCAGTGCCAGAAACTTTTAATCTTTGAGAGTCTTCTTCTTAAACTCTCGCGCAGTATATAAGATTTCTACCCCCCTTTAAGTTTGTAACTATCTCTTTCGTGACTTGAAAGCTATCAAAGTGATGAGAAGGCTCAAGAAAAATCAGCCGACATAATTCCTCCCTCCCTCGAAATTTCTAAACCAATAAAAATCTCCAACCCCCAAATCTGAAGAAAATTGGGGTTTAAATAGAGAGAACAATTAGGGTTTTCGAAGGAGGGGCTTCAGAAACCCTCAGGACCATTTCGAATTCAAAATCCCCAAACCCTATCCGCATCCGAAGGAATATTCTGTTTGATGCTCAAAATCCCAACGGATGGGAGGTGAGGTGGACGATCCAGATCGAGTGGGTGTCCTTACAAGCTTCGTGACGCAATCTTGGCACCACAAGCAAAATTTTCAGCCTCCCCTGCTGCTATGCCTGCGCGAGCGTACGATTTGCTGAAGGAAACGACTCCAAAGAGCCGTTGTGCAGCTCGCGTGGGAGAGAGGATAATAGAGAGGAGGAGAGTGTGACTGTTGTTTCTGTCGAATCTCTCGTGCGTAGGTTTTGAAATTTTTTCGCGTGAGTTCCGTTCTGTTCTCCTAGGTTTTTATTCTTTTCCTGGGGGTTGCGTGAGTTGTTAGAGGAAGAAGAAGGAAGAGAGGGGGTCCGGGTCGGGTTATAAGATTAAAGAGGGTTAGGTCGGGATTAAATTTGGAATTGGGTTTCTGAGTTAATTGGGTGGAAGGGTGATGGGAATAAGGAAGATTGGGCCTGGGGATATTGGGCCGTTGGGAATAAAGGGAAAAGGGTGAAGTGGGCCTACGAATTGGGCTTAGGGAATTGGGTTGGAAAGGGAATGGCTGCCCAGTTTTAAAAATAAAGAATGGCTACATCTTAAATAATAAATAAAAATGAATTTGTATTAATTAATCGACGATCTTTTTAATTTCAACAGAGTAAAATAATTAATTTTAATTACGAACTGACCATAATTTAAAACTAAATCGAATTTGTAGAATATTAACAAAAATATTGAAATCCTTTTAAGTTAATTTTCAAATATTTATGGAATATATATGAAATATATTCTCTTAATCATAAAATTATAAAAGTCGGCAATCATCACTCAAAACGACCTTGGAAAATATTTGAATTTTATAAAGAACAATAAATTATTCTAAATTGTCTAGGGATTAAAAGCTCGTGAATTAATCGTATTACGGTGGACCAAAATTGGGTGTCAACAAAAAGTTCTTAAATTAGTTCAAATTCTAAGTTCAAGATCTACTTTCAAGTTTAGGTTCTAAGTTCTAAGTTCAAGTTTGAGTGCTAAAATCTCAATTTAAACTATTAGTGGTCCGAAAATCTCAATATAAGTCAAACTAGTCCTGAATTCAAAATTCAAACATACTCTTAAAATCACAAATTAAAACTAGTCCTACAATCTCAAAATCTAATTAGTGCTAACATCCTAAATTATAACTAGCTTACTATTCCTAATTCCAAATTTAAACTATTAGTTCTAAAATCTCAATAATAATTCAAACTAGTTTTACAATTCAAAAATCAAACAATTAAATCAAGAAATACCGAAACTCAAACAAATTCTAAGATACCCTAATTCAAACTTACAACGAAGCAAACTTAAAACTAACAATGAAGAAATAGAAAAGAAAAATGAAGAAATTCAAACTAATTCAGACTAACGTTGAAGAAATTCAAACTAACCCTATCATTAAAATTTTAAATTCACAATCAATAAACAAAAAATAACAATCACTTAATCCCATTCAATACTAATCAAAACAATAAAAAACCCTAATCATCCACTTACTAGTTCACAAACAATAAATTAAACTAACAATCAATAACAAAATTAATTCAATGAACTAATTACAAATTCAATACTCAAATTGAGTGAAATATGTGTACGAACTATATATCTTAACATTTAATTAAAAGTGAAGGGCAGTATTTGCAACACAAAGCGGCAGTGGGCGGCGGGGGTGTGGGTAGCGGCGGCGTGGGTAGGGGCGACCGGCAGTGTGGGTAGTGGTGTTGGAGTCACTTCGTCGACCTCAACTGTGAGAGTAGAGGAAGAGATATGGAGCGAAGACAGAAAGACAAAAGATGGAAAAATAGGGAAAAAGCCATCTGCACTAGCAAATATTTTAAAGAAAGCGACAGACATTGTGTCTATGTCAGTCGCTTTTTGGTTAAAATGCTTGACCAACATTTTGATCAAAAAGCGATGGACTAAAATACACCATCCCCCGCTTCCTTTAAGTATTTGAAGAAAAAAAGTGATGTACATAAAGATTTTATCCGTCATTTATTTAAATAAATAATAAATAAATATAAATTAATAAAATGCGACGGGCGACATGACTTTTTTAAAATTAATAAATTATTATTATTAATAGAATGTGATGTTGTCCGCCGCTTTTTCAAAAAGAAAATTTAAAAAATTGTTCTTATGAGAAAGAGATGGACAATGTGGCTAATGGTGTCGCTTTTTGAAGCAACGGTGTGATGCTTGCTATCGTGATCAACGGCACTAGCCTGCAGTCTGAGTATCTACGAATCGAAGCAAGTATTGTAACCCCACCGAGGTTGAAGTCATGTCTCAAGGGAGCGGTAGTAAAAATAGTAGCTAACTAGAATTACGTTCTAAATAGCGATAGCTAAAGAAATTGTCGAAGAAAAACAAAATAAATTCAATTTGTGATACCAATGTGTCAAATATCAAATGGGGATATTGTCAAAAGTAGTAAAAGGAAAGGAAAATTTGAGGCATTTTTTGTATCATTTATGTGCTTTCTCATGATCTTTTAGCCATTATGGGACATTTATGTAGTATTGGGCCATTTACGGGCAGTTACCAAAAGAAGTAAACTTTTGTTCTCTTACTTGTCACAATATTCTAAGGTCATTGGTTCATGTTGAAATTTTGTGAGACATTTTTTGTATTATTTATGTGGGTTTCTTGGTTGTTCAGTCATTTTGGGGCATTAACGTTATATTCGGCCATTTATGGGCAGTTACAAAAAATGTTATGTTTTGTTGTCTTCGTTATCACGATATTTTAAAATCATTGGTATATGTCAAAATTCTATTGAGGCCTTTTTTCTATTATATATGTGTCTTTATTTATCTTTAGCAATTTTAGGGTATTTACGTAGTACATAGTTACAAAAATAAAGTAAAATTTAGTTCTCTTATTTGTCAAGATTTTCTAAGATCATTGGTTCAAATTTAAATTCTTGTGAGGCGTTTGTTGTATTGTTTTTGTGTGTTTCTTGATTTTTCAACCGTTTTTGAGAATTTACGAAATATTTGACCATTTTTGGCAAGCTAAGAGGTAAGTTAAGTTTTGTTCTTTTATTCGTCACGATATTCTAAGGTTAGTGGTGCAAACTAAAAATATTTGATGCATTTTTTATATTGTTTATGTATGTTTCTCGATATTTTAGCCATTTTGGGCTATTTAGGTAATATTTTATCATTTTTTGGTAGTCACGAAAAGATGTAAGGTTTTATTTTCTTAATCATCACAATATTCTAAAGTCATTGGTGCAAATCAAAAAAAAAATAAGTTATTTTTTTATTTGTTTTATGGGTATTTATGGATTTTTTCGCCTTTTGGTGCATTTACGTAATTAGGAAAGGATCATAGGACCTTTTTCAATATAGTCAATTTTAGCCTAAGTAAAAAAAACCGAACGAAATTAATCCCTCTTTGATCCAAATGATTTGAGCTTAAAATAGACCTTTCTTTTTCACCCCAACTGATCTTTTCTGGGAATAATTTGTTGACCCTGGTCCCTCCTTGGACATGTGCACCTCAGCTTATGCCAAAAGTATAAGTTGAGGGTGGCTAATGCAGTAAACACCCTTTTAGATGCCCTGACCCAACTTTAGATATTGTGTACTTTGACTCATGGCAAAGACATGAGTTGAGGGTGGCTCTTATGAGGAACGCTCTAGAAAGTGGGATTGAAATATCAAAGAAATACAAAGAACAAAAGTAAAGTGACTCAAGAACCAGTGAAAAGAAAAATGAAATAAAAAAAATACAATAAATACAAGCAAGAAAAGAAGAGAGTCACTTACACAAATGAAGAAAGAAGAGAAAATAGCAAGGTCAAAGCATATGACAAAATTGGGTGAAATAAAATGATAAAAAGTGGTATGTTTAGCCGATATGTCAAGGAGGGAAAAGAGTCACTAAAGTATACCTATATATACCCTACCTGATCCTGAGCCTATGTTTCAAGCTAAGAAAGTCGTATCATAATCCTAAGAGTTGAAAATAAGGGCATGCTTATGGCAATATGTATGAATGAGTTGTGAATTAGTTCTGAGAGTGAGTGTTGAAAAGTAATCCTCATACTCATACTAAAATCATTGGGTGAAAATCTTGGCATGCTCTCGAGGGGGAGGTGGTGGAATCTCAGAAGTGGCGAATAAGGCCGCCATCACTGTGTCCTCAGCAGGTTCTACAAAAGGGGCCTCAGACTCAGGCACCCTAGACTCTAGGATCATATCAATGTCCGCTTGCAGACTCTCGACCTCAGCCTAAAAGGAGGACAAGTCCACCTGAGGAGCTGGACAGGCTAGCACCCACAACTCAAAAACATCCAAGCGCTGATGAACCTTAGCGATCATCCACTCTGTGTGCTGGACCATTTTACGCTCCAACCGTTCTTCTGCCTCAGCAATAGACCTCTACATCTAAGGCTAGATTTGAAGCAGAAGTGTAGCAATCTGTGCCTCTAGTTTCTGGATCCTTGCAAGCGGGACCAGAGCAGATTTTGGGACTAAGCGAGAGGAGCTACAGGTAGTGCTACTACCCGGGATAGACTCGACCGGGTAGTGTTAGTGGTTTCAGAAGCATCCTGCGTAGCCGTTAGAGCATGTGCTATCGTATGCGCCAGATTTTCACCAAGTGGAGGCAACTCTTGACGGGGCCCTCTGCATGGAGCCAACTCATTGGCCTTATCCCTGATGAGGCCGATATCAACAGTTCCTAGGAGTCTTGAGCTGATCAATGTGCCAGCTGGGCACACTTGTGGACCTGCATTTCTTGTGTACATATTTTAACTCTGAAGCATGATGGCTAACATGATATCCTAATGTAATGAGAATGACGCATGACTAGGCGTAATTGATAAATGTGTGGCTCTAAACATGACATAGAGATACACCACTACATTACCCTAAGTCTAAAATTTGAACTAGGTGTCTGATAATATGGTAGATTAATGAGATTTCAAGTGAGTGTGAGGAAGATTTGAATAGTCCACTATTTATACTAAGCTAGAACTTGCCTGGTTAGTCCTGCTAAAATTAAGTTGTAATACACAATTAAGAAAGGATCATAGAACCTTGTTCAACATAACCAATTTTTAGCCTAAATAAAAAAAAACTGAATGAAATTAATCCCTCTTTTATCCAAATGATTTGAGCTTAAAATAGACCTTTCTTTTTAATCCCAACTGTTTTTTTCTGGGAATAATGAGTTGGCCCTAGTCCCTCCTTGGACATGTGCATCTCAGCATTTGCCAAAAGAATATGTTGAGGGTGTGTAATGTAGTAAACAACCTTTTCGTGGCCCTGGCCCAAGTTTGGGTATTTTGTACTTTGACTCATGGCTTTAGGTGGCTCATATATGCAATGCTCAGGACAGTGGGGTTGAAAGAACAAAGAAAGAGAGAAAACAAAATTAAGTGACTCAAGAACCAGTTGAAAGAAAATTGAAAAAGTAAATAAATAAATAAATACAAGCAAGAAAAGAAGGGAGTCACTTACACAAATGAAGAAACAAGGGAAAATAGCAAGATAAAAGCATATGAGAAATTGGGCGAAATAAAATGATAAAAAGTGGTATGTTTAGCCGATATGTCAAGGAGCGCAAAAGGTCACTAAAGTATACCTAAATATATACCCTCCCTGACCTTGAGCCTATGTTTCAAGATAAGAAAGTATTTTCGTGATCCTAAGAGTTATATGGCGAACTTAAAGCTTGGGAGTTGAATTGGGGGCTGATTAAGGAGAATTCATCTTTAATCTTCATCAAAAAATTAAGATATGGGATCTAATTCAGCTTTGAGACTTATTTCCTTAAAGGGCTCCTTCAAATGTTTTCCAAAAGTTGAGTTTTCATATGGATTTTATTCAATTACGAAATTTATGTTACGAATTGAGTTGTATACTTTCTTTAGAGTACAATGAGTAGATTATAATGTAATGCAACTTAATTGGGATGAATTAAGATGGTTTGTTCTAGATTGTAGATTATGACCCTTAACCCTTAACCCTTAACCCTAGGTTTGATCTTGATATGAATCATGTTGGGTTAGATTCCATTGACTTTATTAATGGCTAAATCACCTTTAATTGTTGTTATTACACTGATTATAAACATATTATGATGAATTGTTGTTTCTCATGATGGTTCTTGAGTATTGATCTAGGTTAATAACATAGACTTAGATATCATGTTTTCAAGCTTTGGTTTAGTGTTGAATTATTGTATAGTGACTCTTCTAACTTCATTATCATGACGGTTATTTCATTTTATTGGTGTGATGAACCACATTGTGTTTAGTTGTGGGTGGATGGTAAGGCCCTTATGATGAACTATGAAGGAGAGTTGGTAAGTCTTAATAATCCTATTTCTTACTTCAATTGTTGTTAATTGTGATCAAGTCACGATGTTGTGTTGGAATATAACTTGTCTAGGATTATAAGATGATATAATGATCAAATTGAAATGTCTTATGCTTTGGTTGTGAGGTTACTTAGGGTATACATGTTATATGGATGGTGATGTGTATCAATGTGCCCTACTATGATGTGATATGCAAAGTGTTATTTAAACTATTATGAATTGTGATGAAAGGACTAATACTCATGCAATTCTGATTGAGCTATGATGATGAATAGGTAAGGAATAGACCCTATGACCTAACTAAGTATATAATTGTAATAATACTATAAGACATTTAAATGAAAGGGAGTTAGCTTAGCACCCAGTGAACTTGAAAATGGAAGGTGATGACTTGTCCATAAAATTAAAGGTTCATTCTAAAGTTGCCCGTGTGATGTTAACCTCCTTTGCCTTTGGGATGTATCATCCAAGGGATTCTCATGAGAAGAGGCCCATTTACAAAATTTTAGGAAAAGGAACACCTATCTCTTAGTTCTTGAACTATGTTGCCACCATAAGATACTAGCTAGTGGATCCACCTAGAAAGCTATGTTTGTATTGGGTTCTACTTTGGCTGGTAGACCACCTTCCATCGGTGTAAGGTTTCATGACACCGGTTCCACATTAGCTTATGTGGTCTATGTCGGTTAAGGTAATAATTCCCTAAAATAAAATGAATGTATGAAGTATAAAATAATCGAAGTAACTTGAGGGGTTCGACAGTAGCCTAGGTAGGGGTATGGGACTATACTTATGCCTTGCACTAGTTTGACTTGAGAGGATCTTTGAGAAGTTAATATTATGTATATAAATTATTATATAATGTAAATGACCTTATATATCAATTAATATTCTTATGAACATGAAATTGGTTATCATTGTTAAAAGAAGGAACACCATATGAGATTGAAGACTATATTATGTGAAGTGAATTGCTAATTATGATGTTTAGTAGGTTACTTGATTTAGTAGGATTATTGGACCTTCCTTGGTCATTGCACTTGTGGTTTCATAAGGATTATAATTGGTCGGTTTGATTTGCTATCTATATTATTTACGCATGTTCATGTTTTGTGATGTTATTACTTGATGATAGAGTTATATGAGATTGTGGTTACGTATGATGAAGCCATATGTACCAATTAAATTGGTTAGCCCATGGTTAAGGTTATATTTTAAATGGACAGTGATTGCATTAAATGTCCTTTTTTACGAAAATTTGTGGTCCCCATATTCCCTTGCAATATGGTCTCATACTTCGTACATGTGGTGTAGTAAACATTTTAGGTTCCAGTCTTTGAAGTTTGATTTGGAGATGATTGGAAAGAAGAATTTGATACTCTATCATCCAGGTGGTAGGTACTAATTTTCCCGAGGATGATACCTATATTCTCTTTATGGATATACTTAGCTATTACGACTTTTGTATTGACTCTATCTTTCATTTGAGACAAAGTTGTATAAAGCCTATATGTGGCTTACTTTTATTGTTGTAGGGCTATGCCCAATAATGTTATTGCTGTTTAGATGAACTGTGCGATCCTATGTGACTATATTATCAGCAGTCGTGGGGGAAAGGCAGTGGCGGACAATCAACCATAAGAACTTAGCTGTGAAGGTCAACTTAGCCTTCTTGATGGCTCCCCTCGTCTTCGTCACCCAGTCGACACCCTCTCCATCATTAGACAAATGCAGGGACATCCACCACTTGGTGGTCTATCTCAGAGATGGTTCACGCAAGAATTTTACATCTTTTACAATTTGCCACCGGTAGTCAAACTCGGCGGTGAGAGGGCTCCTGTTGGCATCAACATCCTCGCCGTACAGATATCGGCGGATGGCCGGTAGGGAGATATCGACCTGTATGCCGAGTACCCTAATGTGCTCCAGTGGGGCCTGTTTGGCGGGGGCAGCCCGCCTATCTAACTGTGATCTAAGAGTATCCACATAAGAGGCGTAAAACTCTCAGACTATCTCCTCACTGTAGTGGCCTAAATCACAAGTTTTCCACTTAAACCGGTGTCTGGTGAAGATATTGTGGATCTCAGGCATGGTGGGGAGACTTACCGTAAGGACCCACCTCTCCCATATAGGGTCGTTGGTCCATGTCATGACGGCCTTATCATTAGAAAAACTTGGCGTCAAAATTATATTTGATTAATTGCCCGTCGAACCACACCGGCGGGGCATAGTCGGCACATCGGGGTCTAGAGCAACAGTCGGGTGAGCTGGAGGGGATCAGAACTTTCACATCATCAGACGAGGCAAGACTGTGCAGATGTGGCAGGTGCATGGGGACTTATGCGGACCGAGGCTTACTACGGAACCCGGAAACTCCTACGCAACTAGCGCATCCTTCTTCCTGGTAGCTGCGAAGGGAAAGAGGGTTTCGGTCAATGTTTCACGTCATCAGACTGGAAGCAAGTAGCAGTGGACTATGACGGACGCAACTTTAGGAGTAGTTGTGGTTTCCCGTGTAGCTCGTGATGGAGTCGCAGTGCCTGGGGCACGTACTCGGGATCATGCTCTACATCAAATCCTATAACCTGTCGGGCAGACGGGGCGACAGACTTTGAACGCCCACGTGTGTAAACTCGATCTTGTTTTGGTGCCATTAGAGATAGTACCTTTAAAGAATCAATGTTAGTACTAGAAGGAGCAAACAAGACAAGCAAAAATGACACAAGATAAATATAAGAGCAAAGATGTAATGACATCTCTATAGTAACAGTAAAACACGACGAACCAGGTGACAGCTCATCGTGAGTACGACGCACCATCATAGGGTCCGTCTTCAACTATGTTTATGTGGAGACCTCTGAAGGAAAGTCTCTGACAGTTATGACAGCTAAGCAGGACTGACCGTCGTGAAAATGACGCTCAGTCATCGATGTCCGTTATGGGGTACTTGGAAAAAATATGGAGACCCTTAGGAGAGGGGTCTCTAACCGTCACGACGGTTGTGCAAGACGGAACGTCGAGGGTATGACAATCCGTCGTTGATGTCCATTAGAGGAAAGTTAGAAGAAGTGGGAGACATAGGGACAAGGTCTTACTCCCAACCATGAGGGTTGGCGTGGAACGGGACCGCGTTGCCTCGCGGTCCCATAGGCTGTCCGTCAGAGGGTCAATTAGAGAGAAAAAAGAAAAAGTATGGATACCCTCAGGAGATGGGTCTCTGACCATCATGACGGTTGTGTAGGACGGATCGTCGAGGGTATGGCGGTCCATTGTAGATGTCCGTCAGAGGACACTTACAAAAAAATGGAGACCCTTAGGACAAGGGTCTCTGACAACCATGACGGTTGTGCAGGACGGACCGTCGAAGGTATGACTATCCGTCGTAGATGTCTGTCAGAGGACACTTGGAAAAAGTTGGAGACCCTTAGGAATAGGGTCTCTGCCAACCACAACGATTGTGCAGGACGGACCGTCATGGGTATGATGGTCCGTCGTAGATGTCTCTCAGAGAACACTTAGAAAAAGTTTGAAACCCTGAGGAATAGGGTCTCTGACAACCAGAACGGTTGTGCAGGACGGTCCATCGCAAGTGTCCAATTGTGGACACTTAAGAAAAACAAACATTGGGGTGTTGGAGAAGACCCTATGACAGTCCGTCATGGGTGCAATGGTCCGTTATCGGGGTCTCGTTCCGTCATTCATTGATAGAACTGAGGATGCCACATTCATCCTCTATAACTCAAATGTAATACTTAGTGTTAACCTACATGTTTCTAACCCAAATACCTAGAAAACTAGCAATGCTAAAGCACCTATTTCTAGACTTTTAACAAGGAAATTTGATGATTATCAACCTAGGTTAGACAAAATTGGATCAACGAATGAAGATGCATCAATAAGAAATAGGTTAATACTAATTGAAAAACAGAAACGTAATGTAAATTGATAAAAATAAGAGACACATACCTGAGAAGAGAAGAAAGACAAGAAACTGAGGAACTTGGTTAGAAAGAACAGAACCACAGCAGCAGACTCCGACCATAGGAGTAGAGGTTTTAGGAGGAATTCGGGGAAGTTGGGGAACGTGAGAAGAGTGATCAGTGATGAGAGAAGAGAGGTAGAAAGGAAGTTGGAAGTTGTGAAAAAGTGAGGGAAATGAGACGAAGAGGGAAGGAAATGGTGAATGAAGGGGTGAGGGTTTTTAAATGTTAAACAATTTGAAAATACCCCCAAACGGGTCGGGTCAGGTGTACGATCATTAATGACCAAAGAGTCCCGACGGACAGTCGTCATAGATGTGACCGTCATAGGTTCCATTGGTTGTGCCCTAGTTTTGAAAACAAAGAAATACGTTAACTGGACGCCAGATCATGCGATGGCGTGCATTGCGGACGTCCATCGCATGCGTGACAGGTCTGTCGATGTTTTGTATCCGGTAGAGTGGATGTTGCAAAAAAGTGATTTTCTGCCAAAATTTCCTGGCGATGTGCTTACCTGCAATTTAAACCATAGTAGAAAATTCTCCCATTACTAGAAAGGAAAACTATAGGTTATTGGGTTTACTCCCAAACCAGGCCATGATTTTTTTAACGTCGCGGCCAGACTGAGAAACTTTATCTCAGACTTCCTCAAGATTGTATGCCTCGTCATTCATTGCCGATTCAGCATGGCCGAAATAGATTTTTATTCCATTTTCAATTACCCTGAAACTGCACACCCTCCTTGTTTCCAATCAACTGCGCCAGAGGGAATAGGGTTGGGTAACCAAGTAAGGCTGTCCATTTGTTACTTGAGTTTCCCACGAAAACAAGGCAACCTAGACTAAATAAAAGCACCAAATCCCCAACCATAAACTCTCGTTTTTCAATTTTTAAGCATGGTACTTTTCAAGTTTCTTTGTAGAGGGCAGAGCTTTCATAAGCGTTCAAGCAAAATTCATAGAGTCATAAAAAAACCCAGTAGTTAACGGTCTGCAGGCTTCGTTTCCCATGCCATTTTCAACTTCTTCATAGCCTATATGGCTTTATGCTCTAATTCAACTGGAATATGACCAAGTTTTCCCATATACAAGTTGGTAGGGGACCATACCTATAGGAGTCTTATAACGCTGTCAGGTAGCCCAAAGATCATCATCAAGCCTCCTTGACCCAATCCGTTCAACTGGTTGAACTATTTTTGAAAAATATAAGTTGATTTCCTAGTTGACACCTTAAACTGGCCCACTGGTTTGACGATGGAAGGGAGTGTCCACATGATGGCGAACCCATATTTCTCAAACAATCCCTTGAATAATTTGTTGCAAACTGGGAGCTCTTATCACTAATAATTGCCCTTGGGTGCCAAAAAACGAGAGGAAATATTCTTTTTTTTAAGAAACAGTGACACTCTTTCCCTTATGTTTCAGAGGAAGGGTGTTAGTTTCCACTCATTTTGATACATAATTAAACGGCTACTAAAAATTATTTTTCATTCCATGAGAACCTTTACAAAAAGGACCATAAAGTCCAAGTACCACAAACAGCAAATAACTCAATCCAAGAAAAGAATGGGGTTTAGGCAGCTCTTGGTTTCTTTAAATGATGCCATTCTTCTTTGGCATCGATCCACATGAATTTCAAAACTCATGACAGCATCTTGATGAAAGAGTTGGCCAATAGTAACCACATGTAATTTTATGAGCGGTTCGGATACCAATAGATGTCCAACCACCGGGTGAGGAATGCATGCCTCTAAAAAACTCAACATCTCGATTTCTGCACACAATGCCGAATAAGCCTATCGGCAAAAACCCTATATAAGTATGGGTCATCCAAAATAATTCTCACATGTGCATGAACTTTTTTCTTTGATGAAAGGAACAAGTCCGATGCCGAAAAATATCCACATATAGCCAGGATAGTCGCAAACCAATCGCCCCCCGACCGTAACCATGGAATTCAAGTCTTGTGAGCCGACAAATACATGGCTCATCGAAGAAAGAAAAGAAAGTATTCATCCAATATCAGTCTACCCTACAAATCTCTCATTGCTTCCATCTTCTAGACGGGAAAACGTGAATTGACACCCTGGATTTTCGGTCCCTTGTCTATCCTCACTTCAACGTCAAATTCTGTTGGTAGCATTAATACCCAATATGAAACCTCATTTTCGCATCTTCTTTCCATCAAATATCTCAATGTTGAATGAGTCAGATGCCACTATAACTCTAGTACTAGCAAATAGGAGCAAAATTTTCAAAACGCAAACAATATTGCAAGGGTTCTTGATCAGCACGTGTAGTTCTTCCAAAGCTTCATTTAGGCTTTACTAGAACAGTAAATGGGGTGAAGGAGATTTCTTTTTTTTTCCCCATACTACACCAAGAGACAACCCCAACTAGCATGAAACATCACCTCAAAATTGAACTGTTCCAATCGGAGAAATAATGATAGGGGCAAGACACCAATTTTTTTTAGCTCGCCGAATGATTTAGACCGGGATTCATCAAAATAAATTTACAATCCTTTTCTCCAGCCGTTTGACACAACGGATGGGAGTTTTGAAAAATTCTTGAGAATCTCCGGTAAAAACAGGCTAATGCCCAAGAAAGCTTCTCACACTTTTTAGCTGGATCAACCTCTATGCCCTTTTCGGAAATGCGATGACCCAAAACAATACATTCTTTCCGATTGAAGTGGCACAAATTGTTCCCCATTTAGTACTAAATTTTCAGTCTTCACTCTCTGAGAACCTCAGATAAATTGTTCAAACACCATTCAAATGATTCACCAAACCACAGAACAATCATCCATAAAAAACTTCTATAGTATCTTCACCAGCATGTCGGATAAATATCGACATCATAGATCTCTGAAATGTGGAGGGTGAACTTGTACCAACCCAAACGGCATGTCTCTTGAACGCAAAGGTCCCATAGGGAAAAAGTAAAGGTGGGTTTTCTTTGATCTTTTTGGTTTGCAAGCAATTAGAAATTGATTTTACCCTGATTCCATCAAGAAAATGGACCACCTTTTTTTCCGACAAGCCTATCAAACATTCTAATTCATGAGGCATAGGAAAATGGTCTTTTCGGTCCATGGATTTAAATTACGGAATCAACACACCCTCCTCCGGTGGGTAAACCTGTCTCATTGAACCAGTTCATTTTCTATGGGGGACCACAGTCATTCCCCCTTCTAGGTAAACACTAAACAAGGGCAACCCAACTACTATCGGCGATCGGATTGATTACTCGGCATCAAAAACCACTAATGATTCCTTTTCACACCTCTTGGCATAGGTGGATTTAAGCGTCTTTGTTCTCAAGACTCGGGATTATGATCGGGCTGAGTTGGATTTATAGAGAACAAATACAGGAGGGTCCTAATAAATAATGTCCGCAATGTCTACCAATAGCTTTTTGAACCTTTTTATACACTTTCACCAAAACTCTCAAACTGGTTTTGCATTCAGGTCTGATGCAATGATTACCGGCAAAGTTCATCATTTTCCTAATAAGTAAACACCTGAGATAGGGGGAGAGATTTTATTTCTAACTTTGGGGCCTTCCCTCTAAGATGGTTTCGTGGGGGGGGGAGGAGGACTGCGAGATCTTATGTCTCTAATTCATATTTCTTGGTTTAAACCGAATTCACCATCAATCATGAGCCGCGACTAATGGACTCATATCTTCAATGCAATTATTATCAAAATTCATTAGCAACTGGCCGCTTAATGCTTCTACACCAGATGTTTTCTATTTGTGTCAGAGACTCACCAACTTGTAGGAAGTGAGCAGATACTGATTGGAGCCACCATCTGCATCATTGACCCTACAAATGTTGAAATATTACTTCATTGTTCAATTAAAAGTTTTATCTGCCCCTTTTCTATCAACTAAGGCTCTTCCCGTAGAAATGAATGGCCTCCCAAAAAATAATGGGCACTTCAAAATGACTTCACAAATCAAGACTAACAAAAATCTGCAAGAAATATGAAAACAACTCCAATTTACTAGCACATCGTGGAGTATCCCTATAGGGCTTGTTATGTTAACTCGGACATCAGTAGCTGCATACAGTATTGCTTTGGATCACCCAAAAACCCAGCTTCTTGGAAAGTGAGGGCGGCAAGAGATTATGCTTTCCGAAGATCAATAAGGATTCGGCAAAAAATGTAATGACCCAACTGTATAAGGAATAGTGAACGCACCCGAATCTTCCTTTTTTTTTTGGAATACTAGAGATCTTTTAGCAATACCAACTACAATGCTACATTCTATCATTGCCTCAAAAGTGACCGATCTTTTTCTTTGTAACCAGATGTTCATAAACTTGGCATATTAACTGGGCATTTGTTATAAAGTTCTACCAAAGGGGACAGTGATAGAAGTTGCTTAAACATTGTTATAAAAATGTTTGATATTTGCCATCCTCGGTCTTTTTAGTAATCTTTGAGGAAAGGGGGGGGTGGGTCTAGGCATGCGATTACCTTTGTAGGCACTCATCATCCTTTCCAGTTGTTTTCTGCTACTTCACACTAACCTCTACCCGTTATCATTATCTTTTAGCCACCTTTCCTCATTAGATGGCATAGGTGGGTCAATGGTTGTTACCACCCGATAGTGATTCCATACAGTGTCCATCATAATTTTTCAGATTTTGTACATGGGCTAGGAAGAGTGCCAGGTTGCAGTGTGTTCATGGTAGCAGATAATTGTTGTGCCGGATTCGCAAACTCAAGTGCCTTAATCGATATTGCATGTGTATCGACTTTTGCCCCATACCCATTTAATCACTCTTAAACTCTTAATATTGCTCATCACTAGCATCGAACCTCCTTCATTATTTTGTGCAACATATCCTCAACTCGCCGCCCTATGTCTACACTATCCTAGGAGTTAGTAACTTCACAATTTTGAGGATGGTACATGGGCATCTTCTCATTTCTGCTACCATAGTTGACCCCTGTTAAGTTGTGTACGGTTGTGTAGTTTCCAGTGTTGTAGTTTCCATCTCAGACATAATGACCCTCACAGTCATAGTTATCATAGATCTGAGCTTGGTTTCCTTGACCTTGGCGCTAACTCTCTTGATTTGAGCCTACAGCATTCGGTAAGAAACCCCTCATATGCTGATTTACCTCATAGGAATTTCTCCACATAATAGCATTCATCATTTGGTCGTGGTGGTTTAGACAAGTAGTTACTGCATTTATCTTTTCTGCACCCCAGCGACATGTTTTAATACCAACCCAAGCTCAGTTCTCATCTAAGCCATCTCTTCACGAATCTCATATGTGGCTGGGTTGTGACTGGATTGCACTGCAAAAGTATTTCTCCCAGTATCTGACTTCCTATTACTCCAAGATTTATTATTCCAGGATATTTTCTCTACTTTTTGGCCAAATTCAGCTAAGGACACTCCCCCGTAAAACCGACCCGTATAGTAACCAATACCGCTTTATTATTATAATCGTCCCCGATTAAGAAGTAGTCCTTCAGTGGATATCATCTATGCGGTGAGGTGATGGGGGAGAATAATTCTCAAAAATGAAGTGATATATCACAAGAACTACTAACTTTCTCACTTGGTAGTGCCAACGAAGTTGTCACTTGTCTTGTGGTTTAGTTTCTTGGAGACAGGTGGTAACAATTGCTAAGAAATGTCCCTAGTTAGTTCGAAGTAAAAAAAATTGATTTATAAAGGAGCTCAATGAAACAAATTAGCAGCTTCTCCCATCAGCCGAGAAGGAATTTAATCTTAGACCTATTTAAATCCAATCCATATCAGGACTCCCTATCACAAACTTTTTACACCACTGCCCTTACCTTAGTATATGGGGCATCATGTGAGTCCTCGAAAGGTTGCCTTGTGAAAAACAAACCCTCTAGCAGGGAGCCTTGGCAATCAGACTACTAGTTACCACAAAGGTGTGGCCTTGTGGTAGAGGGGGCAAGACAAGTGTCCCATCAGAGTCTGCAATATTATCATAGCCTCTGTAGTATTCTTGAGGATGTGGAGCAGGATTTTGTCCCCTTTGTTGATTTTCACTCGGATCATCAGGTAATAACTGACCATGAACATCAAGTGGAGCTGGGATGTTCTTGTTTGGATCATTATATGTAAAACCCAAGTTTCAATTTATATTGCATAGTGTACGCTCTAATTCGTGATCGTAGGGAAAAAAGGGTTCTCTTTCTCTCCGTGTATTTGGCATACAATTAAGATAGTTCTGGAAGAATCAAAAACAATAAGAAAAGTAAAATTAATAAAATATTGACTAAACTTTAGTAATAAGATAGAGTTCTCATATAATAATACTTATCACACCTGCATTGGGATCGCATCGTTTGAGGCACTGTATGGTAGGAGGTGTATGTCTCAAGTTGGGTGGTTCGAGGTTGGAGAGTCATCCCTTTTTGGTCTAGAGATCATTCAAGGGGCCTTAGAGAAGGTCAGAGTGATTACGGACATGTTGGCTACTGCCTACAGTGAGAAGAAGTATTATGCAGACAATAGAAAACGACCCTTAGTGTTTTATGTTGGTGACCAGGTCTATTCGAAGTTATCACCTATAAAAGGGGTGATGAGGTTTAGAATTAATGGGAAGTTGAGTCTGAGGTATGTTGGTCCATATGAGATCCTACAGCGTGTGGGTGAGGTGGTCTATGAGTTGGAATTGCCTGCGGAGCTAGATTCTATTCCTCCAGTCTTTCATGTATCTATGTTGAAGAATTCCTAGGTGATTCAACATCGATTCTACCTTTTGAAAGATTGGGGGGTGTGATGAAAAATTTGTCCTATGAGGAGGTTATTGTGAGGTTGAGATTTTGGACAGATAGGTCAAACAACTGAGGAACAAGGATATTGCCATAGTGAAGGTACTGTGGAGGAATCATCTTGTTGAGGGTGCTACGTGGGAGGCTGAGGCCGATATGAGATCCCGCTAGCCCCATCTTTTCAGCTCTTGAGGTTAGACTCCCTACTTTTAAGTCTAAGTTTCCCTATCTCTCCATTCTTTATTGTTATTGCTTGATTGTTTCTAGTAACAAGTTATGATATGTTTGGCATTACGTGAAATAATTAGTAGTGTCATTCGAGAATGAATGTTCCTAAGGGGGTATAATGTAACAACCCTAAAAATGTATAAGATAAGTAATACTTAATTTGTCTAGAATGCCTATGATTAGATCGGGTTCACACGGATAGATGAGCGTAGAAACAAACCTCTTAACCCTTTCTAAGGCATAGCCAACTAACTTGGGGAGTTAGTTGAGCTACAAAATTTTGGGTACAGCCATGTAGCGCTCTCGAATACGAAGATTTACTCGAATGAGCCTTTACCGGACTTAAAAAGGGAAAATCTTAGGTTTTTAGGCTTTAGGGGTAAAATGCAATTTTTCATGCTAAGGATAGTATCGTAATTACCCTACATATACAATTAATAAATTAATTAATAAGGTGTAGGGGTATTTTGGGGAGAGAGGTCCAAAAAAAAATTGGCCCTTGAAGTGAAATCTTGCTTCACCCGGGTTCGAACCTTGGTGGAAGAAATGAATTACATTTATTTTTAATTTAAGCTAGTAAATTAATGAAATTAATTTATATTTATTATTTAATATCTGATTTAAAATAAAAGGAAATGAGATTTTTAATAATTAACTAAAATCTTATTTGAGTAAATCTTAAACTAGACTCCTAACACTAAGAAAACTCTTCTCTCCCACGCTCTTCTCTCTCTCTAACCTCTCTATGACTCTTATTCATGAGTTGTCTCTGCAAAAGTAACTTTCAAGAACTATCAAATAACCATGTTCTTTACAATTGAAGAACTCACACTAAATCACAAGAAAATAAACGTTAATCACACGTTAGTTAAAGGGAGGTTGTCCGTCGAGTGGTGTTGACATTGATAGGAGTTGGACGTGATCTTGGGTGAAGTTTTTGGGCGTCAAGTCAAAGGTTTAAGGTCAAAAAGGTATGAGTTCTCTTCTCTCTTGGTCCCTTAACAAAGAGACCCCTTAGGTTCAGATGAATGTATTCTGAAAACTAGGGTTGTTCCCCGTTGCATGTCCCTGTCACTAGCTCCCATTGAATCATAGGTTGGTTATGTTTTCTGGTAGAAAAGTAGGGATGAAACGTTTTTTCGTGATGATTATGTTTCTATATGTATGTTTGGAATTATGTGACTTATGTTGATGTTTTTTCCGAAATTATGTGAACCGTAACTCTGTGACTCGGGTTAAAGCTTTAAAATATGATGTTTTGGTTGTATTTCATGTACAAATGATTATGTAATTTGTAATGTTTCATATGAGTTGAATGTGGCTGATTGAAGTGATATATCTGGCTAAATGAATCCTGAAAAATGCACCCTAAGAACGTATATTAAATGATCTACGAAACTTACCCTATGAATTCATGTGTAAATGTTGAACGAAGTTGAGCTTAAAAAAAAGTGACAAAAAATTCCAGCAAAATTACAAGTTAGTTTCGGCTAAAAAACATAGAGACACAAATCTGAAATTTTAAATGAGTATAAATTAGGTAAGGTCATTATGAAACGAACCCGCGACCTCACCCGTGAAAAGCACTAAAAACGTGAATAAAGAAATGGGGCTGAGAGGGGTTCAAACTTGGGTACTCCTTGCTGGAAGTTAATATATGAAATTAGGAATTGAGAGGAGAGAGATTCGAACCTACAACCTCTCAATTAAAAATTAAGGAAAAAATGAAAAGAAAATAAATATGAGGTGCGGGAATCAAACCCACAACCTTAAGGCAGTAGAGGAGAGTAAGAGAAAATGAAAAGAATGAAATGTGAAACAAACTAAATGGCCAAGTGCATTGGCATATGATGAAATGAAAAATCACGTAAAATGGGGTGAATAATTATGAACAACAAATGTGCTAATGATAATGAATGTCATGAGAACATGATGTGACACTAATGTAAAAGATGAGAGAAATCTCAAATGATCCTAAGTCAATGTTACCGAAACATACTCACCTATGAGAATGTAAAGTTAATGAAGAGACAACTCTCTATGAACACTCTAATGAAAGTATTTAGATTAACAGACTTAATAGTAATGATGAGATGAGAAATCATCTATTGAGCTATCATGTCCTCATACTAGAAACAAACGTGTCCTCATACTAGAAACAAACTTCCATCACGTATGAGTTGAATGTAATGGAACTTTATACTGAGCACTCATAGACTAGCTATGAGCGGTGATGCCTTCTTTAGGGAAGGGCGTTCGTGAGGCGCTCGTAAGTCACATAACTCTCCTAGATGATGAATTGGTCTAGCATGCCTGGTATAAACTGGCTATATCTCTACGCTGTGAACCTATACTGACAATTGGAGGAAATAGTGGTGTTCAAATTCCCATGTACGCTAGCATACTTTGGGTCACTTTGTCCGATGATTCCTCCTCTTTTCAGTGTGGGGGAGATACTGGATTTCATGATGCTCACATGATCTATGTCGGTTAAAGTTAATGTTCCCATGAATGAATAAGGACAACCTCAAATAATGCACATATTGAAATTAATGATACCAAAGGTGTTAGGATAGGATAATGAAGAGGTGGGCTAGACTTAAGTAATGACATTAGGTCATTCTTGATCATTACAAAGTGAACCCGATTAAAGTCTTAAACTATATTCTAGGTATAGCTGATGTTTACACGAGCCTATGAATGAAATGAAATGAAGTGCGTACGAATGAATGAAGTAGACTTTGTTTTTGCTAAAGAAGGATCCCTAGTTGAGGTCCCATATGTTAAGCCATCATTTTTCAGAAGTCTTGATGTCAAGTCCACGATTCAAAGGTCTCATGGCATATGAACAGAATGATATGAAAAATGTATGTGCTATATGCCATATGTTTAGGCGTTTATGTGCAAGGATTTAAGTGTGTGTGTTGCATTATATAAGTATGATGATTTGCATGTTACTCTCATGGAAGACTTTCCTATCAAAAATTTGGAAAGATCGCTAAACTGCGCCTACCTAATCCCAATTTGCCAAGTCCACTGACTTGGACTTTCCATAATCATGTTGTAGGAAAAGATATATGTTACTCAAGCATTGTCATTGGGGCGTGCTTGGATATACCATACTTGACAAAGTGTTGTGCTAACCCTATACAACTCTGACATTTAGTGCAGAATAGGTGGACGCTAGAAGCTATGGTGGGACGGCTTAAACTATCCAGACGTGGAGCATCATCCAGACTTGGTAGTGCCCTCAAGCTTTCGAGGATTGATTCCCATTATATTCTAGGCTCTTAGTTATAGGATTGAGCTTGTGGGTGGAATATGTTCCCCCAGCAGTTCTTTCCATTTTGTTTGGACATTGTATGTGCCATGTTTGTAAATATTACATTAATGCTATATTAAACTTATTTCTTTCATTGAGATCTTAATGTTAGATGTTGCTGATAACATTATAAATAATAGAATGTTTAGTATGTATGTTAAGAAACAAAAATTTTCAAATTTCCGATGAATTAACATGACGAAGTAAGAATTACGTTAGGGTAGGATTGGTCTGTACCTTGATGAGGCAACAAATGACGGTTTCTCATCTTGGCTCTAGACTCCCGTCGTGACACGCACATTCCATGTCAGATGTGTGTAGGCCTTGGTTGATGCTTGTTGCCATTGGCCGATGTTTCTTTCCTAAAGTGCAAAAGCCTTGGATTATGGTTCCTGCCGTTGGCCAACATTAATATTACCCAAAATATACACACACGCCATGGTTTATGCATGCATGCCTTGGATAATTCTACATGAGATTCTCTCACATCAATTTTTAGATATCCATAAACCACGTTAAATGTTTGAGAACCTTCACTGATGCTGCCTGTTGCTGGAAAACGTCATCTTGTCGATGCATGAATTCTTACAACAATGTCACCCAATATATGCGCCCATGCCAAAACTAATGCGTGAAAGTCTTGGATAATGTTGCCTCCCTTTGATCGATGTTGCCTAGCTGATGCATGCAGGTCACGAACATTGTCACTGACTCTATGCTCACACACCATAGGTGATGCATGCATACTTGTTCTATTGCTTCTTGTAGTTAGTTGATGTAACTTTTTTGATGCGTGTAGGACACAACTTATGTAGCTTGGACGATGCACTGAAACCATGGATGAAGTCATCCAGTTGATGTGCACATGACATGATCGATGAATGGAGGCCTTGTATGATGTTACATATCGTTGGCCTACGTCACTTGCCATATGTGCACATGCAACATCCCCGCATAGATGCCCTAGATAATTATACATGCCAATGGCTGATTTAAATTGTGGGATACGCACATTCCATGTTTATACTTGCAGGCCTTGGATGAAGTAGCATGCCATTGTAAACATCTCTTTCCAGTTACCCACACATCACGTTATATGCATGCAAAATTTGGTTATTGTAACCTTCTATTGGCTAACATTAGTAGACCAATGTTTGTAGGCTATTGACGATGCTTGAAGGCCATATTCAACGTCGGCATACCAAAGTGTGAAAGCTACGGACGAGGTTTGGAGGCGACATTCAACATCGACAAACTGATGAGTGCATGCCACCCATCGATGTGCACACACCATGGCTCATGCATATGGGCCTTGGTTGATGTTTCTTGTCGTTGGCCAACGTCACTTGCTCGATTGGCACTAGTGACGGGTAATGTTGCCTTCCATTTGCCAACGCTAAGTTAGAGATGTGCAAAAGCATAGCCGATGTAGAAATAGACGACAAGAGATGGATGAGCACTGTGTTGGCTACATGCGACGTGGGCAGCCCACATCCAACGTCGACTGTCCGTTGTGTGCAGGCCAAGGGTGATTCGGGAATTCCAAGTTTGGGAGAACACTAAGTGATGTACAAAAGCCACATCTAATACGCTAAGTCTACTCCCGACGTCAACTGAGCAATGTGTGTAGGCCACGATCGATAAGGTAGCCCAGGACTGATGCTTTGGTCCACAACCAATATTATTGGGCCGATGTCATTTGTCGTAGGCGGATGACATTTGTTGTAGGCCGATGACATTTGCCCGAAGCACACAGTCCTTGGCTGAAAGTGTCTTACTTTGGCATATGCCTATGTTGCCATGCTAATGTGCACACACCATGGTTAAGGTGTGCAATACGCTTCTGTTGTTTTTTACCGTTGGCCATCATTAATTTCCCAAAGAGCACATGCCTAGGTTGACGCTGCCTGACAATGTCCAATCAAAATGTGGCCCAACTGATTCCCACACGCCATGACCGATGTGTGCAGTACTTTGATGATGATGCATTCCATTGGCCAAAATCACTTTATACATGAGCAGTAGTCATGTCAGATATGTGCAGGACTTGACAGATGCTTCCTGTTGTTGGATAATGTTGTTTTCCCAAAGACAAAATGTCTCACCTAATGGTGCATGCCATTGTCAAAAGTCGATATCGCTCAACCGATGCACACAGGCCACAGTATATGCATCCATGACTTTTATGATGTTGCATGACATTATCCGATAATGCTTTTTTGATGCGCAAAAAACATATCAGATGCATGAATACCTTAGTTGATGTTGCCTGCCTTTTTCTAATACCGCTTTGATGATGAACGTAGAACATGACCGATGTTGCAAAGATATTTCACACACGTTGCGACTGATGCGTGTAGGCCTTAGATGAAGCAGCATACCATTTGTCGATGTCACCATGTTAATGCGGCGGCCACGACTAATGTCGCTGAGTTAATGCACAAACACCACGGCTGATGTGTATAGATCTTAGATGTAGCTTCCTATTGTTTGGACGATGCGCACAAGCCACAACCAATGTAGTCAGTCCACAGTCAATATAACAGCGAAACGCGCACAAGCGATGACCGATATGGGCGGTCAACGATTAATGTCACCTAGCTGATGCTGCTTGTTTTTTGATGATGTCTCTTTCTTGAAGTTCACATTCCCTAGTAGAAGATATTTGTTGTTTACTTAGCTGTTGTCACCAAACTGATGTGGGCACACCACGACTCGTGTGTATAGTCGTTGGATAATGCAACATTCTATTGGTCAACGTCACTTGACCAATGAACGCTAGAAACAGATGATGTTGCCTTCCATTGGCCAACGCGTCTTAGAGATATGACATCCCACGACTATTGCACGAAGTCAATGAGCGATGTCATCTTAAAAATTTGCAAGTTATGGCCCATGAGGGAAACCCACATCTGATGTTGTATGGCCGTTGTGTCCAATCAAGGGTGATTTAGAAAGGCCAAGACCGATTACCGCTGAGTAATGTGCAAAGACCAAGTCTGATTAGGTAGGTCCACACCCTATGTCGGCACAACTATGTGCACATGCCTTTACCGATGTGGCAATTCATTACCAATGTCGTCTACTGAATGCCACTTGTCGTTGACTTATGTAGCTTGCCTGAAACATACATTCCTGATGTGCACAAGCCACAGCTAATGCATGAAGGCCTTTGTTGATATTGACTGTCGATGTCCAACTTCACTTACCGACAGCACACATGCCTTGGATAATGCTTCCTTATATTGGCCAATGTAAGTATCACTCATTCCATGCAGATCTGCCACGATCGATGCATGTATACCTTATATGGTATTGCATTGCATTGTCCAATGTAACTTTCCAAACACACTCATGTCTTGTCAGATGTGTGCATGCCTTGGCTTTTGCTGGCTGTCATTGGAAGATCAAGTTTACCTGAACACAATAAGTTTTTGCTGATGGTGCCTTCCATTTTCCGACATTGTTATCGCTCAGCCAATGCACCTATACCATATATTATGAGTCCATGCCTTGGATGATGCAACTTGACGTTGTTTGACGAGTCTTTTTAGATGTGAGAAGACCTTACATAATGTTGCCTTCCATTAACTAATGTATCCTCGCAGATGTATGAGGCACGACCTATTTGACCTTGTCGATGTACACAAGCCACGATTGATACGTGCAAGTCTTAGTTGATGAAGCCTGCCAAATGTTGATGTCACAGAGTCGATGTGCATAATCTACGATAGATAAATGCAGGCCTTTCTTGTTTTGTGTGCTATTGGCTAACGTTTCCCAAAGCGCACAAGCATTGACTTATACGTTCTGACATTGGCGGATGGAAATATCACCCAGGCGATGCATAGATGCCTCATCCGATGTATTTAGGCCTTAATTGATGTTCCATTCCATTAGTGAATGTCACTTGTTTAATGTGCATTTGTCGTGTTATATTTTTGCATGTGTTGGCGTATGGTGCCTTCCATTGGTTGACATATCTTTCCCGAAACGTACAAGCCTTGGATAAGGGTGCAAGTCGTTGGTCGATGTCTATGTTTCTTAGCCGATGCACACAAACAACAGGTAATGTATGCATACATTTGATGATAATGCATGTCGTTGTCCGATGTTTCTTGCTAGTTGAGAGCAAACTACATTAGATGTGTGAAAACCAGGCTAAAGATGATGTTCACAGGTTATATAAGATGTCGCCAAACAAATTTTTGTAGGCTAGGAACGATGATGGAAATCCATGTTGGTCGTCGGCATACTAATGTGTATAGGCTATAGACGATGCTGTCAGGCCACGTTCTACGTTGGTAGACTGATATGTGTAGGATGAAGTGGATGTTGGTAATCCATGTTCGTTGCGGGTAACGTGTGTCCATAACAAATGTGATGCGGGAAAACCACGTCTGATTATATTGACCATGTTGTGCACGCCACGCCTGAACTAGGTTGAACACTATGTGCAAGCCAAAGGCAATGCGAGTGACAAAGGCCGACGTAGGCTGACTATTTTGTGCAGGAAAAAGGCGATGCAAGCAAGTCTTCTCGAACATTGGCTTTACATTGTGTACATGTAAAATGCGATGCGGAAGCCCTCTTTGAATATTGGTTGAATTTTTAAAGGCTAAAGGCAATGCGGGAAGGAAAATCTTGATGTAGGAGGACTATTGTGAAGGACAAAAGAGATAGGGGCGGGAAACTCCTGACGTCTAACAATCATATTATATGCCAAAGTGGATGGGGGAAGGCAACACCCTATGTATCTTGACCATTGTTTGCACACCAAGGAATATAAGGGAAGTCCATTGATACGCTCAAATTTATTTTTCGAAAATAAGTAAAAGCAGTCGCACAAGTAAAGAACCCAACTAGTGAGGTTGGGATCGTTACCACAAAGGAAAATTGTTCAAACTTAACTTTATTCTATTATTACTTCTATTTAGTCAATTATTTCCCTACCAACAATTTTAAGGGAGGTTTTGATTAAATCAAAGACAAGTAGCTGAAATTAAGTAAACAAGTGACAGGGCTCACGTATTGGAGTTTAATCAAGTAATGAGAGTAAAAACTAGGACATAAGTTGTGTTTCCCCACAGGCTCATAACTTGGTAATTTAGCTTAAAACACTCTTTCATAGTAAAGTCTATAACACCCCATATTCACAATAGATAAAATAACATCTTTTTATGACTTACAAGTGCCATCCACGTGGACCCAACCATGGGCTGTGGGTCGAACCACGAGCCATAAATGGGTCTGCGCAGAGGGCCACAAATTTATCCAAGCCATGGACCACGGTGTGACCACACACCATGATCCGACAGCCGTAAGTCCAGGAAAAAGTTTCTGACCATGGACCACAAGTGTGTAGGAGGGATAGTTAATCCATCCACGGTCCGTCGGTGGTGTCGTGGGTAGTTTCAAGGATATATGGGTCTTTTCCTAATTAATTAGTCCCTATGCTATGTAATTTTGTCTAAGTTTAGGACACCTATATAAGCCTTTTACCCCCAAATTCACCCCATTTAATTCATTCTTCCAAATACCCAAAACAAATTCAACACCTCTAAAATATTCTCTCTCCAGAAACTTGAAGAAGAAGAATGATTCATCTAGGATTTCAATCTAAGATCCAAATTCTACCATTGAAGGCTAGAATTTGGAGTCAAGGTATGATGATTTTCGTCCATGGACTTTCCATCTATGTAGTTCTCAAATTCCTCTATTTCAAAAGGTAGAATTCCATAATTAGCTAGAGTTTTCTTTAATTAGCATGAGTTCTTATCATTGTTGATTTAAATGCTTTAATCATGATCTTCTATGAATGAATTGATGAATCACAATGATTTTATGATGAATTCCCCTATGAACCCATGTGATCCCTATGTTTTATGTTATGAACCCTAAGTTGCAGGATTTGGATCTTAAAAAAGAGTTTTATGAAATAAGCATGTATTACTAGTTTTACATGAATTTATGAAGAAATACATATCTAACATATGTTTTCTTAGTATTGAAGATTGAAAGTGGGTTCTGACCTCAAGGAGGTAAATTATGGACTTATGCATCTTCTTATGAAATCTATGCAATTATTTTAAGAATGCTTTGAGAGTGAAGTATTTGAATGATGATGTTGTTCCTTTTTTTTAAAGGACATTGTAGTAAACATAACTAACATGATGTGAAAGGTTTTCTCACATAGATAGAATTTTTAGGTGGAAAGACTTTCTGACCTAATTAAATCAAATACAAGGAGCTATCTTAGTGAAATTATCTTAAATTGGTAGTCCAAGGGCACCTTTTCATGATTAATGAAGTCAAGTAAGAACTAACTATTCTTTGGATATTTATTCTTAGTACCGAGTGGATATTAAACATGAGATATAAACTCTCACGTAGTAGAGTCTGAGCTTCCAGTGTAATCTCATGAGATAGGAGCTCCCACGTAGTAGAGTCGGGGTTCCTATTAGAAATCTCCTCATCCCATAACTATGCGCCCATATAGGTTAATTAGCTAGTGAATCTACTTTAGCTAGAAGTTCATATTTCTATCTTAGGCAAGTAGAACACCTCTTTTCGGTGTGGGTTAGACACAAGATTCCATGTTATAACTCACATAGTCTCAATGTCGGTTAAGGATATTTCCAACAACAAGATTGATAATGAACTAAGACATGCTTAATGAAGTACCTCGTAGTGTTCAGAGGTTTTAATGATGATGTAGCTTGCATTGAAGATGGTGTTATGATTTATGTTTTTAAATTCTCTTTTATTGTGTTTTTGCTTTGTTAATTTCACGTCATGAAATAAAATGTCAATTTTAACATGTTTTAAATGTTTTTACACATGAATATCATACTTGGTACATTGTTTTGTACTTAACACACAATCTTTCAACATTATCCCCAATGTAGGGTTTCATAGACATGGTTATTGAGTTCGTAATTTTCTTAAGCTTTTGTGAGTCCTCATTCTTTGAGGATGGAGTTATTATTTTAGGTTATTTCTTGTATTTCCTTTTTGTACATGATGTATGGGTTAGGCCCAATTTAACCTATTGTATTAGATGGCTATGTTGAGTCAAGAATCGAGACTTTCACTTTTCACTCTATGAAATGTTTTGGACTTGGACTATTGTTTTACCCTTATTGTTTTATTTCTTATGTTATGAGGACTAAGTGGCTTGTATGTAATCCTTCGGTGTATACACGTTGTTATATCTAGGGGGTGCCCCTGGGTCGTGACAAACTTAGTAATCAGAACACAAGGTTTAGAATGGTCCTAGGATGTCTCATAATCCACGTATAATAGAGTCTTGTTCATGAGGTAAAATACACCATATTTATGAATGTGAGGCTACAAAATAAATAAGAAACTCCATTTCTTTCATAAATCTTAAGTTGTGCGATATAATTGAACTCTATAAGGTCTCTGTCCTAATCCTTATCCAATTTTCTTCAGGATATGGCTACCCGAAGATCTTATGCTAAAAAGAATGTAAAGGAAAAGCGGAAAACAAAGATCCTCCCCAAGATTGTCAAGTTTCAGTTGATCCTTTGGCCGAGCTTGTTTCCAATGTGGAGTTTTGGGCTACTTTTCAAGTGTTAGATCAAGCTGTTAGGGACCAAGATAATAGGGAGGTTATGGTTGCCGAAATCTCAAATGTGAATTCGGTGGCTTCAAGAGCGAGGGACTTCACAAGGATGAACCCTGTGGAGTTTCATGGTTCTGAAGTTAAGGAAGATCTTCACAAGTTTATCGATAAGGTTCATATGATTTTGAAGATCAGGAGAGTTACGCCAGTGGAAAAGGCGGAGTTGGCCGCTTACCAATTGCAATATGTGGCTCAAGTGTGGTATAACCAATGGAAAGAAGGGAGACTTGAAGATGCAGGTCCTCTTTATTGGGAGAATCTTATGGTTGCGTCTCTTGATAGATTCTTTCCTCTTGAGATTAGGGAAGCTAAGCTTCTATTGTTCATTAACCTACAACAAGGGGGTATGATGTGGTAATATGTTATAAAGTTCAGTCAATTGTCTAAGTACACTCCATCAGTGGTTACAGATTCAAGGGCTAGAATAAGTAAGTTTGTATCAAGTGTGTTTGATATGGTGGTTAAGTAAGTTTGTATCAAGTGTGTTTGATATAGTAGTCAAAGAGTGCCGAACCGCAATGCTCATTCATGATATGGGCATCTCTTATCTCATGGTACATGCACAACAAATTGAGGAGGAGAAACTAAAAGAAAAATCTATTGAGTCCAAAGGGATAAGACTGGTGATGATAGTTTCTCTAACAAAAGGATCGATGCACAACTGATATACCGTGGCTTCACGGTATAATTAATACTTTTTCCTTAAGTTTAGTGTGTCCAAAAGCCCTTTTTGTGCTAATTTTTATACAAGTTTCTCTTTGTTTTGCAGGAAATCTGTCCAGAGCCAAATGCGGAGATTTTGAGAGAGAAATGCAGAAGAGACCACCTACGGAGTATGACGGTCCGTCATGCCTGTGACGGTCCGTAGATGGCAGCGTAGAGAAGCTGCTGAAGGAAGATGGGGAAGTCTGACAAATGTGGATTACGAAGCTTGTGACGGTCCGTCATGGCCATGACGATCCGTCCTGCAGGTTCGTCGTGAAGATCAGAGAAGTGATCCAGTACCCAAATTCCAAGAGTTGAAGTCTTTTGAAAACGAGACCCTCGACGGACCGTCGTGCCTATGACGGTCCGTCACACTTGCCGTTGGAGGGGAATGAAGAAAGCAGCTGAAGAACGTGCACCAAGTATGGGACGACGGAGTCCACGACGGTCCGTCATGACCACGACGGTCCGTCGCGTGGTCCGTCGACCCAGCGCGTTTTGACGATTTCCAGTAATTAGAATTCTTGTTTAATTAGGTTTTTGTATTTTTATAAATAGTTTGAAAAACCTCGTTTTTGAGGTTAGACACCTGATAGTTAGAATCTACAATATTAGAAATCATATTATTAGACTTATTGATTAGTGTTTGATTCTTTGGAGATTCTTACAAGTAATTTTGGTGATTAATCAAGCAATCTTTTGACTTTACTCTTTCTCATTGAAGTAAGTACATGAATCCTTATTTAAATAATTGAATATGTGTTTATGGCGATAGTACATAAACTCCATAACTAGGGTTGTGGGAACCATAGGCAAAAATGAGAAAAAACCCTAGCTAAATAAAAATTCTAGAATAGTGTCTTGCATGTATTAATAATTCTTTCGCTTAGAAGTTTTTAACGAGATCAACGTTAGAACTTCGCCTTAATGCTACTTGCCGGACCAAGGAGGTAGATAATAGGAAAGAATTATAACATAGATTTTGTGTATAATATCTAATAGGCTAGTTGTTGGTACGAGTAGTCAACTTGTCAAATATCGAATAGATGCTTAATAGAGGAACGATAGGTTAGGAAAGCAAACAAACACGTACGACCAAGGTCGGAGTGAAATTTCTAATTGCGGACCAAGGATTTAGAAAGACTAACTTATCACTTGCATGCAAGTACTAGGAAAGAATTGTTATAGTTAGAATTATCAAGTTATGAACCTGTGGGGAACACGTAACCCTAGTTACTTTGATTAATTGATTTAAAACCCAAAATTAAAAGCTGTTAAGTGTCTTTTCAATTTAGTTAGTTCTTTTTACTTATTAGGAAATACAAAACCCCCTATTTACATTTTTATGTTTATTTCTAAGGAAGTTATCAAACCAAAATAGTAATAACAAGTTAAAGTTAAGTCTAAAACTATTTTCCTCGTGGGAACGATCCCAACCTCACTAGTTGGATTATTTACTTGACGCGACCGCTTTACTTCTCATTTGAAAGTAAATTTGAGCGTATCAAATTTTGGCGCAGAGTCGGGGATTTTAGTTTTAGATTAATTTTAACTTATTACTATAGTTTAGTTGATATTTCTTGATTTTACTTTGTTTATTGTTTTTTGATTCTTTCAGAACTATCCTCCTTGTATGCCCAAATACACGGAGAGAAAGAAAACCATGTTCCCTACGATCACGAGTTAGAGCGTACACTGCGAAACATGAATCGTAATTTGGGAATCCATGATGATGATCCAAACCAGAACATCCCAGCTCCGGTTGATGCTCATGGTCAGATGTTACCCGAAGCTCCGGGTGAACATCAACAGAGGGGACAGAATCCCGCTCCACGGCCCCAAGCATACTACAGAGGGCTATGATAAACATAGCAGATGTCGGACGGGCCACTGGTTTTGCCTCCTCTACCCCAGGCCAACACTTTTGTGGTAATAGTAGTCTGATGCAAATGCTCACTGCCAGAGGTTGTTTTCGGGCTACCTTTTGAGGATCCACATGCCCATATAGATAAGGTAAGGGCATGTGTGTAAAAGTTGTATGGGGAGGCCTGACTTGGATCTAGATGTGATAGGGCTCAGAGTGTTTCCTCTCTCACTGACGGGAGAGGCTGCTATTTGGTTCACGAGCTCCCATACAACTCCATCTTTACTTGGAATCAACTGAGGATGTCTTCTTAGCACGTTACTATCCGGGTCTCCAAGAAACTAAACCACAAAGACTGGGTGAATACTTTGTGGCACTACCAGGAGAGTTTTCGTTAGTAGTTTTGGGGATAGATCACCTCATTCTTGATTTTTTTTTTTTTTTTTTGTCTCCTTTTTGGTTTTTTACCTAGGGTTCCCACAAATACATCATGCACAGTCGCGTGTAGCGTACGATTGTGGATTGGAAGTTAGCCCATCTGAACCATCGGCAACTCACCTTCTCATCACTGGGGGAGCAAAGACCCTGGGGAAGGTGATGGAGCACACAAACAGCACGGCTCTCCCGCGGCCGGCCCATTGCGCTGAGGCCACTAGCTGTAGGCACCACGGGGCCGGATTCTTACGTTCATCGCGCTGCGAACACCTCGGTGGTGCCCCCCTGTATGCTGAGATTGCGTGCTTTGCCACAATAAGTGTAGACAGAATGTAATATCGCTCCGAGAAATACGACAAAGCCGTGTTGCGGCGCCCGGGCGCTCTGCACCGCTGATCGTAGAGAGGGGTCCCCTGCAGCGATGGGGGAGAAACATCTCCATGATCCACAGGTACAGTTCACGGATACCAACCCCTCACACAAAACCGCGCTCACCTGTCCCCCACCCCCCACAAGAAGTTGATATTCGTGAAGGGAAGATTGTCTCAATGAGATGAGACTGACGCCTGGGCTTGTGTGTGTTGGTACTTTCCCTGCGCCAACCCATGGTCACGGGGGCTGCGTGCAGGAAAAGGTTAATGTCGACGTGTGGCGTAAGCATAACGGTGGCCAAACCACCTACCCGTTGCCAATTCGATAGGATGTGGTATTATGAGGAGGATTCCTATGCGAGTAGGTATGGAACAGAGGGGGGGGTTCCGACCCAAGCGCCCAAGGTCAAATCGGATTAATTGGCGCCAAGGTCAGGGAACCAAGGTCGGAACTATGGTAACTCACTCTATAACTCTCATTTGAGGTGGGCCGTCACTCATGTCAGCCGTCGACGGCAGGGATGGCAGAATCACTACAATCGCCGGCACACCACAACCAACACTCTGTCAAGGGGTTAAACTATGGTATGAGAAACGCACAGGAATGGACCCTATGTTCCTCCTTCAAAAATTTTCGAGAAGTTACTCTAGGGTGGTGGAGGTAGTATGTCAACGAGTTGAGCGATTTGTTGCGCATAAAATGATGAGGAGGTTCGATGCTAGTGATGAGAAACAATAATAAGAGTTGTAGACAATGATTTCGTGGGGTATTGGGCAAAAAAAGTCTTGATACCCATGCAATATCACTTGAAGAGAAAATTGAGGTACCATGGCCCATTTTATGCTGCAACTGTGAACACACGGAAACCGNTTTCCAATGTCTTGTGATTTTATGATGAGTTGTGACTTTTTCAAAGATATTCGACCTTTTATATAAGTTGTGACTTTTCCAAAGAGAACTGACATTTTCAATAAGTTGTGACTTTTCTAAAGTATTGTGATTTCTCGAAAAAGTCATGATCTTTCATGTAAGACACAAAAAAATTTGTTTATACTACCCTTTGTTGACTATAAATAGAGGGACCTCCTCTCCTTTTCCAAACATGGTTTTTTCTAATCTTCTACACTTCTTCTACTTGCATTTACATTTTGTGTAATTTATTGTCGTTTGAGTGAGTTCAAATTTTAGTTGAATGTGAGGTATCACTTTTCTGATGAAGTAAAGTCGTTCTATCCTTAGGGGGTATATTTCATAATGTCGAGTACTTAAGGAAAATAATATAATTTTTATGATATAATAATTATTGTTTGCATATCTATTGTAATCCAATATATGAAGTTAACATGATGTAGTCTAAAATTCATTTGTTTTTTTTAACAATTTTGCATTTGATGTAGATATGTGGTTCAGAATATCGTTTTCCAAAATTTAGAGAATTATCACGAAATGTTTATGATGCTTAACATAAAAGAATGACTTTATTTATCTATGTTACTTATATGATTAGACTCCCAGGAAGTTTGCTTCACAAAGTAGAGATATATATTCATATATATATAATATATATATATATATATATATATATATATTGAAAATTTGTAATACGTGCAAAAACACACATAGGTCAAAACTAGTGTGTGTATATATATGAAATAAACTTTAATGATACCATATAGTATAGTATATGATTGTATCATGCTGGTGCCTTTGAAGGATAGAAGTACATATCAAATGGACTAAAGCAAATCAAGTGATATCATGTTAGTATATAAATATATTGTGATAATATCATGGAAGTCTTGTCATAATAATGAAGCATACATCAATTATACCATGAAAGTTTATAGATATATTGTGATAGTATCATTCAAAAAAAAATGCAATGAGAAAAAAATAAAAACAAAACATAGAATGATCAAAAACATGAAATTAAATTGTGGTGAAAAAATAAATAAATATTATAATTTAAGGAAGAGTGGATGAAAAAGAAATAAAAATAATTAAAAAAAAAAGGAGAGGAACATAAAATGAAGAAAGAAAACAGAAGAGAAAATAAATACTCTCTCCGTTTCACAAAGAATGACCTGGTTTGACTTGGCACGGAGTTTAAGAATATAAAGAAGACTTGAATCTTGTGGTCCTAAATTAAAGTTAAGTCAAATGTACAAAATTGTTCTTTGATCTTGTGGCCTTAAACATGTCATGTGAAAAACTAAAATTAAAATGTTATCAAAAAAAGAAAGAGGTCATTTTTTTAACAAACTAAAAATGAAATGAGATCATTTTTTTTAAAAGAAAGGGAGTAAGAATTAAAAAAAAAGTAACCACTAAAAGAGAAAATCGGGGCAAAAGGAGAAAAATAAAATCAGGGATAACAAATAAAAATTATATAAGAAAAAAGGAAAAATAAAAAGAAAATGAGTATATAAGATAAAATTTGAGTATCTATTATATTATGGTGTAAGAAATTAATTAATTTTAAAAAAATAAACAAAATGCATCCACAAAAAACCATAATAAAGTAGAGAAATATTAAACGAAAGAAGAAATAAATAAGAAAAAAAGGAACTATATGACAAAAATGTTGAGTACAAATCAATTTTTTTATGAATAAAATAATTTGAAAAAAACTAAATGAACAAAAAAACATAAGTTAACTTCGTTATGAAAAAACAAACACAAGTTAAATAACTAAAGCTACAAGAAAAATAGATATATTATGTAATTGTAAAGGGTATGTGTGTATAATTAGTTTGGTTTTATGGGACATAAACTTGGTTTTCCCAATTCTTTTTTTTTTCTGAACAAGGAAATTATTAACATGTCAAAAGATGTCTACAGAGACTGGGGATCTGACAGAATAGCAGGAAAACAACGTATTACATCATCACAGGGCACTATAAGGAGTAGGTGCACTTCCATGTATATACATAGATGAAAATTGGGCTGGGGAGATGATTTGTTCTTCACTCTTCAGGTAATCTTACCTTGCTGCTGCACATCAAACAACCAAAGTTGATGGAGGAGGGCTCAAAAACGTAGTAATCAAAATAGTAGGGGTGCTTCTTGTGCTGCTAAAAGCTAAATTAAAACTGCTAAGCTATCTGCTAGTTTGTTCTGCTCTCTGTAGTCATGGTGTAGGGTAGGACCACCCAGCCTCCTTCACCTGCAGTCAAGCAAAAGAGGTGAAATGTTGGTAAAATCAGTGTACAATAGATCTACTAGCAGCTGAGCATCCATGTTTATTTCTAGAGGCAAAAGATCACGATCCAATGCTAATTGTAAACCCTTGAGTAAAGCATGTAATTCGGTGCTTAAGGCATCCGCAGTGGCCACAAGGCCTGAAAATCCCAAGATCCAATCATCATCATGATTTCGAAACACCCCTCCTATACCACAAGCGCACACGAGAGTTAAAAAGCTACCACCAGATATTTAACATAAAATGGTTGCTGCTTGAGGAATCCATATAATTAGTAAAAGAATTCGACAGTCGCGTGTTGTGTTGCCAGCCAAAAACAATTACTCAATGGCAAGTGAGAGGCAAGGGCGGGAGAAGGCTGGAAATGTTGCCCTCACATATATATTTATTTAGTTGGGTTCCAAAATTACGATAGGCAGAAGGCCAGAAAAATCGACTAGTGTCATTCCAATATCATTTGAAATGATTAGGGAAAGGTTCCAGCCAAGAATAAGGATATCTCTGAGGGTCAACTAAGGACAAAATTTGAGGCAGAATGCCAACTTCTTTCAGAAAGAAGCAACCTTAGAGCATGTAAGGAAAAAGTGGGTTATAGATTCCATATCACCCAAATTACAAAGCTGACAGACTGGCGAGGGATGCAAGACATGTTGTGAAGGTAGCAAGAGGTTGGCAGTTGGCAGGTGTAATAACCAGAGAAGATGCATGATTTTAGGAGGTAATGACAACTTCCTAATCCAAGCATAAGCAAGAGTAGAGGGCTGAGAGGTATGAGTCAACTGAGCGAGAGTGTTATAGCAAGAACGCACAGTGAACTTGCCAGAAGGTGTGAGGCCCCAAGAGAATCGATCAGAGACAGTAGTATATTGCGGGACGTAGACCGACTCAAGTAGCCAAAGGACGTGGTGAGGCAGGTCAAAAGATAGAATTGAGAAATTCAAGTTACTGCCCCATCGATATTGGCTAATTGTACTGGCCAATTCATGGCGAAGAAGCGGACCTTGGATGGGTGTACGAAGAGCCAGGCTAAGCTTAATCCAGGGCTGGGTCCAGAAGTTGATGTGGTGAACCGTAGTAGGTCTCCGAAGAATCCCAGATTCGCTATATTTCCAACCTTGCTGCAAAGTTTTCCAAGTTCTGGAGGCGGCAGCTGAATTGGGCAAGTAGCAAGAGTATTTATTCTGCAAGATCATGGACCACAAATTATTTTGCGAGTTGTGAAGTCGCCAGGCAGTAGATGCAAGAAGAGCATTATTTTTTGCTCTAAGGTCCTGGATTCTTAAACCCCATTGGTCCTTAGGGGTTGTGACAGTGATCCAACGAACTACATGAAGCTTTTTCTTTATGGGAGTTGCGTTCATAGCACTCCATGGCCTGAACAACTGAAAGTGGGAGCTTAACAACTTGCATAATATGATCCTGCAGAGAGTTGAGTTTCCCAATTCTTTTTGCATATATACCAAATGCGCACACACTAAAAAGAAAACCCAAGAAGCCCACTTACTTTTCTAGACAATACGTTTTAAAATTAAAAAAAAAAAAACATTTGTCATACAAACATATTCCCTCCTAAACACACCCTTAAAGTTAACTTCTCCTGGATTTATATGGAGATGATTTGGATGCATGTTTCTTCTGCTTGAATCTAATGTCCTTGCTTATGAAGACATCATTCTCAGAATCATCATCGTTCTCATCACCATGCTTGTTACGTTTTTTACGCAACTCCCCACATAATACCATCCTCTTTTCTTCTCTTGGCAGTGCAATGTCCAGCTTATTAGGCCTCCAAATGAAAAGAGACCTAAAATACATGAAGTACCAAAATAAAGAAGGATTAGAATTGCTCCGATTATGGAAAAATTAAGGAAAAAAGAAACTCAAGTGCAGGTTTTATTTGTAGCATGTTGACCACATGGATGAGTGGTAAGGCGGACAACTTCAACTCCTTTTTCCCCAGTTCAAATTTGGATATATTAAATTCTTACCAGTATGATCTTATATGATCTCTCTTGACCGAGTTTTACGAAAAAAGGGGCAGGTCAAACTTATAATGCCTCATATTCCCTTACAAATTAGCTGGTCAAGTGTAATTCAGATCCCAGTATACTACAAAAAACCACAGTTGGATTGTTCGAAGAACACTAGCTCCCTATTCCCGAAAACTCAAGGGATGTACACTGAATGACCTTAAGAGCATGGAACACTGAAAGGGTCACTGTTATTGATGGGGAAAGTAATATTTAGAAACATCAAGCTATGATGTTGGATGTAAATTAAAAAGAATTTCAGTAACAAATGAAACCTCGAATGTTCAAACAATAAAATATTTTAATTGGAGAAAGGGTCGATTTATTGGAGTTTAATAGGAACAGTCATCATATGGTCCTATCATCCTATATAAGCAAAGTCGTTTGGCGTCCATATGCCACAAATCCAACCTAAAAATTTGTGTTAAGAAAAATGCCTAAATAGCACATAGAAGAGAAGACTCACAAATAAAAATCACTGATCCATACCTTGAACTACCAGACGCCAGAATATCTTCACGTGGATGTAGCTTGTTCACCGAACTAATAGTTGTTATGTTTGGGTCCATGACCTCTGCAACCAACTGCCCAGTTCTGATGTTGATAAAGTCAATGGGATGCAAAGCAGCTCCATCATAGTTTTCACTAATGTAACGCCCAATGACAACAAGAGACTCTGATGAGTCCTGTCCAAAGTAACAATACATTGTTATAAACCTATTCCACTTTTTCAATTATTTAAATGAAGAATTCTGCAATTAACAAATTAGTTCCTCTGTGTGCATGCTTGCCTTTGCATCCCATTCTGCTCGGAATGCTGTAAGATATCTGTTAAAATCGTGACTATGAACAATTTCTCGGCTTGGATTATCAAGGTTGCCAAAGATTGAATCCCACACACGAATCCGATTGTCCAGTGAAGTAGTAAGTATTTTGCTTCCACTTACTGGAGAAAAATATGCAGAACTAACAACACGTTTATGTTCAAGATTATATAGAGAAGACCCAGCTTCCAAGAGGCGCATATCCCATATTCGAGCCTGTTGGCACCAAAATATTTCAGTTGAGTCAAATCGCCATCACTAATTTGATTCATATAGACAAGAACGAGCACTTACACTATTTATATGAATCAAAGAGGACATAAGTGATAGATCAGAACTTACAAAGTGATCATTCCCACAACTTAAAAGCAGATCTGGTTGAAGAGGATTGCAGTTTAGACCAACAACTTTAGTTCCTTTCTTGTGAATCAAAGTAGGTTTGCTCATTTTGTTATTGCTCCGTAAATCAGCCCTGTACATGACCACCAAATGAAACCACATATAAAACCATAGTGAGATCAATGTAAAATCCTAGGCTTACAATTTCGGTAAAAAACAGTATGAGTGGTCTATTTTGCATAGTTTGGATAATTTTGACCCTTCTTCATAAAAAGAATAAAAAGAGGAACAAGACAATGGGATAATTGATAGAAAATTTTATATTAATAAAATAGAATTTTTTTTAAATAAACAAATAGACGGGGCTCCTAGTATGTTATTTATTGTTTTTCGATTATTGCACCATTTTGTTGTTGCCACCTTTTGGTAGACCTTATATTGTTTCCTTGTGACTTGTTATATTTTCTTCTTTGTATCTGAAATTGTTGCACTCTTAATCAAGGGTTGTTCAGAAACAGCCCATCTACCTGCACAAGGAGGTGGTAAGACTTGTGTACACTCTACCCTACCCAAACCCCATTTGTGGGGACTTCACTGGGCATGTTGTTGTTGTACATACATAAACAGGGCGAGTATGGATTTTCATTTGATCCCAATTATGAGTTGAGTTATAATAAATTGAAATTTAATTTAAAATAGGTCAATAGGAAGATATTATGAAAATAATATTTTTTAAATATTATTTTCAAGCATATAGGGTCAAACTGAATTTCATGGAAGGATCTTTTAAGGGATATATTCTGCAAGAATTTGGTGGACATTAAGGGATGGTTCGTAAGAAAAGGATGATGTTTTCCAATTTCCCATGTGTGGGTTGGCTTCTTTTTAAATGTTTAGATCATTTAACTTTACTAAAAATTAAGGAGGGGAAGGGAAACTGACTTCTTTTCAATAATTAAGGAAAACATTTCCCAAAGCTGTCCTTCAACCTCAAATTACAAAAATATTCTAACTTCACCCGTACCTCGACCCCCCCCCCCTGAATCAAAAATAAATAAATTTAAAAATTTCTCTTTAAAGAACAATTTAGGGCCCCCATCCCCAAACCGGCCCCTCCCACAACCAAAAAAAATAACAACTTCAACTTTTATTGTAGAAAAATAGTTTAAATTTTAATTTATTTTTTTTTATACAATGTCCGACTATCTCTTACCTCACTCCCCACAAAAAAAATTAGAAGTTCATTTTTGAAAACAAATAAAAATATTTATAACTTCAAATTTTCATTTTCCTCACCAACCCTACTACTAGCCCTCCACCCCTCAAAACAAAATTTAGAAGTAGTTTATAAAAGGTATTTTAAATTTTTTAGCCCACCCTGATCCCCCTACCACCACCCACCCCAAAAAAAAAATCTCTAAAAGAATTTTACCACCACCCCCAACACACACAAAAAAGTTGTTTTCTAGAAAAAATTTAAATCTTAGTTTGACAGTTGGATCACGAGTCGGTTGTGGTTTGATCATGGTTCAAAAGTTCGGGTCAAAATTCCAATTTGAAAGTAAAATCTTGGGTATCACATCGATTGTTGGTGGTTGGGGTCAGATCCTGATTTGAAAGTCAAGTCTTGATTTGAGTATCGAAGTCAACCCAAATCAATGGATTGTGCTCAACTTCAAGTGTCGGGGTCAAGTCTTAGGTCGGATATCCAATCCTGATTTGAATGTCCAATGTCGGGTCTCGGGTCGAAAGTCGGGGTCAGGTCACGGGTCAAATCTTAGGGTCTACTTTAAGATATGTCATCGGGGTTGTGATGCACAAAGGTCGTTCACTTGAACTCAAGTTTGTGACCTTCAAAGAATGCAAGGTTTGTTCATGAAGTTAAGAGGTTCTTTAGCTTGTGTTGATAGCAAAGAAACCATTCCATGCCTTAAAGATCGCTTAGGGAGTTCAAGGGAAAACGGTGGATGAAGCTACCACATTAGCCGAGTTGGACCCATTTGGCAATTCGCCTAATGGCTTAGGCAAGAGCTCTAAGCTTGCCTAAAGTTTCAGAAGTCCCAAAAGAAGAGTCAGCTCGCCAACTTGATCAGTGACTCGTCGATGGCGACCTAGCTCGCCCTTCTCCCTATTTTGGGCCTCTTTTGTAATAACTACCTAAAACTATAAATAACTAGTTTAGGTTCTCATTTCAGCAGACTTTTGAATATTGATATTTTGAAACTATAATACGAGTAATTAGAGCCTGGTACAAGCTTGGGTAGACTATTGTATTGTTTAGAAACGTTGGTTGTAAGGTGAACTCATTTCCATCGATGCCATTGCAAGAGGTAGGTGCTCATTGTACTAATAACGAATTGAGGTCTTAAGGTTTAATATACCGTTTGGTTTCTTTCTATTTCCTCTTTTTCGCATCTATCTATCTATGCAATCCAAAAGGATAGACCTTTTATGTGGGGTGAAGAGCAAGCCAAAGCTTTTGATACTTTGAAATCAATGTTTAGCTTCATTCCTTTGTTGCAATTACCTGATTTTGAGAAAATGTTTGAAGTTGAATGTGATGCTAGTAAAGTATGCATTGGAATCGTGTTAATAAAAGACCAAAAGCCCGTTGCTTATTTTAGTGAAAAGCTTAAGGGTGCAACTTTAAATTATTCCACTTATGATCTTGAATTGTATGCTTCGATCAGAGCATTGGGTAATTGGAAACACTACTTGTGGCACAAAGAATTTGTCATTCAGATCGCATGAATCTCTAAGGCATATTCGGGCCTAAGGGTAGTAAAACAAAAAGGCACGCCAAATGGATTGAATTCCTTGAAACTTTCCCTTATGCAAGTCAATACAAAAAGGAGAAGGAAAATGCGGTAGTCGATTCCTTGTCTAGGAAACATGTGTTGATAGCTGCCTTACCTTCTTTTTTAAAAAAATGGTAACTTATAGCTGCCTTACCTTCTAAATTGCTTGGTTTTGAATGTTTGAAGGCAATGTATCCCAAAGACCCCATGTTTGCTCAAATCTTCCAAGATTGTGAGGAATGGGAAAGGGAAAGGGAAAGGTGGCTTAGGGATAGATCTTCTACTTCCTATTCTAAATTTGATGGTTTCTTGTTCAAAGGCAAGAGACTATGCGTGCGTACGAGCTCATGGAGAGAACTATTTGTGAGGGAGGCACACAATGGGGGATTAATGGGTCATTTGGTGTTGATAAAACACGGGGAATTCTCGAGGAACAATTCTATTTGCCTAAGATGCACAAAGATGTTGCTCGAAGTTTGTGGCCAATGCATTGAATGTCGAAGTGCCAAGTCAGGTCTCCTTCAACATGGCTTACACACTCCACTCCCCACCCATCAAAGACATTAACTTGATATTTCAATAGATTTTGTTTTGGGTTTGACAAGGACAAAACAAGGTAGAGATAGCATCTTTGTTGTTGTTGATTGATTTTCAAAGATGGCTTATTTCATTCCATGTCATAAATGTGTTGATGCTTCCAATGTGGCAACTTTGTTTGTTGAAAAAGTTGTTAAATAGCATAGAATTACTCGAACCATTGTAAGTGATAGGGACCCAAAATTCCTTAAGTCACTTTTAGAAAGAATTGTGGTGTGGACTTGGTAACAAGTTGTTGTTCGCAGCTTCTTTGACCCCCAGCTGATGGCCAAACTAAAGTTGTGAATAGGACCCTGAGTTTTATGCTTCATGTTGTGGTGCATGGAAAGTTGGCCTTATGGAATGAACATTTGCCTTTAGTTTAGTTCGCTTATAATCGAATTATTCATAAAACTATTCGCATGACTTCATTTGAATGGGTATGGTTGTAACTCCCGAACCCCTTGGATATCATTCCTCTTCTCAAGCTATGTCTTAGCTTAGATTGGAAGCAATGGGTGGAGCATTAGAAACTTCATGAAAAGCTGAAACTTCACCAAGAAAAGAAAAACCAAGAGGTCGACAAAAAAGTGAATAACGGTTGCAAGAGGATTATGCTTGAACCGGATGGATGGGTGTGGGTGCATTTTCGCAAGGAGCGATTCCCCACTCATTGGAAGACTAAATTAATGACAAGAGGTGATGGTCCATTTCAAGTGCTTAAAAGACTCAATGACAAGGCATACAAAATTGACATTCTTTAGGAGTATTAAGTTCACAACACCTTCAAAGTTGCAACCTTTCTCCATTTTCAACTCTTGATGATGATGATCCGTCAAATTTGAGGACAAATTATTTTCAGGAAGTAGTGAATGATGCAATTCGGATTGCATCAAGGTCGTTCACTCGAAGCCAAGCTCGTGACCTTCAAAGAATGCAGAGTTTGTTCATGAAGTTAGAGGTTCTTGAGCTTGTGTTGATGGCAAAGAAAGGGTTTCATGCCATAAAGATCGTTGGGGGTGTTCAAGGGAAGACGATGGATGAAGCTTCCACATTAATCGAGCAGCACTTATTTAGCCACTCGCCTAAAGTTCCAGAAGTCTCCCAAGAGAAGAGTCAACTCGCCAACTTGATTGGCGAGGGCAACTTAGCTTGCCCTTTGGACCACTTTTGGGTCTCTTTTGTAATAACTAACAAAAACTATAAATAGCTAGTTTAGGTTCTCATTTCAGCGAACAATTTTGAAACTCTTATATGAGTTGTTGAGAGCTTGGTACAAGCTTGGGTTGCTTATTGTTTAGAAACATTGGTTGCGAGGTGAAATTTCTCGAGGTCAGTACGAGGTAGGACGTTCTTGTAGGATTAACAGATTGAGGTCTTAAGGCTTAATATACCTTTTGGTTGCTTTCTATTTCCTCTTTTTGTGTCTATCTATCTATGTTTATTTCTTTTCTTTCATTTATGCATTTTAATTCATAATTCATACGTAGCGAATTACACAAGTTGGCCTAGTCGTTTTTGTCGAGTCATGCTGCGATCGATATTGAGGTGGAGGTTTAGGGCACAGATTTTTACTCTCCAGTAAAAAAATGAAAATAATTTTCAAAAATGTTTTCATTCAAAACCTAAACACTGGAAAACATGAAAAAATAAATCAAACATCTACGTGTTCTACAGGAAAACACATTTTCCTTCATACCAAACACACCCTAAATAGATTTCTAGCTGGAAAAGATTTAGAATTGGAGAAAATAAATCAGAAAAATGGTGTAGTCTATAGGGGAAGTTCTTTATAAAGTAGGTCTTTTATAATTGGACTATGTATGGTACTAACATGTTACCTAATTACAATCTAAGTTTGTTCCCCTACAGGAATGGACTTGCATTATTTCTTCAAAGCAAACTGAGAGAAAAGTGATGGAAAATGAGTTCAAAAATCTAAAACAGATACTGGAAGTTGCAATGTGCTGAAAAACTAGATTAGAGAACCAGCTCCCGTTTGCAGTGTCAAATTCACTGTATCCAGTCTAGTTCAATGTATGAGTTGAAACCTTATTCGCTTCCTCCATTATTTGCTGATTCTAGAAGCTTTATTGTGAGGTGATTTTCATAGAGTGTGAGCTTGAAGATAGTTAGCTTGAAAAACTAAGCTAGAGCTCTATGTTGCTCAGACTCTTCAAACATATTATCAAGTGCATGTTGGATCTTTCAAAAGTAGTGCGTTTTGGAGGATCAGACACAGGTGCACAATAATTTTGAAGAGCCTGATCAACTTTGCTAAAGCTAGCTGAAGATGGTTTTGCTACAAACCGAGTGGCTAAATCATCTGCCTAGGATTTAGTCGCTTAGGTTATTATCAGAATGGGTGTAGGAACAAGATTAGTAAATAAAATCCTACTTGATGACGGATTGTAACGTAGTGTCCTAGTTGGAAAAGGAGTTGAGCGTAGTGTATATAAATAGGGTCTTAGTGTAATAAAAAAGAGACACAATTCAATAATATTTTCTAATATATTTTCACGGTATCAAAGCCTCTACAATCTGGGTAGAGAATCAAAAAATAATGGCTTCAGAGTCGGCGGGCAATTATAACTCATATTGTCGCCCGTCTTGCCAATGATTATCTTAGCAAAAATTGGGGCAAACATGACAAAATAATCATGTTAAGAAGGAGTATTTTGAGAAGCATTTGAGATAAAGAAAGTAGTCACTGTACTTCTTTTCGCTAGCTTCTTAAATCTAACTCGTGTACATCGTGCATCTCTGCGGTGACTACTTTGTCATATCCATTTTGCATAGCACCGCGTGTCTTTCCCCATTATTTTCTCATATATGAGTTGTCTAGCACACTGAGTCTGTCCGATGAATACTCATATTTGATTAGCATAGTTCCACACGTCTTTCTGGTAACTCCTCAAGATCTAACCACGTGCTAGCACGTGAGCTTGTTTCATCTTATTTTCCCAACTTCTGGTTCAATATCTATCGTCTCTTGATTTCGAGACGACCCATATATTTTGTATCAATTTCTGACAAATTTTTGGATTTTCAGTTTGTTCCTATTCAACTGAGATTGCAGATGTCCAAAGCAGTCCTCACCAATTTTCTAGCAGATATCTTTACAAAGTCTCTCACTGATCCTTGTATTAATCACATCCGTAACAAGCTCGGTCCATATGACTTGTATGATGGTGCTTGAGGGGAGTGATAGAATAAGAGTAGGAACAAGAATACAATACAGAATCCTACTTTGAAAAGGACGGTGATCCTACTTTGAAAAAGGAGTCTAATGTATTGTCTCTAAATACAGTCTCAATGAAATAATGTGCAGGCACATTTCAATAATATTTTTCTCATATATTTCTCCCAGATATAAAGAGCTTTGCAACCTGAAACTGCTCTCGTGTTTGCAAAGTTTAGTTGAGAGAAATCTCAAAGGTGGGTCGTGATTTCTCTTCCCTTGAACAAGGATTATCCACATAAAATTATCCTGTTTCAATTTATTTTTGCATTTTTTTACAGCAGTAGTTAGCTGACCAGTACGAAGTACCAGCTCCTCATACTAAAGATGTGCAGACTGCAACTGAAGTTAGCTAAGAATTTTGACAGGTAGAAAGTTTAGTACAGCCCTATTCACCCCACACTTGAATCGAGTAGGTGAACTAAATTAACAGTCCAGTTCCCAGCCATTTCTCCTCTAATATAGTGAAAGAGACGGGATTTGCGTCATTTTTATGCCTACTGCCCAAACGATGATCAGAGTTCAGAGTGCACAAAGGTCCCGTTGTATTCCTAAAGATAGCTAAAATCATAGACAGAGATAAGATAGATAAAATCATAGACAGAGATCCCTAATGAAAGTTATCTTTTCAAATGACGAGTAAGCAATCCTTGATAATTTCTGTATGCCCAGCCAACCAGGTTGAAATTGTTTATCACCAATGTACGAGACATACATTAACATAATGTGCATGTAAAAATACCATCAACCAGTCATTTTGACAGACAAAGGAGAAGATTTCATATCTATCAAAGGTTTTAAGTGAAAGAAAGGTGAATCTCCAATATTTGCACAACATTCAATAGACCTCTCAAAAAGTTCAATAGACACTTACATGTAAATATATCCAAAATTATCAGCAACAAGGACCACATTTCTTTCTGAGTTGACATCCAACCCATAAAGCATCCTCCAACTGCTTGGTCCCTACAAGAAAATCATTTGTGACTTATACAACCATATAACCACTTCATGACGACTGACTTGCTGGTGTCATCTCTTCCACTCTCCTTTCTTTGCTATTCCCTAACCGAAAGGGATAAATTTAGTGATGTAATCAGTGTGACCCGGAAGCTCATTGGTGTCTCTAGAAACACAATGGGGGCATCAAGACATCATTTACCTTGACCCACAGTCAGGGAATACACACTTAATAATATTCAAGGATTCAAAAGTATACATCTATATTACAAACCAAACACTGAAGATGATTCAAACAACAAACCTGACTGAAAACCAAAGGAGAAAAGTCAACATGAGAGTCAAAAAGTATAAAATATGTAGATGTATCGGTTTTCAGTATATAAGCAAGGTTAAAATTTCCTGTAATAATCTGTCCTTGCTGCTGAAATGTATCTATGGGCACTGAAAGGGGACAAGCAAGTTCAGAATAAAAGTGTCCAGCGCCGTGTTTACAAGGTAAAAAATCTCCCGTGGACTTGTCCAACCACAATAACTGAAATAACAGGACAATTCATATAAACAGAACAACTTGTTTTCAGAAAATCACCTCCCACCCATTTGGATTAAGGTTCATTAGCGACAATGAAATCCCAGTCTCCAGGTCCGTACAACTGATTGTTCCGTCAGATGAAGCAGCATATATGGATCCATCATTTGTCGGGTTGAACCTAAAGGAATTAAAAACAACTCATTTTTTCACTGAAAAGATAATAATGCAGGTGAAATCTAAATGCAGCTGCAGACATTAAAACATATCCATAAATGCGACAACAGGAGAGAAAAACACTCACTTCATGTTGTTAAGTATACAATTGTGTATGTTCCCATATACAGTCTTTTCATGCACTTTCCCAAAATCCCAGATGCCAAGTTGGCCTTTCTGAAACATAAAGTAATATAGCATTAACCTCTACAAATTTATGTGACCTTCCAACAGAGAACTCAATTCATTGCCACACTTTAGAGTTATATTGCAGAGAGATCTTGGACCTTATCACCAGATAAAAGAATATTGTTGTTTGTAGGATGGAACTCCAAGCACGTGATTCGCCTACTGTGGTACCTGATTACTGCACAGTAGACTTGATCTGGGATCACATGTGCTGGCTTGATCTATTACAGAAACCAAGGAAAGCAAATTATGAAGCACATATTATAAAGATGCATATTGTGTAACTTCACTGTATAAAGGAAATATGTTGCACTATAATAAACAAGGAATGGTAATCCGTTAAGCTACAACACGTCACAATGAAAATTTACCCTATAATCAAAAACTAAAGTAGAAAACATATTTCACATACGTTGCAGAGTTTATGTCGCCAATGAAGTCACATGCAAGATGGCAAGACATCCAAACTAATATGAAGAATTTGAATGAACAAACATGAAAACATGTTACTCTGTTCCCATGTTATTGTGGCACTATTTTATTCCCCCCCCCTGCCGGGAGGTTTAAAAAAAGAAGCATACCAGAATTTATGCTGCATACAAGCACACATGAAGAGGTAAATGGTTAAATGGTTAAAAGAAGAAGTCTTAGTAAAAGAGGTTCTAAATTTTAGAGGCATATTCTATTTGTGAAAAGATACAAAATAGGAAGAATGCAACATAAAATGGAATAATGGAAATAAAAAGGAGCAAAACGATGTACCAATGACAACTAGAATACCAATGTAGTATCTGTAGAAATATAGAAGCTGAATCCTTGAAATCCAACATAAATATATGGAGTAAAACTGAAAGTACGATTAATTTCATAGAGAAAAAGAAGAAAAATCGATTGACAGATATTTAGATCAAAATAGACAGAGAAACATTCTACTCAAACTGTAAAGCTTACAAAGTACTCCCTCCGTCGAGAAACATTTGTCACGCTTATCGAAAGTCAATTTGACTAATTTTCAAAGATAAATTAGATCACATTATTTTGATATTTTAAACAAAAAAAATAGATATTCTAAAACTATATGAAAAGTACTATAAATTACAATTTTTTCATACTAATATGACGAAAAAATGCATGTTACAATATTAGTCAAAGTTTTTATAGTTTGATTCTAAAAACAAAAACTATGTCAAATAATATCGGACGGAGGGAATAGTATGTAAGGAAGCATGAACATTTATTGGCAAAGAATGATACACGTGGATGTGAGGATAGCATATCTAAACTTACTGGAGGAAGGCGGGGGTGAAGCTGGCGTTGGAAAACAAATTCCAAAGGATTAGTTGTGTTCTTGTGAGGCGCTGGGTGCATCCCATATTCTGTATCTACTCGGTGGGGGCAAGTGACTGTGGTGTGACCTTCAATCCCACAAGAAAGAAAACAAAACTAAAGTTAATATTGAGGAGAAAATGTTAGAGCAGTAAGTGGGCAGAAATTACCAGGCAATTTGCATAGAAAACATGGTTTCATTGGGCAATCAATATAAGTTGCACCCCTGAAACCTGCTTCATGACCACTTCTCTTGCAAACCTGAAAAATAAAAAAACCCTTGAGAGTATAGTATAGTACTAAGCAGGAAAACTTGAAAAAAGAGTGAAACAAATACTACTTTGCAAACTTTCTTGAGAGTAATAGTGATGGGTGTTTTCCCTTTTTGTATTCTCTCCTCTTCAGGTGAAACTAGATTAGCAGCTTCTTCTTCTTCTTCATCAGAAGAACTTTTCTCCGACTCCGTGTCTCTATCGATCATTACTCGAGGAAACAAACTTCTTCTACGCATTTTCTTTCGACACACAATTGGGTACACAATACACAAATACAACCACAACCTACTTAACAACAACCCGCTCTTCTCCTTCTTTTTTGAAACCTTAACCCATGGCCTAACAACTCGACACGACTTCTTATTTTAAACCGTCCAAATTCATCCTATGCCTCTCTCTCTCTCTTATTAACTCTTCATCTTCTGCATTTCATTTTAAAAAAAAAAAAATCTTTAATGGTAAATTCCTCCAAGTATTTTTTTACTCATAAATTTAGTTTCTAAAAATTTTAATTTGAGTTAAACACAATTTATAGAGTCTCGACTTAAATTGAATCTATTTTGTAAACTTTCACAAAATTTCAATCTCTGCAAATGTCACCTACTTCAAGGCTTGTCTAAGTGTAGACTTGATAAAACTCAAAACGAGACTTAAAGTACTCATTCTTCTACCTTTGCAGCTTCAGATTTTCATATTTGATTTGCAGCTTCAGTTTTTCATATTTGATCTATGAGAGAAGAGATGAAGGGCAGATTTCGTCCCATTGTGCGTCTCAATTTGTTTGCAACAAATTTTTAAGATATGAAAAATAAATAAATCACACAAATAAAATATAAAGAAACATAAATTTATTGGTCAAGATTGCGGTTACAATTTTGTTGATTTCTAGATTCTACTCTCCTAAGATTTATCTATGATTCGATGGTTGTTAGTGGCGTATTTCTCGAACTAGAATTTAGATTTGACATTTCTATAGAAAATTTGCATCAATTTGTGGAATATTCAATATCGCGATCTCTTTATGAAATTTTGGAGATGTCTTTTAAGAGAATTTAGTACCCTTTATATAAGCATGAACTAGGGTTTAAGGATGGGTAGCCTCCAAGAATTCTAATTGGAATCGAACACCTTATAAAGTCACAATTTGAATTAAACGCATCTTGTAAAGTCCAATAAAATTTCAATGTGTACAGTGACATTTATAAATTTAACAAACGGATACATATAATTTATTTATTTAAATTTTGCTATAAGAAAATATTAAAAAGGAAAATGAGAAATGAATTTATAAGATAAATATTCAACATTTACCACGAGATGAAATTTTAGGTAGTCAATCAGGTACTAAGTTAATATTTAAAATTATATTTTGTCTTATAATTATATCTCAATTTTAATATATATTTACTTAAATGAAATAATTATAAGTATGATAAATTTACCGTGGCTAAAATTAATTATTATTTGTATACTTTTTATGAGAATAAAATAAATATTATACATTAAGCTATTATTCTTTTTTGGCATATAGTATATAGATATATATATATAGATATATAGATAGATAGGATAATAGATAGATAGATAAATATAGTATTGAGAATGATACCTTTTTTGATAAGTAGAGAAATCACCTCAAAAGTCACTTTGATGAATGTCAATTCATAGAACATCATATATCCCATAAGGTTTAATGTTACATTGGGAAAATCACATATTAAGATACGATAAATCTTAGGAATGCATATTCATCCATGCATAAGGATAGTTCATGAATAAATGGATCATGCCACTTAGTCCAATGGATTGATTTAAATTCCCCTGTATGTCATAGATTATTGCCTCGTTAAAATCTTAGGAGGAAAAAGCCCATGAGAAACAATTCTCGTGAAGGAAAAAGGAGTACACATATATTTTGATATGCACTATTTATTGCATCACTAAAAACGGCTTAGGAAAATAGGGGACAAAACCTCGGTCAAGGAGGAAAAAAAAGAGTGCAAAGCGTATTCTACTCCCCCTGATTAAAAAAATCACATTAATTTCATGCGATGGATGTCTTTTTTTCCAATCTTATTACACAACTTCCTTAAATATTGATATTGACAGTGTCTTTGTGATCAAATCACATTCACGAAGATGTAGCATTGTTAAACTCATTTTGATATATCATTTTCTGAATTGATGAATATGACGAAGCTTTGAGCTTAATCGAACTGAATATCATTTCATTCGTCATAACCTCGTTGTTGCAAGTAAATTGCACATTAAACTTGTTCACAACAATAATCATCTTGTGTACACTTTCATTTGCAGTTGATTATCTTTGAACATTGTGGTTGGTAAATTTTTTTCCAAAAAAACCCACATATTTCCTGAATACGATGTGTCATTGATCTCAACAAGAAGCACTATCGATTTGCTTCATAGAAGACTTTTATTTCTACATGGTTTGAAGAAGTGGTCACCTACATTTGCTTCATTAATAGCCAAGATGTTATTGTGCCTCCACATGCAAACAAATAGTGTGCTTGAGATCGCGCTTTATGTGGATCAAATAAATATTCTGCATCTGTGTAACCAATCAATTCTGCCTTGGATTCCTCGAAATAGAATAAACTTATAACTATGGTGCTTCGAGAATATTCAAGTATGTGCTCAACACCATTTCAACACCATTTGAATGATTTACCAATATTCCTTATCAGGATAAAAGTAGAGGACTAAGTAATCTTCCTATACGAAGAGTTTATGTATACTCGATATATATGTTATGTGTATGTAGAGGTCTATGTAAACATCCAAGTAGAAGTAATGAAAAACTTTAAGTTTCCGTAAAATGGTGGCTGATTAATGTATTAATGTAACGCCAAGAGGAGTCTGAGTTCCTCAAAGATGGACAACGAAGACGATTACGTCTAGCGGGGTGGTAAACTAGGTCGTAGGCACTACCTAAGTAGTACCTCCTTTGTGAGGCTTATCACCGAGACTCGCCTTTCAGAAGGTCTACTTATTGCAATTGATAGATAGCGTCCCATTCCACTACCTACCCTAAGTAGTACGTCTTTTAGGATACTTAGTTCATTCAATTCATATAAGGCTCACCAAGACTCCCCTTTCGGAATTCCTACCTAGTGCAATGGATAGATACTGTCCCATTCCACTACCTACCCTAAGTAGTACACTCTTTTAGAAGGCTTAGTACTTTCATTACTTTTGTGGGAGTTAGCTTAGCTGACATAGACCATCATAGCTAGAATCCCAACATTTTTCTATTGGATGAAGAATGCTCGCTTGCCTAGAGTAAGGTCATTCTCTTAGCTTTACATGGCTTACTATACCACTACACCTATGCGGGCACATAATTAAGGGATAATGATATTTCTACTAAGTGACTCATTCTCTACTAACGAGGAGTACACATCTCAAGAGGTTCATTGGAATACAACTGTAACACTTTGAAAATTCAAGACGTGTGTAAGCGCTAACATAGGTGGTTATGAGGTTTAGTCTGTTGCAAGTCCATTTACAATGAAGTTAGGGCATTTAGAAAGTTTTAATAAACAAAACATCGAAAAACGTCCATGACGCTTCGGAAGTTGGTCAAAGGGCACTACTGTGCCTTAGCCTATTTGACTAGATTGTCGGAGTCAGAAGAAATTTAGGAAGTGGTGAATGAAAAAAGGGTAGTAATAGGTGTTTAATTTATGCATGATCAAACTTCACCATGTGACAACTCCCAAGACCAACCAAGGGGCCTTGAGAAGGACCACCTATAGTTTGAGGCGTGGCAACATGCACCTAGCAGTGTGCATCGACGGCTAAGGGTTGGCCCGCGTGTTTTGTGTAGGATCAACGAGGCGTCTTATGACCACCGTCGTCCCACAGTTAGACAATCGAGAAGACCCTCGCATGCATATATTGAACTTACCTACGGGAGTGCACAGGACGGAGGGAGCAAGCCCATCAACTCACAGACAGCCCGTCGACGGGGTTGGTTCCGCTCATGAGGGTTCTTGAGTTGCGCAGTTTTAATAGTAGTCATTTAATTAATTAAGTGGTAGTTAGGGTTTTTAGGGAGTCATAATAAGTTGATTAACGGGGTCTCCAAAGAAATTACCCCAACCTTCTTTACTATAAATCATTAACTGCACAATTATAAACCTCTTCTTTCTCTCTCCCTTTCGTCTCTCTCTACTGAATTTCGCTTTCACCATTAAGACTAGCGAAAGAATAGAGAAGAGAGAAAGGGTGTGAGGGATTTGTAAGGGGCAGAAGTCACCAATAATTCTTTATCAAAACGGTACGTATGAGATCTCCTTTCCACCTTTGAGACTACTTTCCTTAAAGGGTTCCTTCAAAAGATTTCAAAGTGCGTTTCATGGGGGTTTCATCCAATTACAGAAAATTGATGGCTTTGAATTGAGTTATTTATTGTTTCCTTAGGATTATAATGGAGTAGGATAACATGAATGAACTTAATTATGATTAACTCTATACAGGGTTAGATTCAAATAAAGAATGTATCTTTAACCGAACCCTAATTTGATCTTAATGTAATGGGTTGTGATTGATTCAATTTTTGCTTTTGGGTTAGGTCACTATAAATGATTTTTGTGTTACAATAATAATTACAAATTGGAGGAATTTTAGTCTTTCATGCTAGTCTCTTCGAGAAGATGATCTGGTTAGCGAAGGTAAGTTGACCAGGCATCGTATTTTAAGTATGATTTAACATTGAATTGTGCTATAGTGTTATTTCGTCTTGCTTATCATTTTGAATATGAATATGATGTTGAAAATCTATATTGTATGGAATGACAGGTTATGGCGTCCTTGATGATGAACTATGAGGAAGACTTGGTAAGTCTATAGAATCTCTATCCGTTCCTCCCAATTTTGATAATTGTGGTTTTAAGGTCATGCGTGTATATTGGAGTATGCCTTGTTTTGGGATTAATAGGGTGGTCTAATGTTGAATTTAAATGTCTTGTTTATGGTTGTAAGGTTGTTAAAATGTAAAGGTTATATGGGTTGTAATGTATACCAACGTGCCTTATTATGAATTAATTATGTAATGTGTTAACCTCACTTATAAGAATTGTGATGAAAGGACTATACTCATGCATTTCTATTTGTGATATTTATGATGATGATTATACAGGGGAAGGACCATGGACTTAAACTACCTATATGATTGATAATTTAAAGGTTATTAAAGCATTTCAAAAAAGTGAATCTAGCTTAGAATCCGGTGCAATAGCATGGAGGAGAGTGTCAATATCCAATTTAGGCAGGTAGGGAACATATAGTTACTCTTGAGATACGGAGACTATAATGCATGGAGAATAAAGAGGGGAGTCCCGACTATATCTCCTAGTCTTGAACTATGTATGCTCCATAGGAATACTAGCATAGTGGATCCCCCCGTAGTTGAATATGTTTCATGGTTTAGTTAGTCACTACTTTGCAAGTACTACTGCCTTCTTTTGTGTAGGGTTTTATGCAACCGGATTCCACACTAGCTAATGTGGTTATGTCGGTCTTTAGCGAAAGATGTTCCCAAAAGGTAAAATTTAAATTTAAAGACTTAAACTATAACTTGGATAACCTAAGGGGTCTGCTTAGTCTAGGTTGGGTATGAGGACCTACCTAAGCATTTGGGCAACTAGTTGGACTTGAGGGGAAGAGTCTTAGGAGAATGTTCTAATATGTTTATGTTATGATGATATATGATATGTTACACGATGCTGAACTTGCACAGTTGGCTAACTATTGTTGGTAGTTCAGTATGAGTATGCATTGGGTTATATTTTAAAATAAGATAATGTATTATCTAAATGTTATAGTATGTGAAGTTGGACATTGTTATGTTCTTGATGAGGTACTTGATTGAGTAAGGTTAAGGGCTGTGCTTGATCATTTGACTGCGTTGACTTTTGAAAAAGGATTATGAGTCAGTTGTCTTGCTTACTGAGGATGATCTACACTTATTCATCCTTGTGAGTTATCCTTGATGATAGGGTTGTAGTTAAAATCATGGTTTAACAGTATTTGTGAAACATATTATGTGGTTTGAGTTTAGTAAGCATTTCATTGGTTTGTGGTATGACTGCTTTATTAGCCTGAAGGCTTTAAACAAGGGTAAAATAAATGTTTTTGACTAAAGGTCCCTTTTTCGCATGTTTTTGATTTTATATGTGCTAAGGTCTCATAATCTGGTAATGTGGATCACTAACTCCCATTTTTCATCCTTTTCCCAAACATTTGAGGTGCCGTCGTTTAGAGGCTCATTCGGGAACGACTTGAAGAAGGCTTGGATATTCTTTATCATCAGTGGGTAGGTCCTCAACTTTCGAGAGAGGCAATGCTAATATCTTGCCTATGGAAGTTTTTTGGTTCTAAGACTTTTATGGTCATTTCCAATTTCATTGTTGTACGGCATAAGTATAAGCCTATATGTGGCTTCTTAAATATAGTAGGGCTATGCCAAAATGTGTATGAGCATGAGATGGTATGAGATAGACAATCTTTGAGACTATCTTGCTTCTGATATTAGTATGTGCAATAAAAGTAGAGGCTACGGTAAGCTTCGTATACGAAGGGTCATGGTACTCGATACCGACCTATATTATGTGTTTGTAGGTTAATGTAATCATATAAGTAGCATCACTGAAAGTTTAATTTTTATGCATTTTCAACCTTATGAAGTCTGGACATGCGACTAACGGGGCTAGTGTAGCTCATTAAAGAGGACGACAATGCCAGTTACGTTAGGGGGTTTAAAAACCCAGAGGTGACAAAACTGATATTAGAGCAATGAAGTTTTAAAATATCTTAAGTTATGTCTTCTCTCTACCAAGTCTGTGTAGGTTGTATTATAATTGTAAAGCGCGCAACACGTTATTAATAGGAATCATGGATGCCTAGGAATCACTCTCTTGGGAAGGAAATCCTTATATCGACCATTTAGGGTATACTTATGGTGGTGATTTGAATCTAATCCTTTATTGTGTTTATAGGAAGAATTATCACTTGGAAGAAATGCGACTCGAGAATTGAAAGAGGAAATGGGCCATATGCGGGACGCTCCTCCAGCAAGGTCCTCCACTTGAAAGAAGAGGCTAACATGGAGCATCACCGGTCAATCCTCCCCTTTGACGAATGGAGAATATTAAGGACATAGCTCCTTCGTCCAAATAGACCAACATCACTATCAAGCAAAACGTGGTGCACGTCTCAAGCCCAAGCTATGACGGCTCAAGCAAACCGAGAGGTTGTGCCCCATCCTCATCAACAAGTCACTACTATGGCTTCCCATCTAAGGGACTTCACTAGGATGAACCCTTCTACTTTCTATGGGTCTAAGGTTGATGAGGTCCTCCAAGAACTCATCGATGAAGTCTCGAAAATACTTTTGGCTATGGGGTTATGCACAAGTGAGAAGGCCGAGTTGGCCACATATCAACTCAAGGACGTGGCAGAAGCATGGTATTAGCAATGGAGGCATAATATGCCATTGTGGGGTGTCCGTTAACTTGGTAGATCTTTAAGATAAATTTTCTAGATAGATTCTTTCCTAGGGAAATGAGGGAGTAAAAAGTGGTGGAGTTCGTCAACCTTCGCCAAGGAGGAAGGAGTGTTCATGCATACTCCTTGGTATTCACTAAATTGTCCAAATATGCCCCTTCCTTGGTTTTTGATCCTAGAGACCAAATGAGTCATTTTGTGATGGGGGTGTCAGAGGACTTACAAGAGAAGTGCCATTCGGCCATGCTACATGACAACATGAACATTCCCATCTTATGGTGCATGCAAGATGGGTAGAAGAGGAAAGGGCTAAGCGAAAGAGTAGAGATGCTAAGAGATCAAGATCATTTGATGGAGGTTCTTCAAAGAATAGGTTTAAAATACAAGACAAGCCTAGATTTAAGAAGCGGGTTTCTAGTCAAGTCCCTTCTAACTTCCCAAAAGCTAGTGGTGATAGGGTATCTAACCCTAAATTCAAGAAGAGAAAAGGTACTAATTGACCAATCGAGATGCCAATTTGTGGAAAGTGTTTCAAGAAGCACTATAATGATTGCCTTAAGGGGACGGATAGTTGCTTCAGTTGTGGCAAGAGTGGTCACAAGATGAGAGATTGTCCAAACTTGAAGAGTCAATACAAGGGTAGTGGTCAAGTCTAAGCAAGTGGTTCTAATGAGGCACCAAAGAGAAACCACTTCTATTCTCTCCGCTCTAGGGTGAGAAAGAGACTTCTCCCGACATGGTGACCGGTATGTTGAAAGTCTTCTCTATTGATGTATATGCCTTACTTGATCCCGACACTACTTTATCCTTTGTTACTCCTCTAGTAGCCAAAAAGTTTGATATTTTACCTGATATTTTTCATGAACCTTTATAGTGTGTACTCCGGTAGGTGAGTCTATTGTTACAAAAAGGGTGTATAGAAGTTGTCCAAAAATGTTGCGCAATAGAGTTTTTTTTTGTTGATCTAGTAGAACTCGATATGCTTAATTTTGATGTTATATTGGGTATGGATTGGTTGCATGCTTTTTTTGCCTCCACGGATTGTAGGACAAGAATGGTGAGGTTTAACTTCCCAAATGAACCCGTTGTAGAGTGGAGGGGGGGAAATTCTATTCCTAGAGGTCTTATTATCTCGTCTAAAAGCATGTAAAATGATCTCAAAGGGTTGTCTATATCACATTGTAACAGTCCAAGACCTAGACTCTGAAATTCCTCCATTAAGTCGGTCACCGTAGTGAGTGAGCTTCTAGAGGTCTTTCCTAATGACCTTCCCAGTATTCCTTTCGAACGGGAAATTGACTTTGGTATCGATTTGCTACCGGATATAATTCCCATATCAATTCCTCCTTATAGGATGGCCCGACTGAATTGAAGTAGTTGAAGGCTCAACCAAGGGATTTACTAGGTAAGGGTTTTATAAGGCCTAGTATTTCTCCATGGGATGCTCCAGTTTTGTTTGTAAATAAGAAAGATGGGTCCTTGAGAATGTGTATTGATTACCGTGAACACAACAAGGTCACCATAAAGAATAAGTACCTTCTCCCTCAGATTGACAACTTGTTTGATCAACTCCAAGGGGCGAGTTACTTTTAAAAAATTGACTTTAGATCCAGGTATCACCAACTCAGGGTGAGAGGTGAGAATGTACCAATGACGACCTTTTAGACTAGGTATAGGCACTATGAGTTCTTGGTTATGTTTTTCGGTTTCATTAATGCTCCGATGGCGTTTATGAACCTAATGAATAGAGTGTTCCAAAATTACGTAGATTCATTTTTCATTGTCTTCATTGAAGACGTCTTGATATATTCGAAGAATGAGTGTGATCACATGGGTCATTTGAGGGTGGTATTTCAAACCCTTAAAGAACATCAATTGTTTGCCAAATATAGCAAGTCTGAGTTTTGGTTGAGGTCAGTGACATTTCTTAGGCACATCATCTATAGTGAGGGAGTTGAGGTAGACCCAAGGAAAATGGAGGCGTTGTAGAATTAGCCTAGACCATTGAATCCAACTGACATTAGGAGTTTCTTGGGTTTAGATGATTATTATTGGAGGTTCGTGGATGGGTTTGTGTCCATTGCATCTCCTTTAACTACTTTGACCCAAAAGAGTAAGAAATTTGAGTGGTCGGAGGCGTGCGAGAAACGTTTCCAATTGTTGAAAGATAGGCTTACTTCCGCTCCAGTGTTGACTTTATCGGAGGGTACAAAGGGTTTTGTTATGTATTGTGATGCATCCCAAGTGGGTTTGGGGTGTGTGCTTATGCAACACGGGAAACTGATAGCCTATGCCTCTAGTCAACTTAAGGTACATGAGCGAAACTATCCTACTCATGACATTGAGTTAGCGACCGTAGTGTTTGCTATGAAAATTTGGAGGCATTACTTGTATGGGGTTCATGTTGATGTCTTTACCGACCATAAGTGTCTCCAATATGTGTTTACCCAAAAGGAGTTAAATCTCTAGAGTTGTTGAAAGATTATGATATGAGCGTCCTCTATCACCCCGACAAGGCTAATGTGGTGGCGGATACCCTAAGTCATATGACTATGGGTAGTGTATCCCACATTGACGAAGCCAAGAAGGACCTAGTAAGGGAAGTTCATAGGTTGTCTAGGTTGGGGGTGAGGTTGGAAGGTTCTTCAAATGGGGGTGTTATAGTCCATCATAACTCAGAGTCATCTCTAGTGATTGAGGTCAAGTCCAAACAACACCTTGACAAACTATTAATAAAGTTGAAAGAATCGATTATCAGCAAGTTAAATAACTCATTCTCCTTAGAGGGGATGGTATGTTAAGGTACCAAGGGAGATTGTGTGTTCCCGATGTAAATGGGTTGAGGGACCGGATCATAGAAGAAGCCAATGGGTCCCGCTACTCCATTCATCCGAGTTCTACAAAAATGTACCATGACCTAAGGGAGATATATTGGTGGGAAGGTTTGAAAAGGGACATAGAGGAGTTTGTCGCTAAGTGTCCAAATTTCCAACAAGTAAAGGCCAAACATCAAAAGCCGGGTGGCTTACTACAAGAGATCCAAATTCCTGCTTGGAAGTGAGAAGACTTCAATATGGACTTTGTAGTGGGTTTACCTCGGACTCAAAAGTCATATGATTCCATTGGGTGGTTGTGGACAGGTTGACTAAGTCCGCTCGCTTTATCCCCGTCAAGTCTACATATTCGGCGGAGGATTATGCAAGAACATTCATAGGTGAGATTTTGTGTCGACATGGTATTCCTTTATCCATCATATCGGATCGGGGTGCATAATTCACATCTAGGTTTTGGAGATCATTAAAAAAAGGGTTGGGTACTAAGGTGAAGTTGAGCACCACTTTTCATCCTCAAACGCATGGTCAAGAGGAACGCACTATTCAAACCCTTAAGGATATGATGAGGGCGTGCATTATTGATTTTAAAGAGAATTGGGATAAACATTGTACTTTGGTGGAGTTTTCTTATCATAATAATTTTAATTCATCCATTTCCATGGCTCCCTATGAAGCCTTGTATGGTAGGAGGTGTAACTCTCCTATTGGATGGTTTGAAGTGGTGAGCCTTCGCTCCGTGGTCCTGATTTGCTTTATAAGACCTTAGATAAGGTTGATATCATAAGGAACTGGTTGCAAATAGCCTATTGTAGGTAAAAGTCTTATGCCGATCATAGGATAAGGGATTTGGAGTTTGAAGAAGGTGATAAGGTGTATTTGAAAATTTCACCAATGAAAGGGGTGGTTAGTTTTTGCAAGAAAGGGAATTTGAGTCCTCATTATGTGGGTCCCTCTGAAATCTTGCAAAGGGTTGGTAAGGTTGCCTATGAATTGAAACTTCCTAGTGAATTGTCTTTGGTTTATTCGATTTTCCATGTTTCTATGTTGAAGAAGTGTATTGGTGATCCCGAGTCCATTATTCCTATTGAGGGTGTTGGTGTCAAAGATAACCTCTCTTATGAGGAAGTTCCGCTTCAAATTCTTGATAGGGGAGTCAAGAAGTTAACGAATAAAGAGGTGCTTCCCATAAAGGTGTTATGGAAAAATCATCTAGTTGAGGGAGAACATGGGAGGTCGCGGCCGACATGAAGTCCTATTACCCTCATCTTTTTGATAATTAAGGTTAGTAATTCTTTTTAATAATAGAAATATGACTAGAAATTGAAGTTTCTTGATTATTTGGTGAAGTTTTGCAAAATATGCATTTTGAATACTTCACAGTGAAGTTACAGTGAAAAATGCCTTTGAACTTGAATTTTTGCCCTTTGGTTCATTTGAGTTATGTTGTGCATTTTGGTATGGTGAGTCTTTACGAAATTATATGTAGCATGTTGTTAGGTTGAACTTTGTGCTAATTGACTCATGTAAATGTACGTTGAGCTCATGTGTGTTGTGATAAGGAAATACCTCATGATAAACTGTTTTGAGCCTTATGTGTCGTAATTGGAGTTTTAGAATTGCCTTGTTGAAATAATATGATTTATGTTTATTTGATATTGTTGATTGGTTGGGGTAATTGTCTTGAGTCTATTCCTCCCTTTAAAAGAATTTTACTATCATTCGGGAATGAATGTTTCCGGGGGGAGGGGGGGATAAGGTAACACTTTTAAAACCCCAAACGATTGTGTAAGCACTAACATAGGTTTTTAATGAGGTTAAAGAATGTTTTTAGTACATTTTTTATGAAGGGTAGGTCTTTAGGAAGTTTAAGAAACCAAAATGTCCAATAACGTCCATAGACGTTTCGAGAAGTTGCGTTCCAATTGGTACTAGTGTGCTTCGTTTCGCCTATTAGACTAATTTTAGGAGTCAGAAGATTTATTAAAAATAGGTGCACCGGGGTAGATATATGTATTTAAGCTTCATTGGTTTCCTGGGTCAGGGCCTCGTGGGTCCGGCCCTCCGGTGGCGGTGCTGGGTGACCCAAGGACAACCAAGGTCCCTTGAGGCCCCTTTAGTTTTGAGGGCAACATGGCTCGCAGTGTGGCAATCGACGGGACAAGGGTTGGCCCGTGTGTAGATCGACGAGGAGTCTATTCCGCCTTCATACCACACTTAGTCAATTCGATAAAGCCTCTCGCTTGCACAATTTCTGAACTTACCTACGGAGTGTAGGACGAAGGGGAGGCCAACATGTAGAGTCACAGACGGCCCGTCGACGAAGTTTCGTCTATGAGGGTGTAGAGTTTCTGCACGTTTTAATGTTAATTCATTTAATTAATTAAGTGGTTTAGTGGTTATTTAGGGTTTTAGTGGAGTCTAATTAATTTGATTAAGTCCCAATATAAATACCCCCAACCCTCATTAGTCTAAACAAAACTGACAAATAAACTCTCTTCCTTCTCTCTTCTTTATCTCTCTATATGAACTCACCATTGAGACTATCAAGGAAAGGGGTTTGATGTATGGAAAGGGGATATGTAACCATCAACTCTCCATCAAACGTTAAGGCATGGGATCTAATTTACCTTTGAGACTCTTTCCTCAAAGGATTCCTTGAAAATGGATTTCAAAAGTTGAGTTTTCACGTGGGTTACATCCAATTACGAAATTGATGGTGAATTGAGTTGTTTATGGTTTCCTTAGGATATAATGAATATATGAACATGTAATTAAACTTAATTATGATTAATTATCATGGTTAGATTCAATTTGTAGAATGTTATCTTTAGCCCTAACCCTAAGTTTGATCTTGATGTAAATTGGATTGTGATTGATTCAATTGTCTTGCTTAGGGTTATTCTCACATTTAAATGATTAGTTACAACAATATTACCAATTGGGATGAAGTTATATCTTTCATGGTAGTCTTTAGAAGATGATCTAGGTTAGGAGGTGAGTTGACCTAGGCATATTATATTAAGTATGATATAGTATTAAATTTTGCTATAGTGTTTATTCAAGTCTTGTTATCATGTTCAATATTGAATTATGATGTTGAAAATCTAAATTGTATGTATTTGAGGGTTTATGGTTAGTCCTTGATGATGAACTATTAGGAAGACTTGGTAAGTCTTAAAATCTCTATCTTTACTTCCAATTGGGATTAATTGTGGGTTATTCATGATGTATAGTGGGAGTAGCCTTGTCTTAGGATTGAAAGGTGGTCATGATGTATACTTGCCTAGTCTTTTATATCGTTGTGAGGTTGTAAGTTGTAAACGGTTGTAAGGGTGGTAATGGTTTACTACCTTGCCTTATAAAACATGATATGTAAATGTGTTACTCTCACTATGAATTGTGATTAAAGGATGATTCTACAACTCTATTTGTAGCTATTGATGATGATAGATTCTACAAGGGTAATACCCTGTGACTAAACTAAGCTATGATTGAAATTAAAGGCTTCGAGACATTTGTTAAAAAAGGGAATCTAGCCTTAGAACCGAAGTTGAAACAGAATTGAGGATGTCCCTTCCCACATAGGGAAGTAGGAACACTACATTACGCTGGATATTGGAGACTATAATTCATGGGCCATTAAAAGGGTCCTCCACTATCTCATCCCTAGTTCTTACTATGTTTCCCCCCATAGGAATACTAGCTAGATAGATCCACGTAATTATATTTTTCATGTTTGGTACTAACGTGGCAGGTTTTTTAGTCGCCTCATTCGTGTAGGGCTTGTAATCACACCAGATCTAGACTATACTCATGTGGTCTATGTCGTTAGCGAAAGAATTTTTCCCAAAAGTAAAGTATTTTTAAAACAAGGATTAAACTCTAACTGGATAACTAAGGGGTTCTAGCTTAGTCCTAGGTTGGGGTATGGGACTCTACCTGAAGCATTGCAGCTAGTTGGACTTGAGGTGATTCTTAAGGAAATGTTCTACGTATATGTTTTTATGTTTATTATGAATACTATTATCTGTCACATGAACTTGCACATGGTTTGATACTATGCTGTGTTGGTTGTTCACTTATGATATCATTGGGTTATATTGTTAAAATAGATGATGCTCATAATCAAATGCTATATATGTGAAGTTGGACGACTGGTTATGGTTTTCTTCTTGCCTGAGTGCTTACATGATTGATAGGTTATAAGGGCTTTGCTTGAATCTTACACTTGTTGTACTTGAAAAGGATTCATGATAGTTGTCTTGCTTATTATGGTATGATTTTACACTTATTCCTTCTTGTGAGCTATTACCTGATGAGAGGGTTGCTAGTAAATCATGGTTTTCCAATATTTTGGAATGCATATTATGGATGTTTGATTTAGTAATTCATTTTGTTTGGTGTTGACTGCTTGATTATGCATGAGGCTTTAAAAAGGGTAAAATGACATTTTTTTGACTAAATGTCCCCTTTTTACATTTTTTGATTTTATATGTGCATAAGGTCTCATACTTGGTACATGTGGAGTACTAACCCACCCCCGTTTTCTTCCCTTTTTTTCCAAACATTTTTATGTTCCAGTTCCATTGAGGGTCATTTGGGTTGGACTTGACAGAAGGCTTGATATGCCTCTATCATCCAATGGGTAGGGTTCGGGGGGGCGAAAAAAGGAGAGGGGGGGGAGGAGCATTGGGTGGGGCAGGAATGCGAAAGAAGTGGGGGAGGATGTGCCGACTCCTCTGGTAGCGGATGGGGCCTGCCCGTGAGATTGGTGGTTGGTATGGGTCGTTGGAGGGGTCGGGGGTATGGAGGTGTTGGGTGAAGGGTGGGGGGGGGGGGTGATGTGGAATTGGAGGGGTGTGGTTGGAGGATGTTGTGAGAGGTAGGGAGGGCTAGGGGGGTGGTGGTGGGAGGGGTTAGGGTGGTAGGGGGGCGGGGGTGAAAGCTAGTGGGCGTGAAAGTAGTGCGGGGTGTGGGTGGATTTTGGGGTGTTTGTTAAATGGGGGTAGATATGGGTGGTGGGGGTTGGGGGGGAGGGTGTGGAGGGAATGGGTTTATTGGTGATCGGAGGGGGGGAGGTGATGGGGGTTGTGGAGTGGGGGGGTGGGGGGGGGTGGGTGGTGGGTCATGATGTTGGGGTTAGATTGGAAGGGGGAGATGGGTGTTAAGGGGGTTGTGAGGATGGTTGGGGGGAGGTCCTCACTTTCCGAGGGCAAGGCCCACTGCCTAGAAAGTTTCATTTGTTTTCTAAGACGTTTAGTTTCATCTCCACTTTATGGATTCTTTACAATTATGTGGCTATGCCCAAATTGTAATGATCGTGTAGATGGGATCGAGAATTAGACAATATTTGAGACTATCTTCTATCTTATTATATGTATGTGCATAAATTAGAAGACTATGTAACCTTCCTATACGAAGGGTCTAGGTATACTCGATACGACATATTGATTTGTATTAGAGTCTATCTAAACCCTCCAAGAAGTGTATGTAATGACATGAGACTAAGGGCTAGTCTTAGTCGCTTAAAAAAATGAAAACTACGCCGGTGACGTGTAGGGTAACACCATATGTGACAATATATCTCAACTCATTAAGTGTATCACCCTCTTCCATATTCGTGCTCGGTGATTTGGAATAACTTCCCATGGATTCTAAACATTATTACTATATGTTGAATTATAACTAGTGAACACCACATCTCTACTGCGCACATAAGGGTATTCATCCTCCCTACCTATCTTACAAGGCTCTTATGATGTAAGTGAGGTTGCTTACTGACCTTCATCCTGCATCTCAACTCACTAAGAGTGTTCACCCAAAACTCTCCTTTTGAGACTGAACTTTCTCTTCATTCATTCATTCAAGTGTGATTTCTCGTACATGTAGACAGTGTAGGAGTACAACCTTGCACATAGCATTATTTCTTAATTTTGAATTGTATACTTTTAGATATTCATCATCACATCACACACTTTACATCTATCACATAATCATATACTTCAGTTTAGCATATTCTCGAGCCTCTTCACATAATTAGCTTCATAGGCCATTTACAGAATAACATTAATTTCATCTTACTGACCTCATCTACTTCACATACAAGCCTCATAACTCTTTCAAATACACATTAACTAACATTCATACACTTCAGTAAACACCAGGTCACTACCGAAGGTCACGACCATACCCACTTGAAGCATGTTGAAATAAAGCAAACACCAAACACCTACCCTTTAATCCAAGCTTCTAGTGTAACGCCATAAAACAAATTAAGGTGAACTAGAGCCTAGAGATTGTTTGTTAAGTTCATTTTAAGTTAAAATGAGTTACATTAGTGTTCTAAGGAAGTGTGTGAAGTTTGGAGGTCAAACGACCAAGAACGTCCATGACGTTCGGAAGGTATGTCTTAGATAGTATTCTTGTGTCTTGAGGTGTTTGAGTAATTTTTAGGTGTTCGTTTAATTTGAAATTGATGTGGGATGTTCCTTAAACCTATTAGACTACAATTAGGGGTTTAATATTCGGGATCGACCCCACCTAGGAGCCACAAGGGGCCCTAGAGAAGGACCCAAGACTTATGTCCAAAATTGTCAGGCATTGTCCACCAACGAGACCAGTCAATGACCAGTTGACCAATTGATGACTCATCGACTTTGTCCGTTGATTGGAACTTCAGGTTTTCAGGGTTTGAGGGTTGCATACCCAACCAACGAACCCTCACCAACGAGGCTTTGGTTGACAAATGGTTCGTCGTTTGTGAGTCGTCGATGGGCCTGTGAAAAGCTTTAGTTTTCTGCCATGTCTTGGGGTATTTGGTAAATTCACCCCATCTTTTATGAACCTAGGACGTCTATTTTAGGGTATATTAAAGTATTTCAAACCCTAAGAACTAATTTTAGACCTCATTTCCTAAATCCTCAAACCCCTCTCCTTTAGAACTCTCTCTCAAAGTCACCATTCGATCTAAGACTCAAGGAGGGCAAGGAGGACTGGTGTGGACGTGTTTCATCACCACAATTAGTGGGTTCCTTATCATTGAGGTATGGTATCCATCCATTAACCCTCTTCCATTCAAGGAGTCACTTCCAAAAGATTTCAAAAAGGATTTTCAAACACTACTTTCTTCTATCTTTAACATTAAGCACGAGTCTTATGTAAAAGTGTTTTAACGATTCAAATGTGTTATCCTAATATGAATTGATAATTTTAATTCTAAAACTTCAATGAAATCATGATAAAGCTTTTCATCAAATTTTGGCTTAAGATTTGGGTTAAATGAGCTTGGTTTTGTAATCTTTGAGCTTTGCTTTACTTGTGTTGTTATTGATGTTTAGCTACTGCCCTAAGGTCTAGTTTATGATGAATTGTTGAGTAAAATGTTATTGGTGATGTCCGTCATGACCCTAAAGTACACTAAGTAGCACACTGTTTTAGAAGACTTAGCACATTCATTACTTCTGTGTGAGTTAGCTTAACCGACATATACCATGAGATCTAGGCATGGAATCCCGATAATAAACCCTATCGGATGAGGGATCCTCAATTACATAGAGTAAGGTCATTCTTTTTATTTTTTACATGGCTTTCACAATATCTACACCTATGCGGGCGCATAGTTAAGGGATAAGGAGATTGACACTAAGTAACTCATTCTCGACTAACTAGAAGTACTCATCTCCAGATTTACATTGGAATAAAACATCTCAACTCACAAAGTGTAACCACCTCTTGTTCATATCCTCTCGGTCCTAGACATAACCCCAACAGATTCTAAACATTATAAACTATAGGTTAAAGATAACTAGTGAACAACACATCTCAACTCACGAAGGGAATTCATCCTCCGACCTATCTTAGGGGGTACTTTCAGGTCCTGATAGACATTATCTATAACATTTTAATCAATAATTAATCATAAATTAGCCCTTAGGGCTGTAGCTAAGAATCAATAACAACACAAGTAAAGCAAAGCTCAAAGACTACAAAACTAGGCTCATTTAATCCATTTCTTACGCGTCAATTTGATAAAAAGATTTATTATGATTTCATTGAAGTTTTATCATTAAAATCATCAAATAAAATTAGAAACATCATATTTGAATCGTTTGAAATATTTTTTATGCAAAATCCATATTTAGAGTTTAAGATAGAGGAATCTTGGGTTGAAAACCTTTATTTGAAAATCCATTAGAAGTGACTCCTTGAATGGAAGAGAGTTCAAGGATGGATACCATACCTTAGACAAGAGAAATGCCACTGATTTTTTTGAACTTGACCACCAACAACCCTCTTAGCTTCTTCTTGACTAATTTCTATGGAGTTTGAGAGAGAGTTCTAAGGGAGAGGGGTTTTGGGTTCAAGGAAATGAGGTCTAAAATTAGGTCTTAGGGTTTGGAACTATTTAATATACCTAAATAACCCTAAAATAAATTTTCAAGTTCCTTAAAAGACTTGGGGTGACTTCACCAAACACCCCAAGCCAAGGCAGCCTTTAATAGCTTTTCACAGCAGCACCCACGACTTCCCTAACGACGGACTGTGTGTTGACCAACACCCTGTCTATGGGGGTTTGTTGGTTGGGTATGCAGACCTCCAGACCTCCAGACATTAATTCTAATCGACAGACCAAGTCGAAGATTCGTCGATTGGTCAACTGGCCGTCGAGTGGTCCCGTTGGTGGACACTGCCAGGCAGTTTTGGACCAAAATCTTGGGCCCTTTTCTTGGGCCCCATGTGGGTCCTAGGTTGGGTCTTGCCCGGATGTGAAACCCCTAAACATAGCCGTCTAGGTATTAGGAATATACCACATCAATTTCGATTAACTCAAACACATTAAGACACATGAACACTTTCCAAGGCACACCTTCCGAATGTCATGGACGTTCTTGGACATTTGACCTCCAAACTGAACCAAACTTCACACACTGCATAAGGACATTAATATCACTCATTTTAACTTAAAATTAACTCACAAAACCATCACGAAGATCTAGTTCACCTTAATTCGATTTAGGGTGTTACAATTCACATGTTTATATGTTCGAAAAACATCAGAGGATTACAATCCCAAACTTCACTGGTACAATGATCATTTTATCAATAGAACAAGCAACACAAGAGAATTCTTTAAGAATCTATTATTCCTTTATCATATTATCCACATGAATTCTCAATTAGATTTGGATCACATTTAATCTAGAATGGTCAACCGATCGTGCCAACTGATCTTTATTTCAGTTTACTTACAATTTACTTTTGTATGTGATTCCATCAGCATGTCCACATTTGCGTGCAACAAACAAGAGGAAAAATTGGGTAATCTTTTACATAAATATTTATAACCTGCTTCAATTGTAGTAATCTGAAGATAATATTTTTTTCGTAATTTATCATCTCAATATTTCTTTTCAATTCATCTGAAACTTAAAAGTTTCTTTTGGAACTTACAATAACCCCAATATAATTCCTCTCATAATAATACAACTCATTAGAACTTGAAATTAATTTTGTGTACTATCACATATTCCATGACACCATCCATATGGTGAACATCTCTTCATGGAGACATTATATTATTACTGTCATGGTCAAAATTATTATGAGCAAGACATGTTTCTTGCTTTACTTTTGTTGTACCATAGGTACACTACCAATAACAAATTTGTGTTACCATACAATAATATTATTTTGTTCATGGCCACAACTTTTATAGGAAAGAAATATTTCTTTCCTTTACCTTTTCGATAGTACACAATAAACATGCCATAATAACGTATAAACGTACACGATCATTGACCATTCCTGCCAAATAAAATTTATTTATTCCTCTAAAACCTCCCATAGAGATGAGTTGTTCCATATATCATTCTTTCTCAAACCTCCCATAGAAGTGAGATGTGACATATATTTAATTTATAATAATTTTATCACATCTTGATCCATTCTCTTATAGAATGGTCGAGCATTCACTACTCATCACGAGTCACATTCTCTTCAATGAATGGACTAATCATTTATATGTACTTCATAAATTTGCCACATATACGTACATGCATGGTTTTAAAATTCACTATATTTTATGATACACATCAACATCAACTTTGAAAGATCACGTGTACAATCACTATCTTCTGTTTCCTATGATGGGGGATTTATAACTTGTTAAATTTATCTAGCGGCGACAACATCACATGTCTAATTCACTTCAGTGAAATTTTGATAATGAAAATGCCTCCAACTTTGGAGTATTGGAGGAACTCCATAGTGTTTCCTTTATAATTACCACAAATAATGACTATTTAATCTCTGTGCTCACGACTTTGTCATATCGTTAACATTAATAATTTTCGGACTAATTTATTTACTGCTACCATATTACAATCCGAATGGAAGCAAGTCACCATGCGAATTTCACAGTAGGTCCTATGTTGCTACACATTTTTTCAAGGAATGGCGCCAACTTTAATAGGAAAAATTTCAAGGAATTTATTCAAAATATACTATTTTTCGCTTATTAATCATGTTCTCGCTTTATGGAGTTTGTTGCCCCCCTCCCCCCCTCCCCCCCCCCCCCCCCCCCTTGAGACTAAAACTATTGTCTTAGACATTCAAGGCAAGTTAGGCCAATCTATGAGACCGAATCACTAACCTTCTCATTATGGGATATCCCAAAACTCAAATTGCTGTCCCCCTCCTTAGTGAGCTCGAACTGAATCTTACCATCTTACCGTCACATAATTTTCATATGGTGCCTCTTGATTTAATTTGATTTCTTACCCTTTTGGTTCGATTAACTGGACTCTCTGTCCTCCCTTTACACCCCCAGTCCCCTAGACCGATGTCCACCCTCCACCTTCGCTTTGAGTTTTTCCGCCCCACTCACCCTCCTCTCCCCACCTCCCTGCTATTCCACTTCTACCTTTTTCCCCCTCCGACCTCGTCTGCCCCGTCATGCATTCAACACTCGTCGGCTATGCCTTTGCTTCTCGTCCATGTTCGTGCGCCCCTATTGTATTCTCACTCCTACCCCCTCTTTTCGCCCCTCCTTGCCTGACTTTCGCCTATACTACCTGATTCTCCTCCGGCGCTCAATAGTAACCCTGCGCTAAAGACCCCCTCATCCTCCCTCTTAATTGGCTCGAGTCCTCCTACTGATCATTGTTCTAAAAATTATGTCATAAGAATCTCCTCCTTCCCGCGAAGGGACGAGCACTTAGGAGAGAAGAGAAGAGGATGGAAGGGCGGGGAGGCAACGGGAGCAGAAGAAGAGAGAAGGAGACCTGCGGGGGAGCAGGAGCGAAAGCACCCGTGGAAAAGCCGGGTGGAGGAAGGCCAAAGGAAGATGAGAAGCAGTAGCGCAGAGAGGGCAGGCACGCGGGGAACAGACAGAGGCCAGAAAACGAAATCGGGGAAGAACGAGTGCAGCATGAAAAGGAGAAGCGCATGATCGGATAGTTGGTAGGCAGAGAGAGAGAGAGAGGAGAGAGAGAGAGAGAGAGAGATTTTCATAATATATATATAATATGATATATATTATATTTAGTCTACGTACCAACTACAACGCTTCTTTTTATAACTTAGATAAAGTGAAATTATTCTCGGAATATTCCATTATGGCGTAATATCAAATGTTGAAGCAAGGCTGTTATGCTCATCTATTTCTTTCTGAAATTTTTAATACTTTCTTTGTTAATATTGACATATTATATATCTTTAAATTATATATCAATCTCATGCTATGTGTATATATAATTATACAAATTTTAGTATTTATAGGTTTAAATTGAAGTGTGGATAAAATATGTCCGATCTACTTGAAATTGCAATCAATATTATTACATAATAGTCTAACTATAATTGTATATATTAAATGAATAATTTTAATGTTATTACATAAAAAAATTGAATGGAAAAAAATGGAGAAGATTAAGGGTAAGGAGTGAGAGAAAGAGAACATAAGATGAGAAAGGTCTGGCCCACATATTTTTTAGTCAAATAGTAATCTCTCTCACACTATATCATACTTGTGCCTCTATCACTATAAAATTTTTTAATTTAGCATGACGTAGTATCGTTTCACAATATTATAATTTTACCTTATATATTATTTATTATATAAAAGAGAATTCTAGGCCCATAAATGTGATGTCTTTAGAATTAAAAAAATTATTTTTATGTTTCGCTTTGTTTTTTTTAGATTTTCTAGCCATACTTTATTTTACCTTTAAACTTGGTTCTTCAACTCTAACGTATCATCAAAGTACAATACTTCAATTTGAAAATGTTTCCTCTTTTAGTATTTATTATGTTATATTATAAATAAATATAGAATATTTACTAAATTGTGTGTCCTAAGAAGAATAGAAAACATGGAAAATTTGAAATTTAAAAATGTGAGGGAACCCTTTATTTACTAAATTGTGTACAAAATTGTTTGCCAATAAATGTGCTTAGTGTGCCTTATTAGAAAAGACACAACCCTTCAGAAATGTCACAACTCATCTCAAAAGTCACAACTTTATAGATAAGTAACAACCTTTCATAAAAGTTATACCTCTTTGGAAATGTCACAACTCTTTGGAATAGTTAAAACCCTTTGTAATATTGCAACTATCACACCCCCAAGTCTTATTGAGACGTACACGGATTTGATGCCGGCCTAAGAGAACCAACATATGACTTGGTGAATAACTATTAAAACTTACTGCTAAAAGTATCTTTGTCAACTAGTATTTGGAAGAATAAACACATTTATATTGGATAATGAACGCATATAAAAGTAGTTTGACATATTCTGAACACTTGGACTACATAAGAAAGTCCATTGGCTACATTGGAGATTCTACACCCTCATATTGTATATTTTACCATGAGTAAAAGAGATCTCAATTTGTTGGTACACAAAATATAGGACTTCATGAAAAAAGATACTGGATCAAATAGTCTTCCATACCTTAATTCCCAATTCATAAAGCTTACGAAGTCTCAATGAACGACCCCCAAAATGATTTAGGGTGTCTAGAGACTAACATGTTTGTATTAAGGTTATAAGGTCCTGAAATGACTTATAATATGATATAATGGCAGCATGTCATGTTTGAGGTGATTTGGAAGTAAAACGTCAAGGGACGAGTAAGACGTTCGACGACTAGTCACCTATGTGCCTCATGTGTCTATATGTATTTATATATTGTATTTAATGATCTTATGAAGTATTAAAATGAGTTAGAATAATGTTTATAGACAGTATATGGAGTTTCGTGAAGTTTGGAGGTCAAACGTCCAAGACATTTGAAAGTTAGCCCTTGAGACGTCCAAGTGTGTCTTGATAGGGCCTAGCCTGTTTGGACGAGTTACGTGTATTTGTTTTGGGTGAAACTTATGTTGGAGGTATAAAAATTCTTAAGGTTCATATTTACATTGGAAACGTACGGGTACGACTTCTAATAGGCCCCGCAAAAAGGCCCACAAGAAGGACCCAAGGCTATCGAGACACTGCCAACTGCCTTAGTTGTGTCAATCGACGAGGCAAAATGACGCCCATTTTGTTGAACAATGTACCGTTGGTGGGGTCTCATCGATGGAAACTTAGGATGGGAAAGGATAAAAAAAGAACAGGCCAAGGTCCAATCGGTGGAAGCCACAGACGGCCCGTTAATGGACTTACTAGCCGTCGATGGCGATCCGTCGATGAAACCTAGTGCCACTGTCTTGCGCACTCTTTCATTGAAGAGGTGAATGGGAAATTAATAATACGTCCTAACCTGAGTCTAATTGATTTATTTACCTATTTTTGGGTGTATATAAGTAATCTTGAAGGTGACCAACCCATTTCCAATCCCATGCTCAGGAAATAAACTTTCCCTCTAAAATCAATTCTCTCTAGAAACCTCCATTGTTGTTGAAGCTCAAGATCAACTTGTAGATTGTATTCTCATGGGTTCTTTACCAATTTTAGAGGTTTTAAACTGTCCAAATGTTTGATGATCCTTCATCTCTAAGTAATCTTTCACTTGGAGAGTTAATCTCAAGTTTTCAAAGGAAGTTTCATGACCAAAGTTCTTCTTCTTCAATCTAGCCATGGGTTCTTTGTAAAAACATTTTAAATGGTTAAATAATGATGAATTGATATTAATGTATTGGTTTTAACGTGATTTAATCCAATTGTATGATGAACCCATGTTCCTTCCCAAAATTGATTTAGTCCTTGCATGGGCTTTGTGATCATGGCTTGTTAATGGTTGAATTGTAATTCTCTTATGTTGAATTGTCCATATCTACTTTTATTCACATGAATTAATGATTAATTGATGATTATGGATCCATTAGGATCAATATATGGAGATTTGAGCATGAATAGCCTATGTTTCAATGTGTTACAGTGATTTCGATTATAACAATTGTGTAGGATTTCAATTATGCAAAACACCATTGTATATACTTCCTTAAGTTGATATTATGAAACGTTATGTACATGGTATGATCTAAGTTCGACATTTGATGAAGTATGATTTAGACTCGACCCATATCTATCTAGATACTGCCCTAAATGTATATTATTGATACATGGTGATTGATGAGCAAAACTAGGGAAGTTACTTGATGATCTATAACTCACTACCTTCTACCATATATGTGATATAGTGCACTAGTTGTATCATGATCTTGTAATGACTTGTACATGTAATCTTTTATGATTAAATTACATATATCTACTTAACTATATATGAATTGTTGATAAAAAAGGCATATTAATCAATGATGATCAAAGGGTGAGAAATTGGTAAGAATGCTTATATCCTCTACTTTCTTATAGTATTGTAGGCGATGAAGCGTTGTATGTCATTGTGTGGTATGGTACACCTATGGTGGTGGTTTTTACTTTATTGTCACTATATATGTGTTGAACATGGACTTGAAGGCAAATTTGATGAATACATGAATGTGTGGTTATGATGATCACACTATGTGAAGCTTATGCCTACTTTCCTATTCTGGTTGTGATTTAGGTTGTATGGATATTGTATAAGCATGTGTATATCTATGTTAGGGTAAAGTATAGGTTCTGCCATTGATGAGTTAAAATGTTTAGTAGTCCCTTACCTATGTACCCCTATGTGAATGCATGAATAGCACAAGTTAGAAGTCTTAAGTGTAATATGAAGTTGACTTGGCTCCTATGCTATTGTGTGTTGTGTGGTCTATGCTTGGAAGAGTATTATGGTCTAAGAGGGTGGGTGCCTCAATGTGTTTTTGATATCCATTATGTTATCATATTGACCAATGTTCACACACTCACACATTATGCATGCTTACAAGTAGTGTAGGTCATGGAGTCTAAATGAAAGGTAGTTCTCATATTCACTAGTGTCTAATACTATGCATGATAAGCTTATGTATACGAAGGTATGATATGTGTCCTTAACTAGGATGAATTTATAGGTGTACTATTATGGTCAAGGGTATGGGACCTTGTTTATGCATTGCACATGTGTACCTTGATAAAATAGTTCCTAGGTTTGGTCTCTTATGTACATGAATATGAATGCATGAGTATGTTATGAACACGTCTTTATGTTATAATGTGAAGTATGTGGTTTGATGAAGTATGATTATACCTAGTGTCTAAATGTGTTTATATGAAAAGCATGGCTCATATAGTTACACTTGTACACTAATGCATGAACGAAGTGAAGTATGAACATGTGTGGTCAAGAAGGTGTTATGCAAAAGGTTTGACATTTATGTACACAAACACACATGAATAATGATCTAGTTAATAGAGGGGTTCTTGAAAGGTGTTCTCAAGAGTATCCTAAACTAGATAGATGCTTATATATGTTATATCCAACTGAAAAGTTTTCTCACAGTTGATAAAATGATTTCTCATCTATAAACTATGATCTAATCATATGGGAGTAATCTTCCTAAAGCTCGTTTATAAAGTAAAGTAATAAAGACCTTTAGTTAAAGGGAAACTAGCTGAGATCGAGGAACTTGAAGATGAGGGGTGTCCACTTCCCATTGGCGACGGTTAGGTCACAAAACGACCTCCCGGGGTGGATAGCTTATGACCAAAAAGGGTGTTAGAGGTGATGGTCCTTGATTGCCTCAAGTTTTCGTAAACTATGTTTGCCACATAGGATATAAGCCAATGATATCACCTAATAATGTAGCCTGATATGAGGTTTACCTTGCGAAAGTAATTAAGGCACCCTCTTTGGTGTGCGAGGATGAACATCAAATTCATGTTGGGTTACAGGTCTTATGTCGGTTAGGATTAGTCCATAAAGTACAAGGACAATGGAAGTAAAAGTAAGACCTACTTAGGATAGCTTAAGCGTATTTTTAGTGTAGTGGGGTTATGGGACTTCACCTATGCATTGCACAACTGGAACTTGAAGGACGTCTAGGAAGGTGTCTAATGCAGTGTCTATGTTATGGTTCTCCTGATGACTTTTGTTAGTGTTTACTGATGGATGTATAATAAGATATGAATTTATACTAGGAATAGTGGGACTAAAGTCCCTATATTGACGTGTATGGTATGTTTACTATAGTATTGTGTTGGTACCACCAAAGATATGTTAGTCTTGTTATGGTCTCTGATAGGTCTACTAAGTATGGTGAGGTATGGAGGGCTTACATGTACATTGACACTTGTTAAATTAGATTGGATTATGAGTAAGGTTTATAAAGGTACATCTGAAGCAAAATAAGTATATATGAGTAATGACAAAGAGTTTACTGTAATGTTCTATGTCTTGGTCGAAGTGTCATTTTATGTCTATCCTCTATGAGGATGTGTCTTGGATTAATAAGTGGGTTGAATGATTCCTTGTGGCCTTAGGTGAGCATTGCCCCAAGTATAACTAGAGGGTTACTTGGAGATTAAGAAGTTAAAAAAAGAGGTTCACCATTAAAACAAAAATGCTTATGTTAAAAAGAAAAGAGGCCACTATTAAGTGACTCAAATGTGCCTTAAATTTTTTATGATGTTTGGCCTTTGAACTATATATATTATATATATATATATATATAGATAACTATATATATATATATATATATATATATATATATGAAGTATGTAAATGATATAAATGTATTGTATAAAGGTTTTATGAATATTTACTCGAAAAGGCATGAAGTATGATTTCAAGAAAAATGTCGCCTTTAAATGCATGTTTTTGCATGGTGGCCATACTTGATGCATTCTTGTACTAATCCTATTCTTTTCTACTTTTTGCACAGAGTGTAGGCTATGGATGCTTAAAGGATGTTTTAAATTGTGGACAACTTTATAGATGATTTCCAAGCTCAAGGAAAGGGTCCTTAAGTTCCAAGGATCCCCTACTCATGTCTTACTATAAAGTTTATTAAATATTATATAGTTTTGTATTATGTCTTAAGGGCCGTGTCCCTGATGTACTCTAAAGTTATTGAGTCTAATATGACAAAGAAACTTAGAGTTTTAGTATGTAATATGATGTTTTATATATATGAATTGAAGTTTATAGCATATTATGTGTTATGAAAAGTTTTAAATTTTCCGCTAAATTTACTATGACAATGCGATGAATGATAACTATGGGCTTGTATAAGACCTCATAGAGGTCAAGTACGTCATGTTACTTCTAGGGTGTGCTCCCCGGATGTCACTCAACTTTCCCTTTAACGTCACAATCTTCTTTTACAACAAACAATCAATAAGGATAATATTAGCACCTTACTAACTAATGTGGGGTATTTCAAATCATTAAAGTAGTACCTAGGCAGCCATAATCTTTCTAATATGTAATAGTTATTTACATGTAAAGATCTTCCCATGAGGTTTGTCGGCACTCCTCAATATTGAGACAAGACATGCATTGAGATTACAAAAACATTAATTTCAATGATGTATCACCACATCTTATAAATCTCCCCCCTAACAACTTTCCGCAATAATTGTCTAAGTACATCCATAACCTCCCATAAGCAAATCAATATAATAATAGTCCTCAACACCCTAATATATCCAAAAGACTTGAAATTATAGTTTTTAATCACCATTCCACGAGTTCCAATAAAAAACCATGTCTAGAATTATCAAATAAACTAATAATTAGAGGTTGTGGCAACACTTTACCAAGGCTATCATAATATGTTATTCTCCTTCAATTATTTTTGTAATCTTCACTTAATCGTTCGGAGAGAGTGACAAAACCTTGGCTGCAAGCACATATAACTATCTTTATTTCACTCCCCATGATGAACTGTTAAATATTCTTGAAGCAATAGAGGAGAAAAGGTGAATTTGTGGCTTCTTTGGAGAAACAAGATGGACAATATGTATAAACCTAGTGGGAACATTGGGTGGTTCTTTCATTTTGAGAGAGAGAGAAATATATAAACTTGAGGCTTAAAATTTGGATAAGAGGAAAAAGAGATATTTGTATCAGATTTTTTCCCTTAATAGGTTCTCTTTTGCCACCTTTCTTGTACTTTATTTGCAGCCAGCATGTGTCATTAATTTAGGTAACACAATTAACTAGGTGCTGTACCTACTTTTCCATTCCAATTATTTTGTATGAGCTTGGAAAGATTGGGCCTTGTATTACCATTACTTTTCCTTTTTTTCTCTTTTCTTATATATATTGGGCCTCAAATTGATCACATAATTTAGGCCTCCATGGACCATCTGTCAAAGCATGTCACGACCAGAAAATACCCCTAGAAGTTAGGGATAACCCTCGTTTCGTGACCGAGCGGACTTGACCTTTAGGGTCTTTTACAAGCCCATTTAACTATTATTCATTACATAAGACATGAAAAGTAGTGCAGAATTAAAACTTTTCAAGACGTTTAATATATAAAGAAATATTTTATAAATACTAAGAAAATCTCATCGTCACAAGCCAACTTAAGACACGACATAATTAACTTAGAGAAACGACCCTTTACATTTGAAAGAGATACATAATAAATCTTAACATAAGCAAACTAAGAAGATAGGAATTATGCCCTCGGATATACGAGGACACACTTTGTCTTGAGAGGAACTTTCCCAAAGTTTTCCTTCTAGACTTCAACCTTGCTTCCAAAACCTATACTTAGATAGTATAGAAAAGTATGGGGTTAGTACAAAACAATGTACTAAGTATGGCATATGAAAAAATATGCAAAAAGGGACATTTTAGTAAAATAACTTTTCATGCCAAACAAGTAATACATTCAAGAACATAAAAACAAAACACCATAAGAATCATCATTTAACACTTAGAAAAGAATTTCCATAGTTTTAAACCCAAAAGAACACTTTACAGTAAACTTCCTAAACTTTACAGTAAACTCAAATTGAACATTACAGTGAATTACAAGACTACAAAGTACTGTCAATGAGGAATAAGCATCATTTCCATCGGAGTTTCCCTTCAAAGGTCATCCTAAGACTTACTAAGGTAAGGCATGAAGAAAGTACACATATACCTCCTTCAATACACACGAAAGCGACCCTCAAGACTTCCTCCCTTTCGGCATACTCACAATGGGATAACAAGCACCCACTAAATGACAATACAATAGAAGAACACCCAACAACACACCAAGAATTCCCTTCCGGAATGCCTACTTAGTGGAATGAGTAGATGGCGTCCCATACCACCACCTACCCTAAGTAGTACACTCTTTTAGAAGACTTAGCACCAAGACTCTCCTTTCTGAAGATCCTACCTAGTGCAATAGATAGATAGCGTCCCATATCACCACCTACCCTAAGTAGTACGTTCTTTTAGGAGACTGAGTTCATTCAATTCAAATAAGACTCACCAAGACTCCCCTTTCAGAATTCCCGCCTAGTATAATAGATAAATAGCGTCCCATTCCACTACAAACCCTAAGTAGAACACTCTTTTAGAAGACTTAGCACCTTCGTTTATTTGTGGGATTTAGCTTAACCAACATAGATCATGAGAGCTAGACATGGAATCCCGACATTAACCCCTATCGGATGAGCGATGCTCACTTGCCTAGAGTAAGGTCATTCTTTTTAGGTTTTACATGGCTTTATCAATAGCTACACCTATGTGGGCGCATAGTTAAGGAATAAGAAGATTGCTACTAAGTAACTCATTCTATACTAACGAGGAGTATTCATCTCAAGAGGTACATTAGAATAAAACATCTCTACTCATGAAGTGTAACCACCTCTTCTTCATATCCTCTCGGTGCTAGACATAACCCCCATGGATTCTAAACACTTTAAACTATAAGTTAAAGATAACTAGTGAACACCACATCTCAACTCAAGAAGGGCATTCATCCTTCAACCTATATTTCAAAGCTCTTAGGATGTAGAAGGGTTGGTACTAAACACTTCATCTCAACTGACGAAGAGTGTTCACCCCAAAACTCCTATACTTACTCAATTAGCTTCACACATTCATTTAAGTGTGTGTGTGAGTACTTGTAGCACATCTTGAATATAAGAATCATTTCATTCACATTAGATTATATACATGCTTTAAACCTACTTTCATAAATTCACACACTTTACATGCTTCACAAAATCATGTACTTCACTTAGGCATAATCTAAGCCAAACATGCAATTGAACTTCAGAAAACACATAAAAAGAATTCTCTTCAATATCACTTTAGTTAACATATTAGGCCTTCAAATCCACACTCATATTACACACTAAATAATATCAAGTTCATCAAATGAACACCGCCACCAAGAAGGTGGACCATACCATTCAAGAGCAATTTATCATAAGAATTACACAATATAAGCGACTTACCATTTAACCAAGCCATCACCACCTATAATCACTTTATCAATATTTCATCATAATAAGGCCCTTAGGGAAGTAACTAAACCAAAATAACAACACAAGAAAACCAAAGTTCATACCCTACACAAACATATCCATTTAACCCATTTCTTAAGCTATAAGTTTGAAATATGCATAAACATGAGTTGTGACATAAAAACCATCAATTAATACTAGAAGAAACACATTTGAATCATTTAAACACTTTTACAAGAAGACCGATGCATAAAATCAAATATAGAACAAAGTAGAGTTTGAAAACCCTTTTTGAAATCTTTTGGAGATTACTCCTTGAATGAAAGAGGGTTCAAGTATGGATACCATTCAATAAAAACCACTGACTTTTTATGAATAACACATCCCAACTATCCCTCCAAGTTCTTCTTGACTTCTATCTTCCAAAGAGACTTGAGAGAGAATTCTAAGGGCGAGCGGTTTTGGGTTTTGGGAAATGAAGTCTAAAATTAGGTCTTAGGGTTTGAAATAATTTAATATATCTAAATAACCCTAAAATAAATGTCTAAGGTCCTTAAAATACTTGGGGTGAATTTACCAAACACCCCAAGCCAAGGAAGCCACTTAACGTCTTTTGTAGGCAGCCTCTACGGCCCACAAACGACGGGCCGTTTGTCAACCAATGCTACATGATGGAGTGTCGCTGGTTGGGATTAAAACTCCCAAAATTGAAGGCTTTACTGTCCAAACGACGGACCAGGTAGCGTTCCATTTCCTAATCGACTGGCCATCGATTGTCTCGTATATTGGTTACTTCTTTTGGCAGTTTTGAACCAAAGTCTTGGGATCCTCTTCTAGGGCCCCTCGTGGGTCCTAGATGGAGTCATACCTGGACGTTAAACCCCTAAAATAAGTCGTATAGGTCTTAGGAATACCTCACATCAATTTCAATCAAAATGAACACGTAAAACTCACTCAAACATTTGAAGACACACAAGTACTTTCTAAGGTATATTTTCCGAACGTTATGTACGTTTGACCTCCAAACTTAACCACACTTCACACACTTCCTACGAACACTAAATTAAATTATTTTAAAACAAAATTAATTCAATAAACACTCACGAGGCTCTATTTCAACCTAGTTAATTTTGGGGCATTACAAAACAGGTGATACATCTACTGTCCATTTAACTTGGTTCATATACCTTCAGAAGATTATACACCTACTTGTCACCTAGTACCTTAGTTTATTCAAGAAAACACCTCACTTATTTTACAATATTTTCTATATCGTAGTTTCTTTACAAGATATTAACACTAATGCACACTTGACCACCTATGACTTTAATAACAAATATCACCCTATGCTATCTCAAATTCAAATATTTCTTTCACGTTCACTTAGTTGTATATGTATTGGAAGGTATGGTATATTACATCACCTCCCCTTTGGATAATTTCTTATCAAATGAGAGGTGTTGCTAAAAGCAAGGTCATATGTATATGTTTTTCAAAACTTTTGGTTGAGTTTCCTTTGTAAATTAAACTGCTCAAATCATACCAACTGACCAAAAGCACGTACGAGCATAGGGCGTTGCAGCAGATAAATCATATTTAATAATCAAATGACAAGTAATTCTCCACTTATCCATATATAATCAAGTAACAATTATGTACACCAAATTTATTGTTCTCTCCCTTTTATAAACTAGCCTTACAAATATTTGGAATACGAGAATTTCAAATACTAGAACAAGTTAACTAATGTGAAACAAACCTATGAACAAGTTGATATATGAATATGTTATAAACATGTAGGAAGTACACATAATATAGGAACATGGAAACTTTCCCTATCGATTTTCTACATATAAGGGTTGTAGTAAAATTTACTAGGTCCTCAATGTTTGTTCATCCCGACATGGGGAAAATTTATTCTAACGTGTTTAATACTTTAATCAATAAGAGTAGAGGGTTGTAACATATTAATGCATAAGCCACAGGAAGCATATGGCACATGATAAAGTAGGCATATATGAACAATGATCCATAAATAAGTACTTTTAGTATACTAACAAGTGTAATGAGAGACATGCAATACATAGAAATTTGAGTTATAGGGAAATATGTTGTAACATTTAGTAATTTATAAGCAACTGAGCTACCTACATTTAGAACATGGAAATATGTCTTGCATAAAATTAGTACATAAGAATGTGGACTATGATATATGTTGTTATAAATCACATGATTACATGGACAATCACATGAACAAATACATTTCATGAAATATGAGCAAAGGTGTGATACATGGAAAAATAAACTTTAGGGCCTATGGAGAATATGATATACAAACAAGTAACTTGTGTTACATAAAACCCATGAGCAAGTAATTATAACATGTATAACATATGAGACATTAATCTACAACGAATATAAAAATGGATAAGTAATTTATGACATGTTATTGGTGAAATAAGGCAACATCCTTATAAATGTATAACACTAAGTGACTTGTTTAAGCCATTAATCTATAATGAAAATAAAAAATGTACAAGTTATTTATGGTAGGTTATTGGTGAAATAAGGCAACATCCTATAAAACATATAACACTAAGTGAGTTTTTTAAGCAAATAACACCCACATGCAAGTGTTTTAAGACATATGTAACATGTGTGAAAATGACCCATAAAGAATATATGAGTACCAATAGTTGAGATATGAGATTATAACATGTTTATTTTATACTCAACCTGAGCCTTTAAACCCAGGCGACATCTTATATAAACATTCAACCATATCTTAAGTACAAAGCTACTACCACTAGTTCTAATCGTGGGGTGCAATTTCACCTTTTTTTACTAACCTCAATACATATGAAATTGATTTTTTATGTAATCTTTTTACTATTGAGAATTTTTCTCGCATGTGTTTTGACCATTAGAATCACACAACATTCTTAGTAAATTCAAACATTAGGGGAGAGAATGGAGAAGTCTCCTATAATCTTCTGTAGTAATGAGGGTTTGAGACAACCAAACAAATTAGGTGTCACACCCTACCCCTCGAGATGCGGACACAGAACTTAGGAGCATTAGTGATCCCAAGCTGATGCTGCTGGCATGATGATTAGCATACAAAAGATAATAACCTGATGCGGAAACTAAATCACAATTAAAAAGAAAAACAAATAGGGACTACCTATATAATATAACTGAGATATATGAAAACTGATGACTTTAATATAAATAAGTTATTAACTCAATACTAAGATGAATTTAACTATGTATGAAAATAACCTCTAACTGACTAGAAATACTGGACAGACCCCAACTAAGTCTAGCAAAAATTGAAACTAAATGACTAAAAATACTGGAAAGAAACTCATGACTGTTGTCCTCGGAGAATGAGGGCTCACCACTGATTCGACTGAAATGAAAATTGAGAACTGATCTAAGCGTGATCTGGATGCTAAAAACCTGAACCTACATCACGAGAAGATGTAGCACACATATGCGTCAGTACTTGAAAGGTTATGAGCATTTAGGATAGAGTAAAGTTGAAATAATACAAAATTGAACAAGCACAAAAGTAAGTATAATATTCTAAATATGATATAATGAATTCTGAGCTAGTTGGATGCAATGTCCAAATTTATAGCATGATGAGACTAAATACTAACTGAACTGTAAATATGGTCAATGCAATAGAGTCTGTCAGAACTGTGGGATCTACTAATAACTGAAAATAAAACCACATGAGCTAAATGTGGAGTCCTATGAATACGCCCCATTGAAAGGAACCAATATACCTTGCCAAAGGTATGAATGCATGCTGGTGTAATCACTAAACTGATGCTCAGGGAGAGGAATTACAACCTACTTGGCTAGTAGTTCTTGGACTATTTGGGTACGCAAGCCCTAGTCCAACTCAATATTATGCAATTTCTAATGAGTTAAGTGATTAACATATTATGACTATATTTCTGGAAATACTAATAACTTAAAACTGAAAATGCAAACTAAGAATGCAGTAATTAATTTGATAATGATGCATTAATAACTAAGACATGTATAACTTAATAACTAAAATATCTAACCTAGCATGTGTAATTCAAGAACTAAAGAAATACATACCTAGGGTTCTTAAATTCATGCAATAATCTGAGTATTAACATGGTAATATGATTTGGAACACATACTAACTAATTCATTATATTCTGTTGAAGTTCTAGAAGCCCTAGGTCTAATCATGATATGGGAATCAAGAATTTGACTTAAAAATAAGGACCCAATGGGTGAAAGGAACGCACTAGTGAAATTCCACATACCTGATGAGGAAATCCACGGTGAGATCTTTAGATTTGGGGGCTGGAATTGATGGAACCTTGCTATATTCTTCAACTAGGGTCCTTGACATTTTTCTTCTTTATTGTTTCTAATTTTCTAAGTTTTGATTAATGATTTGTCTTAGGTAAGTTTTAGTTTTGTTTCTAGGTTTAAACTAACTAAAATATCATAATTTAGGGTCAAAATGACGTATCTTAGGGGTCCAACTAAGTTGGAATAAAACAAAATACCCCTTAGCTAATTGTTGTCGCAGAAATCGACGACCTGGACTAACGGGCTGTTGTTCAATCGACGGTCTGTCTTTAGGGTCTACTCAACAGGCCTTCAATAAAATGGGCATAAATTTTCACTCGGAGGTCAAATTTTAGCAAACTCAGTGGATATGGAAAGATAATACAATTATCTATCATATCATAGGTTATGAAGCACCTAATTCATTTTGTGCTAAAATTTTTGACCATTTTAAGTTGATCCAATCCGTAAATATCCCCTAACTAACTGCTAACCTCAATTATGATCAAACCTACAGACCGTAGATTGAACAACGGGCCGCGCTGGTGATCCGTTGTTCATGTCAAAGATTGGGTAAGTTATGTCTCAATCCATGAACACAGACCATGGACCGTAGTCGTACTTATGGACCGTAGGTCTGTCCATGGATCGACACTTAGTCGATTTTTTTAGGCTGATCTTTGGGGGAACTTCAATTGAAAATGATGGATGCACAGTACGATACATAAATCAGTCTACGGTCCATCGATGGTAACCATCGATTGCACTTGCATATTTCTAAAAAGCTAAATTATTATCTGTTTTGTATACAGGGTGTCACATTATTTCCCCTTGAGATCATTTGTCCTTGAATGAAGAGTAAACTAGCAAAATTAGAGGGAGAGAGCTGCAATCGCAACTACAAAACATTCAAAATGGAGTTTTTGTCTGAATTGAGTTCCAAGGACATGCAAATACGCTGAAAACGCAAGTACAAACAGACGGAACATAATTCGAAGGATATATTTAATCATGAATGACTGAAAAACTGAATAGGAACTATTACCTCAAGCAGGAGTAGAATCAAAAGGAAAGAGGTGAGGATACTTGGCTTTCATGGCTAATTCTGCTCCCCAAGTAGCTCCCTGTATGGACTGACTCCTCCACAAAACCTTAACTAATGCGACTTATTTATTACTCAACCTTCTAACCTTACGGTCAATAATCTCATATTTTACATCCTCATAAGAAAGACTGTCTTACACTACCACACTCTCCAATGGAATTACAGAGGATGGATCACCCACAAACTTCTTCAAAAGTGAGATGTGGAAGACTGGATGCACTGCTGCTAGTTCTGCTGGCAACTCTAACTCATATGACACTTTGCCAACCCTTTAAAGATATTGTAAGGTCCTAGATATCAAGGACTAAGCTTCCCTTTCTTACCAAACCTTATTACCCTTTCATTGGTGACACTTTCAAGAAAATCTAATCATTAACTTGGAACTCTAGTTCCCTTCTCCTTACATCTGCATAAGATTTATGATGACTTTGGGCTATCATAAGTCTATCTCTAATGAGTAGCACTTTATCCATGGTATAAAAGGCTAAATCTGGTCTTATGAGAGATGCTTCACCTACTTTAAACCAACCAACAAGATATCTACATATACGCCCATACAAAGCCTCAGAAGGGGACAACTGAATGCTGGAATGGTAACTATTGTTATAGGCGATCTCAATAAGAGGAAGGTGATCATCCCAACTACCCTTGAAATCGATCACACAATATCTCAACATATCCTCTAGAATTTGAATGGTACGCTCTTCTTGTCCATCCGTCTGCGGATGAAATACAGTGCTAAGGTTAACTTTACTACGAAGACCCTTCTGAAATGACTTTTAATAAATCATAGGTAAACTCAGGACCTCTATCTGAGATGATAAACAAAGGAACCCCATGCAATCTCACAATTTCATTAATGTGAATCTTGGCATATTTTTCCACCGAAAATGTAGTCTTGGACACAAATAGGCGAGAAGACTTAGTTATCATATCAACTATCACCCAAATAGAGTCTTGCTGTCTGCGAGTGAGAGGTAACCTTGTGATGAAATCCATGTTGATCACATCCCACTTCCAAGTAGGAATGTCGATCTCTTGAGTCAAACCCCTGGTTTTGGGTGTTCTACCTTTAGTTGCTGGCAATTGGGATACTTACTCAAAAAATCTGCTATATCTCTCTTTATTCCATTCCACCAATAGATTTCCCGCAGATTGAGGTACATCTTAGTGGCACTTTGATGAATAGAATATGTAAAGTTATGGGATTTTTCAAGAATATGTTGTCTCAACTCACCCAAATCGGGAACACATAATCTACACGGGTAGAAAAGTACACCCTCTCCCCCTTGGGAGAAAACCTCCACTTTCTGATTATGGACTGCACCCTTAAGTTCAAGCAAGATTGGATCACTCTCTTGCTTTTCCTTAACCTCCACTACTGAAGAAGATTCTGCCCCATTCCAAACTATTACACCATTATTTGATATGCTAATAGAGCGAACTCCCAAGCCAGTAAGCCTGTGAACATCTCTCACTTGTTCTTTCCTTTGTTCCTTAACATGGGCTACACTACCCATAAATAATCTTCTAAGAGCATCTGCTACTACATTTGCCTTACCAGGATGATAATGCATACTCATATATCATAATCCTTAAGGAACTCAAGCCATATCATCTGGCGAAGATTCAACTCTTTCTAGGTGAACACATACTGAAGGCTCTTATGATCGGTGAACACATCCATATGAACACCATACAAGTAGTGTCTCCATATCTTGAGTGCAAACACCATTGATGCAAGCTGGAGGTCATGAGTTGGATAATTCTTCTCATGAACCTTAAGATGCCTAGAAGCATAAGTTATAACCTTATCTCGATGCATCAATACATAACCTAGGATAACTCTAGATGCATCATAATAGATCACATAACCATTTGAACCCTCTGGTAGAGTCAGTACAGGAGCTTTAGTCAATCTATTTTTCAATTATGCAAATTTTACTCATAATTATTTGACCATTGAAACTTGACCATATTTTGAGATAACCTAGTCAATGGCAAGTCTATGGATGAAAATCCATACACGAACCTTTCTTAATAACCCGCTAGACCTAATAAACTTTTGATATCTATAGCAAAGGTAGGTCTGGTCCATTGTTTCACTACTTCTATCTTATGTGAAACCATTCGGATCCCCACGCTAGATACAATGTGAACGAGGAAAGTAACGGATTACAACCAGAACTCACACTTGCTAAACTTAGAGAATAACTAGCGATATTTGAGAGTTTGCAGAAGAACTCTCAAATGACTCACATGTTCATCCTCATTCCTAGAGGGAATGAGGATATCATCAATAAAGTCGATAACGAACAAGTCCAAGTACTGTTTGAACACTCTGTTCATCAAATCCATGAAAGCTATATGAGCATTGGTTAGTCCAAATGACATAAATACAATTTCATAATGACCATACTAAATTTTGAAGGCTATTTTTGGAATGTCACTATCTTTGACTTTGAGCTGATGATAACTCGATCTGTGATCTATCTTTGAGAAATAACTAGCCGCTGAAGTTGGTCAATGAAGTCATCAATCCTGGGGATAGTATACTTATTCTTGATTGCGAACTTGTTCAACTGTCAATAGTTATAAACATTCTTAGAGAACCATCTTTCTTCTTTACGAACATCACTGGTACAACACATGGAGAAATACTAGGTCTGATGAAACCCTTATATAGAAGGTCTTTCAAACGATCTTTCGATTCCTTAATCTCTGCTGGATCCATTCGATACAGAGGAATAGATATAGGCTGGGTATCTCGAAGAAGATCGATTCAAAAGTTGGGATCCCTCATCTTATTAGGGCAAATATCGGGATTCCATGTCTACCTCTATCTAGCCCCAAAAATGAATGAATGAATTAAGTCTCTTAAAAGGGTGTACTACTTAGTGTAGGTGGTGGTATGGGACACTATATATGCATTTCACAAGTAGACATTCCAAAAGGGGAATCTTGGTGTGTTTTATATGAAGTGTATGAATAAGTTATCATGTGTTGTAAATAAAGTTATATGAATTAAGGTCTAGTGTTAAGAAAGCATGTTAAAGTTATTCCTTACTTGATGAAGTTATGAATGACGAATTTGGTGTGCTTGATCCAAGGGAATTCTTAAGGAGAACTAAGTGGGAGTAGTAGTATGGGATGCTACTCTCACATTGCAATAAGTGTAACTTACATTCCTATTGGAATGGAGAACTTATGTGAAGTTCTTAATGCATGAATTTATTTATGTCTAGTTATAGAGTGTGGACTTGTTTCCCGTGCGACGTATGCTTACAGTTGGTAGTCTTAAGGATCAATTAGGTGTGTATTGAATGGGGTGTATGGGTGGTTCGTTCATGTCTTATCTTAGTGAATCTTAGGATAACTTAGTTAGGGAAACCTCAAAGGAAATAAGTTCACTGTATTTGGTATGAAGGTGGTCATTGTAATGTTATTTGGTTTCACTGTAAAGTTGCATGGTTTATTGTAAAACTGTGTTTTGTTCCTAAAATCATGGGAGTTCTATTTTATGTTATAAATGATGATTACGATACAATTTTCCTTCTATATTCATGAAGGTCTTACTTATTTTACATGAAAGTTAAGTTTTACTAAAATTTCCTTTTTTTCATGATTTTGCATATGTCATACTTAGTACATCGTTTGTACTAACCTCATACTTTTCTATACTCTATAAGTATAGGTTGAAAGTAAGAAGAAGTCTAGAAGGCAAAGCTTGGGAACCCACTCTCTCAAGACTTGGTATGTCCCCATATATTCGAGGACATGGTCTATCTTTCTTAGTTTTTAATATTAGGACTAATTATGTATTTCCTTTAATGTAAAGGGCCGTGTCCCTACGATATTTATGTAATTTCTTTATGTTGTCTTGTGACGACAAGAATATTCTTAGTATTTATGAAGGAAGTTTCCTTATTATTATAGATGTTGTGAAAAGTTTAAATTCCGCACTATTTTTCATATTAATGAATGATAGCTAAGAGGCTATTACAAGACCCCAAAGGGTCAAGTATGCCTTGTTCCGACCTAAGGGTGCTCCCTTCTTCTAGGGTGTACTTGCGGGTCGTTACAAACATGGTATTAGAGCCTAAAGTTTTGGGAAATGGTTTAGGTTTGAAAGTCTCACAAGGCACGTCTAGTAGAGTCTTGTTCATCGGTGTGCACACCCATGAATGAGAGGATACAAAGCGATAGAAGTTTCACGTTCTTCATTATTCTAATGTTCTTCCTTAGAGTTGAGTTCTATAAGATGTTTCTCTCAACCTCTTCTCTTGTGTTCATAGGACATGAATACAAAGAGGACAATCACTAGAAGGGCGGAGAGAGGAGTTGCTAATGAGAGGATACCTCCCTATGGTGAGAAAGTCCCTATAGTTGGACAAGAGAATGTGAATAAGGTGGTTCCCCCTCCGAAACCTCAATGACCTCAAATGCCCCAAATTCCCCCATGCGCCAACGTCCTCAAGCTCCTTTTGTTGAAGGGGATATGACTAATAGAGAGCTAAGGGATGCCCTTATGAATTTGACCCAACTCATGACGACTCAAGATCATGTCGTCACTAATCACTTTGTTCCCAAGCCAACCTAAAAGGTGGACCTCAACCTAATGCAAGTACTCTCACTTCTATAATTTGAGATTTAATGAGGAAAAACCCTCATACTTTTCATGGTACTAAGGTGGATGAAGATCCACAAGGCTTTATAAATGAGGTGTTAAAAGTTGTGGATGCTATGGGTGTGACTCCTTGAGAGAGAGTGGAACTAGCCGCTTTCAAACTCAAAGATGTGTCTCAAGTATTTTTTAAGCAATGGAAAGATGAGAGACCCTTAAGGGATGGTCTGTTAGATTGGGAAGTGTTCAAAGAGTCTAATCTAGATAGGTTCTTTCCCTTAGAGTGGAGGGAGAAGAAGATCGTTGAATTCAAGAACCCTCATCAAGGGGGAATGAGTGTGAAAGAGTACTCTCTCAAATTCACCCAACTCTCTACGTATTCCCCGACCACAGAAGCCAACGCTAGGGATAGGATGAATAAATTTGTGATTGGAGTGTCTAGCTTGGTGGAGAAAGATGGCGTATGACAATTCTTCTTAATGATACAGATATCTCTAGGCTTATGATGTATGCACAACAAATTGAGTAGTCCAAAATTAAGGAGATAAACCAAGAGGGAAAGGGGCCTAGGTTTGATGAATCAAGTAACCCAATATATAAGAAGAGGTTCTATCATCAAGAGCCTTCCATGGGGAACAAGGATAGGGCTCCCATCCAAATTCCCATGGAGATGGTCATACTGTTGAGAGGTCTAGGTGTAATGCTTGTGGGAAGCAATACTTGGGTAGTCTTGCCGGAACGGATGTTTGCTTTGCATGTGGTAGTAAGAATCAAAAGATGAGGGACTGAAATACCATCAAGGCAAAAAGTAAAGAGTTCAATCAATATTCTTAAGGGGATCGATATCCTAATGCTCCAAAGAGGAATCGTTTCTTTATAATGGGGACTAAGTAAAGAAACTAACCCGAAATGATATCCCCGATAAGTTTTAAACCTTTATGGTTGTTTTGTTTATGGTTTAAGATGAGATTATATGGTTTTGTCTTTCTTATGTTCATTCCTTCTTGATAAATTGCTTAAAGGATAAATTGTTGAAATTTCATGCATGTTTCACTGTGTGAGTTTTTGTCCTCACTGTAAAACAATTTCAAAGTTTGAAAAGAATTGCATTTTCATGCATAATGGTTTGAATATGTGTTTAAATGATGTATATGAGAATGTCTTATGCTGGATAAGGAAGTTCTTCCATAAATGAATAAATGAGTGTGTCTTTTAATTGTGGAAGTTGTTGCACAAGTTGTCTGCGTGTTGAAATGTTTATCAATGTGTAGTTGTGTTCTTTGATAAATTGGTGCATTAACTATGGATGTTTCGACCTTGATGATGTGTGTTGTATGCTTCTAGTAGAGTCCTTGGTGCCCTTAAAAGTGTTTAGTGTTATTCGAGAACTATTGTTATTCCCAGTGGGGGAAAATGTAACACCCTAAAACGAACTAGGGTGAACTAGATTTTCGCATATTTCTCATGAGGAAATTTTATGTTAAAGTTGTTAATTATGTTTTACTTGGGCAGTGTATAAATTTATGTAAGGTTTGGAGGTCAAATGTCTGAGAACCTCCATGACATTCGGAAGGTGTGCCTTAGAAAATGTTCGTGCGTCTTATAGGGGTTTAACGTCCAGGTACAACACCCCCAAGGATCTCCCTTGGGGTCCACAAAGGGACCCCACCTTTGGCCAAAGCAAACTTCCAAAGGCAGCGAAGATTTGTTCTGTAACACCCTAAAACGAATTAAGGTGAACTAGGGCTTCGAGATTGTTTATGTAACACCTTGAAAATCTAAGATGTTTCATAAAGCCTAACATAGGTTTATAAGGTTTAAGTACTGTTTTTAAGTTAATTATAAATGAATATAGGTTATTTAGAATGTTTAAGAACCAAAACGCCCAAGAACGTCCATGACTTCCGGGAAGTTGTTTCAAAGGGATGTTAGCGTGTCGTAGCCTATTTTACTAATTTTAGGAGTCGGAAATATACAAAAAATGGTGGAAGGGTAGTAATAGGTTTATAGGTTGTTCCATGGTCTAAACGTCCGGGTACGACTCCCCAAGGACTGACCGAAGGCCCTTGAGGAGGACCCTTGCAAATTGAAGCAACACTGCCTGGCATTGTGCATCGATGGGACAGAAGACGGCCCGTGTGTGGACTCAAGGGGTATCGGTGCCACTGTTGTCCCATAGATAGGCTGGTTGAAAAGGTCCTTTCACCCTGCACATATGCCACCGTCGTCCCACACTTATCCAATGCATGAAAGACCCTCGCCTGCATAGTCTTTGAACTCATCTACGGAGAGTAGGAGGAGAGTAGAAGGGCCCGTTAACTCACAGATGGCCCGTCATTCGGGGTCTTGTCTGTGAGGGTCGAGTTTTCTGGTCAATTTAAGTTGGTATCATTTAATTTGTTAGGGGGTTAGGTGGTTTAATTTGGGGTTAAGGGAGTCTAATTAAGTTGATTTAAGACCCAATATAAATACTCCCAACCCCCATTAATCTAAGACAATTCTCAAATACAAACTCTCTTCCTTCTCTCTTCTTTCTCTCTCTACTTAAACTCACCATTGAAGACTAGCAAGGATAGGGGTTTGGGAGCTGGAAAGGGACGAATTCACCATCAAATTTTTATCAAACGTTAAGGTATGAGATCTAATTCACCTTTGAGACTCTTTCCTCAAAGGGTTCCTTCAAAATGGATTTCAAAAGTTGAGTTTTTTTATGGGTTTTATTCAATTATGAAATTGAAGTTATGTATTGAGTTTTTGATGATTTCTTTAGGTTATATTGAATAGATTAACATGAATTTGAACTTTATTATGGTAATTGTTAGTGGTTCGGTCTAAATTAAAGAACATGATCCTCCATTCTTAACCCTAAATTGTGATATTGATCTATATTGTATTTTGATTATTCAATTGACTTGGTTGTTGATTAGATTACTATATATGGTGTTATTATGATTAAATTAAGATTAATTATAGGCCTATCATGCTAGTTCTTGATATCTAATTTAAGTTATGAAATGTATTGTGAAATTAGCATATGTATATTGTTTTGAGTTATGATCTAGCATTAAATTGTGTTATAGAGATGCAATTGGCCTTGTTATCTTATTGGTTATCGTTGTGTGATGATGTTACCCCCAAATTTTGTTGAGTTATGGGTTGATGATAAAACCTTGATGATAGAGTATGAGGAAGACTTGGTAAGTCTTAGAATCTCGATCTTTACTTTCAGTTGTGATTTATTGTGGTTAATTCATGATGTTACATTGGAGTATGACTTATACTAGGATTATAGGGTGGTATTATGTTGAATTAAAATGTCTTGACTATCTTGTGAGGTTGATTAAGGTGTATGTTCTATAAGGATGGTGAAAACTATCAATGTGCCTTGATATGCTATGGAATGCTATTGTGTTAACCTCAGTTACATGAATTGTGATGAAAGGTCTTATACTCATACAATTCTCATTGAGCTATTGATGATGATGTATAAGGGGTAGACCCTATGACCTAAACTAATTAATGATTTATAACTAAAGTCTTAAAGACATTTCAAAAAAGGGGCTCTAGTTTAGCATCGAGAAAACTAGATTGAGCAGTGTCCCTTTCCACATAGGGAAGGTAGGAATACTACATTACTCTTGAGATTGGAGACTATAATGCATGGCGCATAAAGAGGGTCCCAACTATATCTCCTAGCTTTTAAACTATATTGCCCCCAGAGGAATACTAGTTAGTGGATCCACGTAGTTTCTATGTTTCATGTTTTGGTACTACCTTGTCAAGTAGTCCTCCTTCTTTTGGTGTAGGGTTTTATGACACCAGATTCCACACTAGCTCATGTGGTATATGTCAGTTAGGGAAAGATGTTCAAAAAATGTATAATGAACTAAAGGACTTGAACTCTAACTTGGATAACCTAAGAGGTCTAGCTTAGTCTAGGTAGGTGTATGGGAATATACCTTAGCATTGCACTAGTTAGACTTGAGGGGATTCTTAGGAGGCGGTTCTTATATATGTTTATGTTTTGATAATAGATGATGTATATATGATGAGCATGGCACATTGTTAATACTATATGTTGATTAGTTTATTTATGAGTATGCGTTGAGTTATAATGTTAATATATGATGAAACGTAAACCTAAATATTGTTATGTAAAGTTGGACATTGGCCATGGTTTCTTGTTGAAATACTTGATTGAGTAAGGTTATGAGGTTTTGCTTGGTTATTGCACTTGTTAACTTGATAAGGGTTCATGAGTAGTTGTCTTGCTTATTATGATATGATTGACTCTTATTCATTCTTTTCATGTAATTCCTTGATGATAGGGTTGTATCAAATCATGGTTTTAAGTATTTTGGAATACGTACTACTTGTTGAGTTAGTAAACATGTTTGGTTGATCGATATGACTTCCTTAACTTTGCAATAGGTTCCAAAAGGGGTAAAATGACATGTTTTTACTAAAAGTCCCGTTTAGAATGTTTTGCTTGTATATGTGCATAAGGTATCATACTTAGTATATGTGAAGTACTAACCCCATTTTCTTCCCCTTTTCCAAAACATTTTAGGTTCCGGTCGTTGAAGTGTTTGGAAGGCGACATTGTTGAAGGCTTGGATTCTTCCTTTCATACAAGTAGGGTTGGTCCTCAACTTTCGAGGGGAATGCCACTATCTGGCTTACAAACTTTTTATGAGCTTAATGACTCTTACGTTTGTTTCCTTTTTAGTTGAGTATTATAGTTTTGTATGACCTATATGTGGTATTGTTGGATTGATGTAAGGACTATGCCCATATTGTGATAATCGTTTAGATGGTATGGGATGAGACAATCGTTGAGACTATTTTTATATTTTATATATATGTATGTCCAATAAAAGTAAAAGGCTATGTAACCTTCATACACAAAGGGTCTATGTATACTCGATATGATTATATACTATGTGTATGTAGAGGTGTATGTAAACCTCCAAGTAGATATAATGAAATTTTTAAATTTTTCTGCATATTTCAACCCATGAATGTAATGACATGAAACTAAATGACCTAAAATGATGACGACGCCACTTACGTCTAAGGGCATAAACCCAGATGTGATAGTTTATTGAGTTAATTTTTTTTATAAAATGAGTTATATTGATGTTCTTAGGTAGTGTGTGAAGTTTGGAGGTCAAACATCCGAGAACGTCCATGACGTTAACAAAGTGTGCCTTAGAGAGTGATTGAGTGTCTTGGTGTATTTGAGTGAGTTTTACGTGTTTGTTTTGCTTGAAATTTGTGTGGGATGTTATAAGACCTAAAATAGTATGTTTAGGCGTTTAACATCAAGGCACGACCCCATGTAGGACCCATAAGGGCCCTAGAGAAGGGCCCAAGACTTGGACCAAAACTACCTTGGCATTGTCCACCAACGTGACAAAATGACGGCCAGTGGTTCAACCAACGGCCCGTCGACTTGGTCCGTTAATTCTACCTACAAGGCCTTCATGTTTGGAATCTGCAGGCTCAACCAACGAACTACCATCAACGGTCCGTCGATGGACAAACGGTCCGTTGGTTGGTCCCGTTGGTGCTGCCTACAAAAGCTATTAAGACGCTACATTGGCTTGGGGTGTTTGGTAACTTCACCGAAGTATTTTAAGGACCTTGGACGATTATTTTAAGGTTACTTAGGTATACTAAAGTTTCTTAAACCATAATTTTAGGCCTCATTTCCTAAAACCTAAAACCCTTCTCCCTTAGAACTCTCTCTCAAGTCTCCTTGGAAGCTAGAAGTCAAGAAGAGCTTGGAGAGCTGCTGGTGGACAATTTCATCATCAAATCATTGTCGTTTATCTTATCTAAGGTATGGTATCCATCCTTGTACTCTATTACATTCAAGAAGCCCCTTTTCAAAAGATTTCAAAAAGGGTTTTTAACCCTAACTTCTTCTATCTTTGACTCTAAATATGAGTCTTATATGAAACGTTTTGAATGATTTAAAAATGATTTTTTAAGGTTAGTTGATGATTTTAATTCTAAAACTTCAATGAAATCTTGTTAAAGCTTTTTATCAAAGTGTTGATTAAGAAATGGTCAAATCAGCATGAATTGTTTGTCTTTGAGCTTTGGTTTCTTATGGTTGATATTGTTGTTTAGGTACTGACCTAAGGGATATAATATGATGAAATATTGAGTAAAATGTTATACGTGATGAAATCTTTTATTTAATGGTAATTTGGTTACGTTGTTTAGCTTTAATTATGAAATGCTCTTGACTTATATGGTCCACCTTCTTGGTGACGGTGTTTACTTGAATTGTATGAATGTTAAGTCACTTGTGCATTGTGAATGAGTCCATTAAGGCATAGTATGTGAAGAAAGATGGAAATGATGTTATTCTTGTTAATGTGTTTTATGAAGCTTGTTATGAAAAGCTTGCTAAGGATTATGTCTAAATGACCTACATGATTATGTGAAGCATGTTAAAGTGTGTGATGTTATGAAAGAAGGCTTAAGCATGTGTAGAATGAAATGTAAATGAAATGATGATTATGTGCAAGGTGTTCTCACATGTACACATACACACTCACACTTGAATGAATGAATAAAGCTAAGTTAAATAAAAAGGGGAGTTTTGGGTTAGACACTTGATGTACCATGGTTTCACGACACTTTCAATGATTTTTCCTTAAGATTGGTGTGTGTCTAAAGCCTTTTTGTAAAAGTTTTAAAGGTTTTAATACTTATTTTGCAGAAAAGGATTCCAAAACAAAAATGCAGAAGGCAACTGAGATTTAGTGCAGAAATGACCCACGAAGGCCATCGATGGACCGTCGTCACATCAACGAACCGTAGATGGTGACCGTTGATTGGAGGTTAAGGCATCTGGAAGCAACTCAGGGAATTGATCGACGGACGATCCTGGTAAATGGTCAATCTGATTAGAGAAAGTCCAGTGCCCGATGTTTAAGAAAAGCTAAGTAAAGAACGACGAGAAGCATCGACGGACATTAGGTGAATCGATGGACCGTGGTGTTGGTCCATTTATTCGATCAGAGAAGATGCAGGTTGAAAGCTAAAAAAGGTGCTAAGTCTGGACTTATGGAGTCAGTCAACGGTCCGTCGTTGGGGGTCGTCGATTGAAGTCGCGTGTTTTGGACAACCTTCTTTATTAGATTTCCTTTTAATTTAGGACAATATTTTTATAAATATGTGTAAATCCTCGTTTTTGGGATTGGATTCTATTACTACTTTCTTAGTTTTATTCTTGGAGATTTGTTTTTGCAACTTTGGCATTAGTTAAAATTTTCAGATTTGGTTTTCAAATGATTTTTGTTATTTCAAGTTGAATTTGTGGATTTTCTTCAAATTTATCAAAGTAAGTTTATGATTTATTGGTTATCAACCATGTATTGTGTTCTATGCATGGGTAAAAAAATCCACAACTAGGGTTGTGGGAGCCATGGGTAATTAACAAAGTAAACCTAGCTAAATAACAATTCTCACGTAGGTTATTGCACGTATTGATAATTCTTTCGCTTAGAAGTCTTTTTAATAAGTGCAAACATTAGAACTCGCCTTATTGCTACTTTCCATACCAAGGAGGTAGTTAATAGGAAAAGAATTATCAACATAGATTTTTATTAGGATACTACCTAATAGGATAGTCTCGATTGGTGCAAAGTAATAACTAAACCATACATCAAATACGATGCTTAATTTGAAGTAAAGGTAAGGGTTAGTAACTTAGACACACGTAGCCGAACCAAGGTGCGGGTTTAAATTCTCTAAATGCTGGACCAAGGATTCAAAAATATCTAACTTATCACTTTGCATGCAAAACACTAGGAAAATTTTTTATAGCTAGGAATACGGTGTTATGAACCTATGGGGAACACTCAGACCCTTGTTTCTCCCACAACTTGATAAATACCACAGATTTACTGTTGTTACTTATTTTATTTCGCAATATTAAAAGACTTTTGTTTCACAAAACCCTCCCTTTAATTAGTATTTTTTGGAAAGGACATGACTAAATAAAAGTAATCGTACATTGAAGTTAAGTCTAAACTATTTTCCTCGTGGGATCGACCCCAACCTAATAGTTGGGTTCTTTACTTAATACGTCCAATTATACTTCTTTAGGGATGTATAATTTGAGCGTATCAAATTTAGGTGTCGCTGCCGGGGAAAGTGACTTTTATATTAAATTTAACAACATTATTGAATTTTAGTAAAAAATTTTCTAATTTTACTTTTTTTTATTTTTGTTTCTTTGAGATCTAGCTTTACTGTATGCCAAGTACACAGAGCTGAGGAGAACCAATACTTCCATTCGATCCTGAACTGAACCTCATACTTCGATGATTATCCATAGAACCTATGTTATGTAGGTAATGGGATCAATCGCCAGCCCCCACCACCGGTTGATGCTCATAATCATGTTGTTAAGGAAAAGTTAGCTGATGAGGATTTGAGGGATGTTAGATCCCCTCCCCCACGGTGATCTTTTTTAAGGTGATTAAAGCACACAGAGATGGGAATAGAGGAGAAAAACGAAATAGGACAGAAGTAGGGGGTGATGGCAACACAGGTCATGAGCGGATTTACAGTACCCACAACTAATGCTAAACCAGGAGAGACCTAAATTTGGTCAGAAGAGGGACAGAGAAGGAGAGCACTACTACTTGCCAGGGCTATATACACACATGTCGTGTGAGGAACTAGTAGTTGAATGCAAAGGATATGCTTACCACAAGGGGATGATCTGAGAGGGGAGTGAGTTTAGGGACGGGGAAGGAAATGGAGAACAGGAGTAGAGAAGGTAGAAAATGGGAGGAAGCAATCCAGAGAAAAAAGACGCAACTGAGAACTCACCTCCGAATTAAATGATGTGAAAACGGAGAAGATGCGCAATATGGTTTATAAATTGCCCGATATAATGAGAGCTATCCGTTTGGAGATCGCGAGAAAAAAGGGAAAGAGCGAATTATAGCAAACCAAGGAATCAGGGATGGTGTGGTCTGTCGCGAGGCACGGATGAAGGGACAAAAACGGCAGTCTACCAGAAGGACATAGGGAGGTTTTCTACCCAATGCAACTGTAACACCCGCGCAACCCACCCAGGCGTGCCGGGCGAGAGGGGGGGATGGAACTACACCACGCTTATGTGCCCACCGCCATTGCAATGCGCCTGGCAGCGGAGACGCTGCGATCAGCGGGCGTGAAGGCGGCCCGGCAAAGAGGTCACGGGTATAGCGGGAGGGCAGGCCCAGCAGTATAGCCTGCTTACGGACTGGGGCAGGCCGGGGATGGAGCTTCCTCCCAGCTCGTGCGGTCCCGTGGCTTGATCGTCCTGGGCGTCCTGGGGGCTGTCTCACCCCGCGTATCAGCGACAGGCGTTGGTACCACCTGGCCTGGCCAAGGCGGCCCGACGAGAGTATACCCCGCGGTACGCGCGACGGCAGCAGCATGTGGGGCGGCCCAGAGGATATCGTGGATGCCACACATTGCGCAGCCCACCGCGCCCCCCCCTCCCTGCGTTGGCCTTCGGAGGCTCGCGACGCGCGGGGCCAGGACTAACGCCGCCCTGACGCATCGGCACGAAGACGCCCACCACGGGACGGTGTGTTATTCCGGGGGGAAGTCACGACGAGCAGACAACGCGACTGCCGACAGGATTGTGGGCACGCACGCCGACAGCGGGGGGCACAGACATATTAGAAGGAATGTAGGCATGAGAAAAAGACGATAGGAAGAGACAAAAATGAGAAACAGACAAAGAACATGCGAGGAATCGCTTGGAAACCATGGGGGGTTGGTACGAAGAAAATGTCCAACTAAGGTGCCTGAAGGATATAAAGTAAGAATGAGAGGAGTAGAACCAGGGTACTTTAAGACTAAACAACAAGACCCCCACCATCGCATCGGCCAAATGTGACAAGATACTATATGAAGAAGAGGGAGTTATGCAAAATCCTGTTACTGGCTGTAGTTCGAGACAAGCTGGCTAGTGTTCCGACCACTTCGTAGATAATATCCTCACTTGGGATAGAGCGGTCCTGGTAGCAACACTAGTAGCCAGGTTGGAGATCGACTTCCCGAGGTTGTTGATATCCGTGATTCATGAGAGAGATTTTAAGACCTCTATTACATACCCATTTTTATGTATGATTTTGCAGTTATTCAGGGATATTGGAGTTCCCCTTTGGCACCGTGATGTCATCCATACTCCGACCGGGATTGTGGATATAGGTCTTATCAGGGATGAGGCCAATGTGGCGGCACCACGACGTAGTCCCAGAGTTAATTTGCGGCCGCTGAGTGAGAACTTAGCTGATATGGTAGAGTTAGACCAAGGGGATGATCCTGCCACTTTAGAGCCCACCGATACCACCCCGACCGAGTCTACCCCTGGCACTAGTAGGGCACCTAGTTCCTCCCGGTCTACGCCACCATCAGCAACACTGGTCCCACTTTCTAGGGTCCATAAGCTCGAGGCCCAGATGGCCACCTTGCTGCATCATATCCAGCCTTGGATGCAGAAATTTATTGCCGAGGCTGAGGACCGAATTGATAAGAAAGTTGCTCAGCAGACGGAGAGAAAAATTAAGGAGGTCCACCAACGCCTAGATGCATTTGAGTTGTGAGTTCTAACCTTCCCAGCCCCCATCATTTATTTGAATACTCTTTAGGAGGCTGTGGCGAGTCTATGGGCAGATGTTTACAGCATACTTGAGATAAGAGGACCTGAGCTTGATACTGCACCTGTGTAGCTAGCGTAGGACACAGTACTTGCTGCCCTCTTCACTTCCCCCACTGCACCTCCTGAGCCACATGAGCGTGCCAAGAGGCATCATTTCAGTCGCATCACTGATCAAGAGGATGCCCGTGTGATAAAGAAGGAGCAGACGAATCTTGAGTCCGTGAGGAGAGCCTTATTGATTGATGAGAAGACCTGTCAGATGAGGGCTCGGGAGTTGGCTGCTAGGGCATCTAGTTCAAGACTTGCGACTATTGAGAGGAGAACCAATGAGGGTGTGGAGATTGATGGTTGGTGTGCACCAATTGAGGGTGTGGGGTTTCACCTTACTGACAGAGATTGGCGGGTTCTGGGGAAACGGGACCGCCGTCTGGATCGTCGACACTATGCGCCTAAGGTTTGCTTCCCCTTCCACCCCTATCTTTATATTTTTTATGCAGTGGTTACATTTTTTTTTGGTTTGGGCACCCAGATGTTCTTGAGGTGGGGGTAAAAGGTACCGGGTGAAGAGCCATAGGTTTGGACGCGCGAAATAGTCACCTACGAACTCTAAAGTATGCTGTTAGTGATTGTTGCTTGGGAAGAGCATCTGGGAACAATTGCATGTTTTTTGTTGGGGGGTTGGGGTAAATGCCAGAGTAGTGTTAGGGGCGAAGTCTGAGTAGCCCAATTCACATCCTCTTTGGGGGTTTTCTTGCCCTGTGTCTTTCCGGAGCAAAAGACTGATAACTTTCATGTTGAAACCGGACATGTTTTATATCGTTTGTACATAGTTTACGTTCGGGAAGCAGCGAATGGCTAAAATGAAAATTATGACCTGATAAACTAGAAGAAGCAATGACATGCAGTGCCACTAGGAGGAGACAAATGAGGGGTAAGAAGAAACTGATAGAGACCAAGGGTGTGCTAGAAGTCTTTAATAAAAGAGAGAGGAAAGATAAGAGTTACACCATTGGAATTAGATAAACAATAAGTCTTAAAATTCGAACTAGTGTCTGACAGTTCCTGGTATAGTGATGAGATGGCCAGTGAGTGTGAGGAAAATTTGGATAATCCACTATTGGCCACTCAGCTAGAAGTTGCCTGGGTTGTCAAGGCTAAAGTAAGCGTATGTAATAGACAATAGGAAAGGTGATAGGCCCTTATTCATATTAGACATTTTTAACCTAAATAAAGGGAAACCCAAATGAACATTATCCTTCTTTGATCAAATAATCTGAGCTTAAAATTAGTAGACCGTCTTTTTAACCCAAAAATGACTTTCTGGGAAACAATGTTTGGCCCGGTCCCTGCTTGGACATGTGCACCTCAGCTTATGCCAAAAGCATAAGTTGAGGGGGGCTAATGCATGAACAACCTTCGTTATGGCCCCTGACTCTATTTGGGATTGTGTACCTTGACTCATGGCCAAAGCCTGAGTTGAGGAGTGGCTATTAGGAGAAATGCTCTGGAAAGGGGAGGTTGAAAGAACAAAGAGAGAGAAAGAATAAAAGTTAAGTGACTCAAGAATTATTTGAAACAAAAGTAAAGAAAAAGAAAAAAAAAAAGACAAGCAGAAAAGAAAGAGATCACTTACAACAATGAAGATGAAAAGAAGAGAAAATAGCAAGTGAAAGAATATGGAGAAACTGGGCGAGATAAAAGGATAGAAAGAGGGGAAGGTTTAGCCGATATGTTCAAGGAGGGCAAAAGTCCTAAAGTATACCTAAATATACCCTACCGAACGTGAGCCTATGTTACAAGCTAAGAAAGTTCCTATCGTGATCTCCTAAGGGTTTGTTATTAGAGGCCTTAAGGCAGTGAAAATAAGGCAAGCGGTATGGCAAATGTTGAATTGAGTGTGACTTGTTATGATAGCGGTGTTGAAAAGTAATCCTTATAATCAAACTGCAATCGTTTGTGGAATAATGAGGATTTTGTGTCTAAAAGTGGGTCACTAGTTGATTACCGGGAATTATTGTTAGCAACTCAGTGGAAATTGAAGCGGACAGGGTTCATGCATGGGGTGAGTTGCATGTCATATTCTGATCCAACGAAAATCAAGCCTAACAGTGATCGCAGTGCATAGATTTGATGAGATTAATCGCGGATTGATAGCCAAATTAGTGCAAAGGATAAAACATGAATACTATTGATACAAAGATTGTCGTGTAGTGAGTCCTAGTGAGTCGGCGTGAGGATAAACAAAGAATATTAAGTTGAGGGTTTGTGGATATTCCGTGGTTTCACGGTATAATTAATAATTATTGGCCTTAATTTTAATGTGTACGAAAAACCTTTTTGTGCTTACTTTTTATACAAGTTTCTCTTTGTTTTGCAGGAAATCTGTCCAAGTGAATGCGGAGAGATTTGAGCGAAGAACTGAAGAAAAGAGGATGCCACCTAGGGCATGATAGGACGGTTCGTCTTTCTGCCTGTGAGAGTATGAAAGACAACAAAGCTTTGAAAGGACGAGGAAGAGCGCACTGGCGGGGCGGCACGAAGGAGAAAGAGAGACACTAAGAGGAGATAAAGAACAACCGGGATAAGTGGGAGGCAAGGGGGGAAACGGAGGTACAAGGGGACGAGAAGGAAGGACCAAAGAGCATAGTGCAGCTGCTGACAGGAAGATGGACCGGAGAAGGAGCTGACCAAGTTGGTGGGATTATGAAAACTTTGTGACGTTCGGCCTGCAGGTTCGTCGTGAATTGAAGTTCAGAGAAGTGATCCCGACCCAGATTACAAGAGTGGAGTGTTGGGAACGAAGACCCTGACGGACCGTTGTTCTTTATGCCGGCTCCCGTCATTACTGCCATTGAGGGGAATGAAGAGAAGAAGCAGAAAGAATTGCACAAGTATGGGACGACGGAGTCCATTCGTCTGTTGTGACCGCGACGGTCCGTGTAGGGCTGAGATCCGTCGACCCAGCCGTTGTTTTTTTTTGCAGTTGTTTTGTTGTTTTGGCAGATTTCCAAGCAATTGATTCCTTTTTTAATAGGTTTTGTTTTTTTATAAAGACTTCGAAAAACTCATTTTTGAGGTTAGGCACTAAGAAATAGGTTAGACTCTTCGATTGTTACAAATTCCGTATAGAGTATAACATTGTATTGTGAGATTCTTGATAATCATTAGACTTTTTGTGAGATTATTGATGACTTTGAGTAATTCTTGCAAGTTATTTTTGGGATAATCAAGAAGAGAAAAACACTTTGTAGTTTATTATTCCTCCCCCTTGAAGTAAGTACATGAACTCTTATTTCATATACTGAATCTTGTGTTTATGGCCATGAGTAACTAAAACTCTTGGAGACCAATAACTAGGGTTGTGGGAACCATAGGCAATAATGAGATAAATCCAACTCAAATAATCAATTACTAGATGGTGTTTGCATGTATTAATAATTCTTGACGCTTAGCTTAGAAGTATTTTTACGGATGGCCAACTTTAGGAACTCGCCTTAATACTACTTGCCGGGGACCCAAGGAGGTAGTAATAGGAAAAGAAGTAGTAACATAGATTTGTGTATACTATCTAAGGATAGTTATTGACTTAGGATTTACGAGAGAGGAAAGTATTAATCTTAGTCCAAATATGCGCAGATACGGATGGCTTTAGTGATGAGAAGGGGTAGGATCAAGAGGTTTTAGGATGAGCAAAACACGTAGAACAGGGACAAGGTGCGCGAGTGGGAGATTTTGTACGATGCACGGACCGGAAGGCATAAGAAATACATAACTTATCAGCTTTGCATGGCAAGATACTAGGAAAGAATTTTTTATAGTTAGAAAGTCATGTATCAAGTGCAATGAACCGGTAAGTGGGGAAAAACACGTAAACCGCTAGTTACTTTGATTAATGATTAACAACTCCAACATTTAAAGCTGTTAAGTGTCTCTTTCAATTGCGTTAGTATTTTTACTCATTTAGAATGACAAACCCCCCCTTTTATTGTTTTTAATTTCCAAAAGGAGAAGTCATTGACCAAACAATATTATAAACAAGTTGAAGTAAGTCTAGACTAGTTTCCTCGTGTGGGAACGATCCCAACCTCACTAGTTGGGTTATTTATTGACACTACAGCTTTACTTTTATTGAGAAGTAAGTTTTGAGTGTATCAGCCGGGACAAGGATTTAGAGATACATAACTTATCACTTTAAACAATTGTTATAATTAGAATATCAAGTAGGAACCTGTGGGGAAAACTTAAGCCCCCCTAGTTACTGTTATTAATTGATTAAGCTCCGGATTTGAAATTTGTAGTTGATAATTTTTTAGGGATAAAGTTGTATTTTCCAATAAATTGTGAAGAGTTTAAAACCCTCCTTTTCGGTCTTTATGTTGTTCTAAGAAAATAGTTTTGACGCTACATAATAGTAATATCGTATTAATAAAGTTAAGTTTGAACTATTTTCCTCGTGGAATCGACCCCAACCTCATTTGTTGGATTCTTTGCTTGATACGATGGCTTTACTTCTTATTTGAGAAGTAAGTTTGAGCGTATCAGTGTCCCAAACCACCCTATTGATGATGATTCGTTGAAAGAGTACTTATATCGGTGGTAAGATGATAATAATAAGGCAGTTCTTGATACTATTACAAGTGGTTCTTTTGATGAGTGTACATATGCAAAGATCACATAGAAGTTGAAGAAAACTCTCGCAACAATAAGGCTTGGGGTACTAGGAAGTTACACAATGGGATAAACACCTTCTATGTGATATTTGCATATGTACACTCATCGAAAGGCTTGGAGTACTAGGATGCTAAACACAATCTGGCCATAGATGAGATTCGTGAAGACATGGTAGTTTGGTATTGAAACATGTAACTGTAGGTGTAGAGAAAGTAAATATTGTGAATTACTTGACTAAACCACCACTGCCAGTGTATTAATATTATTATAAAGTGTATACTTATGCAGTGAATGATTAGACGGGGGGTTTCCGGCCGAACGCCCGAGGCTCAAATTATGATAATTGGCATCAAGGTCAAGGAAATCAAGGTCTGAACTATAGGAATTACAATAGATCCATTATGTTCGGGATGGAAACTACAACTAGGACAAAAACTTCAACCAAGGTAATTATGGTAACTTAAACGATCAAAGTGGGCACTATGTGCTTCCTCAAAATCGGGAAGTTCCTCCAAGGGATGATAGAGGTAGCATGGCGAAGATATGTTGCAGAAGATGATGAGGAGGTTTGATGCTGGTGATGAGAACACTAAGGAATTGACAGATAATTTGGAAAATATTAGGCAAAAGGTTGATGCACATACGGTCTTGATTAATCATCTTGAGTTACAAATTGACCAATTATCCACTAATGTGAACCCATGACAACCGGTCACTCTTCTGAGCAATACCATTCAAAATCCTAAAAATGATGGACATCACATGGAATCACTAAAAAGATAAGTAAGAAAACAATAATCACGAAGTATTGTCTTGATCGGTGGACGAGAGATGAGAAAAGACGAAGAGGTAGTGGAAACTAGTGTGAATTGGTAGACAAAGTGGTGAAAAAGTAGAGGAACCCAAAAAGCTTATCCCAGATCTTCAGCACAACCACCACCCATTCCCCTGAGATTGTGAAGAAGACTGAGGATGGGAATACCGGCCTTTACACTATGATTGAAAATATTTCCATGTCAACGTCCTGTGAAGAAGGTTTTAGAGGAACTGCTGGTTAGGCCCAAGTTCATGAAGGTCGTTACAAAAAGAGATCGGTAAGTTTTTGAGGAGGATGACGAACGAAGCAAAATTGTACTGGATTGCGTAAAAGGTCCTCTTGAGGCCGCAGAAGGAAGATACGGGCGCTTTCACTATTCCCTGTACCAGCGGTTTTATCTACCACTTGCTAAAACACTATGTGAATTCGGTGCAAGCATAAATTCTACCATCTCTCCATTTATGAAGACAAGGAGCACTTTGGTGACCCCAAAGACCAACTTTCTTGCAAATGCAGTTACTGATGGCTGATCAAACAGTGAGAGAGACTAGTTCAGTAGGCCATTCCTGCTACTAGGCCGTAACGCCTTGGGTGATATAGGAACAGGGAAGATGAAGTTTAGGAGTTGAACGATTGAAGAGAAGCAAAACTTTCAATACTTGTAGGTCATGACGCAGAATGGGGAGCACCAAACGATATATTGTTACATCCTCTAAAGGGTGAGAGTACGTTGAGGTTTTTAATTTGTTTTTTTTAAAATAAAGGAGTTCCTTAGTTTTGAGGGACTAGTGCTCGTGATCATAATCTTTGAGAGTGAGGGTATTGAAGAGTAGGTGTCTTTGTTGCGGCACTTGTACGAGGTGAATTTTGGTCAAAACCAAAGAAATTATATCTAGATATGAAGCGTCGTGAGTTTCCACCTACGAGACCATCTATTGATAAGGATCCAAAAGTAGAGCTTAAGGCTCTACCACCTCATCTCACGTATGTATTCTTGAAGAGATGACACTTTGCCGGTAATCATTGCATCAGATTTAAATGTGCAACAAATAGAGTGTCTGGTAGAAGTGCTAAAAAGGTTCACACGACTCATTGCTTAGATTAGTACAGACATTATTGGGATCCCACCCAGTATTTGTTCACACAAAATCCAACTCATGCCGATCACAAGCCAAGTATTGAGAACCAGAAATGTCTGAATCCACATATACATGAGGTAGTGAAGAAGGAGATCATTAAGTGTCGAGATGTCAGATTCATATATCCTATTGCATATAGTAGTTGGGTATACCCTATTCAGTGTGGGCCCAAAAAGGGGAGAATTAAAGTATTGCCCAATGAGTGGAATGAGCTTGGTCTAATGAGGCCGGTGACTAGAAGGACAGTTGTATAGATTATCAAAAATTGAATGCATGAACTGAGAAGGACATTTCCCTATTCCCTTCATTGACTTAATGTTATATAGACTCATAGGAAAATGATGGTATCGTTTTCTTGATGGTTATTCGGGGTACAATTAAATATCTATTGCACCGAGGATCAAGAGAAGACCACCTTTACTTGCCCTTATGGAATGTTCGCATTCAAGACGATGTCTTTTGGGTTGTGTAATGCATTGGCTAGTTTTTGGAGATATGTGATGTAGATATTCTTCCATATAGTGGAGGACACTATTGAGGTATTTATGGATGATTTTTCAGTGGTTGGTGAATCATTTGTTTAGTGTTTGATTTACTTGGCCGAGGTTCTCAAAAGATGTGAAGAGTGTAATCTTATGCTAAAATGGGAAAAATGTCACTTTATGGTGAAAGAAGGTATTGTATTGGGTCATCGCATCTCAGATAAAGGTATGGAAGTTGATCAAGCAAAAGGTGAGGTTATAGAGAAACAAGCTCCACCCATCTCTGTAAAAGGTGTGAGAAGTTTTCTGGAATATGCGGGATTCTACTTGAGGTTTATTAAGGATTTCTCAAAAATTCAACATCCTATGTGCAAGTTACTTCAGAAGTAATGTAAATTCAATTGTGATGAATCTTGTCTGAAGGAGTTTGGAGAGTTGAAAGGGAAGTTAGTGTCTGCCACATCCTAATTATTTGCCCTAGATGGTGTAGCCCATGGGAGTAACTATAGGGGAACGGGGTGAGTCAATGCTAGGTCCATTTTCGAAAAAAGCAGGTGTAAGCCATTGATGGTGAATATGATGCTGAGGCAGGGCGTTTCTCTTTGGTGTGTTATTGACAAAGAAGGATAAAATCAATTCACCCCATTGTTATGCAATTAAGGCCCGAAATGAAACACAAAAGAGTTCTGAGGTGAAGGATAGAAAACAAGGACTCGATAAATCAAGGTGCCCGCTACTTGTCCAGATTGGAGAATGAGAATGAATCTATCGATGTAGAGTTGGGTTAAAAGACAAAATTGAATGATACATGTCCATGACATGAGCATGTATTGTCCTCTTATCATTGACTGATCATGGTCATCCCGAATTTGCAATATATGGTTTTGACATAGTCCCATCGGGGATTGTCCTTTCTATCTAGGAAAAAGTTCTCGATCGCGTTGATGTGAAAAAGTTCCTCTTTGGGGATGAACTTTACTAACCGGAGTTGTGCTAATGGGTTATTCGCCGGTTTGTGTTTCGAATGTGAGTGGATACTATGTATTTTTGGAGGCATGCCACTCCTCTCCTTGTGGGTGGGCATCATAGTGGATCCGGACTGCCAACAAGATTGCAATGGTTGTACTATTGGCCAACATTCACCAGATGCTCATCGTGTTTCACCATGTCATGTCGATAGGTGAAAAGTATGGAGAATTTTGAAGAGGCAACGGCTCCTTTAATCCAATTCTGTTATTGAGGGTTTGGTGTATGGGGCAGTGATTATGGGTCCTTTTGTGAGGTCAAATGGAGAAATATATTCATGTATTGGTAGGATTGGTGTCACAATGGGGGACGGGCAGCCATAGAATTGCCAACAAGTGAAGGGGGGGAAGAGTGAGTGTCACCGTGTTCTTGAAAAAGAACATCTTCTCCACATTTGACACACCTTGGGCCATTATTTAGTGATGGTGGATCTCACTTTTGCAACAAGTTGCTCAAAGGGATATTAGGAGAAATTTAGGTTTCTCCAAAATTTGGCCATTCCATACCATCCGGTAACTAGTGGGCAAGTTGAGGTGTCCAATCGAGAGATCAAGCAAATCCTGTCGAAAATGGTAAATGATTATAGAACGGATTGGTCAAGGAGGCTTGATGAGGCTCCTTTGGCCTACTGGACTGTATAGAAGACCCCAATATATATGTCTCCATACCAACTTGTATATGGGAAGGCTTGTCACTTGCAAGTTGAGTTAGAGTACAAGGCCATGTGGGAAATGAAGAAGCTGAAGATAGATTGGAATGAAGAAGTGGGGCAGAGAATTAATAGGTTGAATGAGCTTGATGAGTTTTGCCTAAAAATATATGAAAGTTCAGTCATCTACAACGAGAAGATGAATAAGTACCATGACCAAAAGATTGAAAAGCAAGAAGTTGCGGTTAGGGCGTAGGTGCTTCTATTCAACTCAAGCTACACTTGTTTCCGGGCTAACTCAAGGCCAAGTGGACTGGGCCATTCCTTGTCACTAAAGTGTTCCTCCATTGAGCAGTTGAGTTGGAGAGCAAAGAGGGTGCAAAGTTCACGGTCAATGGGCAAAAAATCAAGATCTACCTCGGGCATGCGGAGAGTGTCCATGAAGTGGTTGAAACGTATCTCCTTGATGAATTCTGAGTAATCAAGGATCTTGCGTCATGCCGCGACATTAAATCAAGAGATTCTTGGGATGCCATCCAAGGTGTATCCTCTAGCCAAAAATAGGGTTCTTTCTTTTCTTTTTAGAAATATTTGCATTCTCTTGTTTTATTTTTGTAATTCACCTTCATGTGTTATTTTCTTGTATGTTGTCTAGAGAGTAGTTTAGGGCCAGCATCTCAAAAGTGTCAAGAAAATACAAAAAGAATAGCTTAATTGGTGTTAAATGTGCAGGGACCAAACCCAAGAAGTCTGCAGAAATCGATCTAGTGCACATATTTACATACTAAATGACGGGTCATCGTTCAATCGATAGACCGTCGATGGTGTCCATAAATCCTAGGTATTTCTTGAGATTTTTTTTAAATATGTACACAATAGAAGGTCCACTCAACGGTTCATCTATTGACTTACGGACCCTCAACGGGGTATTTTTAATTCACAAAAACCAAGGACCCGACCCAACTCGACCAACTATATTAAAAAAAAAAACTATTCAGTTACCTTACCAAATTTTCTCAAATTCAATCCCAACCTTTTCCCTTCCCTTATTCTCTTTCTTCTCCATTAACTCCCAATATCTCCCCCCTTCCATTTTCTTCCAAATCCTCACAACTCCCAAACTCCCAAAAATCCAAAAACCCTAACCTCCCTAGATTCTACTTATATGACCTCAAAAATAACTTAGGTGAAATAGAACCTAACATATTGGTCATGATGGTTTAAGGTCCTAAATTGGATTATAATATGGTATTGAGGCAGTGTTGAAGAGTTTAGGTGCATTGGAAGTTAAATTTCAAGGGACGACTAAGACGTTCATCGACTAAGTCACCTATGTGCCTCATATGTGGTTTTATTTGTTTATGTGTGATCCAAGACATTATAAGGTCCTTATATGAGTTGTTATAGTATATCTAGGAAGTGTGTCAGTTCCGTGAAGTTTAGAGGTCAAACATCCAAGAACGTCCATAACATTTAAAAGTTTTGCCTTGAAATGACCTTGTGTGTCTAGGAATGTTTCATCGATTCTTACGTGTTTTTTTGAGTGAAATTCATGTGAAAGGTCCTTACTCATGTAAGATAATGTTTGGGTTGGAAACTTTTGGGGAAACATCCCCAAGGACCATCCAAGGGTCCTTGAGGGAGGACCCAAAAGTGGTGCGAATACTGTCCAAGAAAGCCCCAAACGACGGAGGCCATTGACGGCTCGTGGGCTAATCGAAGACCCTTCGATGGGTTCTGTTGGTGAATGATTTGTCTTGGGAGGGAACAAACACATTTTGTGTCTCTGAACTCAACGACGAAAGGACAGAATGGTCTGTCGACTGCCAACCGTTGATGGAGTCTGTGTTCTGCGTGCAGCTTCACTGTTAAGTGAAAGGTGAAGTTGTAATTTCACCCCACTTACAAATAAGAGTATTCGAGGTTTTTTAGGCGCATTTTAGGTAATTTAAATTTTTTTATAATGCTAAATCACTTAGAATATTTCATTCTTCCAAATCAAAAACCCAAATCTCTTAGAATTCTCTCTAGAACTCCATTGGAGTCAAAACACAAGGAAGGTCTATGAGTGACAAATTGAGTGGATATTCTTCATAAACTGAAGAATTAGCTTCATCAAGGTATTGATTTTGATCCTTGAAACTCTCTTAATCAAGGAGCCCAACTCTCAAGATGTATTGTAAAGTTTTTAAAGTTGAATTGTCACATTTAATGATTCTACCATGGGTTATTGCATTAGTTGTTTTTAAACATCTATTATGGATTAAGTTGTTATTGTATTTATGATTATAACCTATTACCTATGAACCAATGAATTTGATGAACTCTAGCTTTTGACTAAGTTATGGGTTACTTTAGATTGACCTAATGTTGATGAATTATGGTGTAGATTTTTATGGACTATCCAATTATGTAATAATTGTAGTAAATTGATATATAGGTTGTATTGTATTTATCAATATGTATTAATTGATCTAGTTTCATGAATATTGTTATAATTATGTTGAATTGTTAGTTATGGCCATGGCTAAGGGCTTATGATATCGAATATGGTGATTTGGCATTGGATTGAGTTGTTGAGGATGATGTGGTGGTAATATGCCCTAGTTCCTTTATTTTATGTTGATTAGACTTCAATTATATTTTGAGTGGTCTTGTCCACTTATGGTGGCAGTGTTATGTGCTTTACTTGCAATGATGTGGCCTTGTCGGCATTACTTTATGTATCATGATGATCATGACGTTTTCGGTAAACTACTTGAAGTAATGTAGCAATCTACATGAAACATTATAATATATATCTACATGTGAATTCATATATATGTTCTTCTTTTGATGATATTTAGGTGATCATGTTTGACTATGACTTTGACCTTGTGCGTATAGTCTTAGGGTTGAGTCTTTGTTATTCATAATTGACTTTATGAGTCTATGATGGTCATCTTGATGATAGTATGATATTGTATAGGATAACTTAAAGAAAATATGGTTATGTCTATGTGTTTTTAGAATGACATGTAATGTGTGTTAAGGTGAAGTATGTGGTGTCTTGTCTTGGTTGACTTGTGTCCCATACTTGATGTATATATGAATGTGAATATGTGATATGTTAACATAGGATGCTAAATTTCTTAGTCTTGCATGTATGAATGATATGAGAACTTAAATGATGTTAAGAGAGTCTTTTATGTGAAACCTTGAACCTAGTGGTATGATTATGAATGTCGAAGTCGTTTTCCGTAATGGTATCTCTCAAAGTAAAGGAATGATGAACTTAAGGATAATTTATTGGAATAACTTCATATTAATCCTTAGGGAAGTCATCATGAGCTTGTTGTCACCATTGGGAGGTAGCCCTAGTGGACCTTTGTTTAGTAGGGTAAATGTGATTGAGTTATGAACTTGATATGGAACCCCTTTATATGAGTCTTAAGTGTGAATTAATCTATGAGAAAGAAGGCTAGAACCGAGTGATTATGTTAGGAAAAGTAGTTCTAGTTCAAAAATGAGACTAGATTACAAAGCATGCCCTTCATATTCCTTAACCATGTGCCTCCATGGGATGTGTCTAAGTTCTACCATTGGCAAGTAGAACAACCTCATCAGTGTAGGATAGAACTCTGAATTCCGTGTCTTGCTATGATGGTCCATGTTGGTTATTGCCTATTCTCATCATATGGAATACTTATTAGCATTAGTGAAGTTCTATGAAGTTTAGGTGGTGTTATGAGACGCTATCTAGAGATTGGACAATAGGCTTTGAAGGTGTTAGTTGGAGTTCCTAGGTCTTGTCTAAGACCATTACTTGAATGTCCTTGATGTGATGTATGAATCTCTTAATGAAATAATGGAATAATGACCTATGTTATGAAGTATGTAAACTAATGAGTACCTAATCTAATGTGAATTAACGATTGAGAATAGACATAAAATCACCATTGAAGTTGTTTCAGATTTTCATAAAGGCACCTTAACTTTGAGGCTGTCCTATTACCCCACTAAACAATTTTTAATTGATGTTATCATACCATTTTTTGATCAGCCCCAAATTTTAACAAGCAAGTGAGTTCACACCCCAATCATTACATTACACGTGTTAATTAAAATTAATTTTTTTTTTCATTTCAATTTTTTCCTTTATATTTTCTTTCTTTATTTTTCTATCTCTTACTTTTAAATTTTAATTTAGATTTATCATAAATTTCATTTAATCTTTCACCTCCCAGTTTCATTCCTTCATTTTCTTTTTTTTTCTTCACCTCTCACCCCCCATGTCAAATTGAAACTCATTTTCCTTTTTTTGTCTTTTTTGTTCTTATTCTCCAGTCAAATTCTTTATAAAATTCATACTATTATTTAGATATTGAATTATTGATAACAAAATTAATTTTTTATAAAGAAAATTTAAAAATTTGAAGGGATCATCAACTACTCATTTTCATATACATTTAAAATTAAAAATGATAATTTTAAAAGAATTAATTAATTTCTCTAAAATTGAAAGAACTTAATTTAAATTGAATAAAAAAACTATACGATAATTCCTAATCATCTTAAAATCTAATGAGTTTATCGAATTTTTCAAGTGTAAGAAAATACTTAGATAAAATTTTGAAACTAAAGATGGTAAAACTAATAGTTATAAAAAAATGAAGTTGACGTTGTCGTAAAAATGACATTGAATATAAGAAGTTCCAATGGATTGAGATGAAAATAAATTTTGAAAATAAAGAAGAAAGAAAGAGAAAAATAAAAAAGGATAAAAATTTAAAATAATAAGAAAATTAAGAAAATATATTTTTTAACAAAATACTTGTAAAAATAAAGTTATATTAGTTATTTTTAGGGTGCTCACTCTCTTTGAGAGAGTGCATACCACTCTTTTGTTAGATGAACGAAAAATGATGCAACTATATCTATTTAAAATTGTTTTGTGGGGTAATAGGACAATTGTAAAGTTAAGGTGTCTTTTTAAAAATTAGGGACAACTACAGTGGTGACTTTGTGTCTTTTCTCTTAAGGATTCCATAGCTAAAATGTGAAGAGGGCATAAGGGATGATCTCTTCATATCTTATCTTTGGAAGTCTGGAGAATGACTCTATTTAGGGAAATGGTTAATTATGTGGACATTATCTAAGCCTTAGGTAGTCCTAAGGATTACTTAGGTAATCTTGAAGAGGTTAATCATGGACATTAACTTCTTGATTTACTTAAGTAGGTCTTTTGATATCCTTTGGAAGGAGAATGTCATATAATCTATGTGTTGAAGCTTTAATGTCTTATGTGTATATGTCTTATTAAAAGTGTCCTGGAGGGTCATTTCGGAGTGCTTAGGGAGGTTGTATGGTCGGTCTCTATTTGTGTTGCTTAAGTTAATATTAGTATAGCTTTTACTGCGAAGACTACACATTAGGAAGCGTTAAAAAGTAAAGAGAAGCACTTCACTGTACTGTGAATATGGCTTACTGTCATGTTGGCTCAAAAATGTAATTAACTGTTTAATTGTTATCTTATGTGTTTCTAAATTTTTAAAAGTTGTTCTTATGATTATAATATGATTTTAAATGAAAAGATGCATATTTCTACTAAATGTCCGTTTTCATGATTTTTATACATTATGCCATACTTAGTTCATGTGGTTGTACTAATCTATGCTTTTATCTATCTCTATAGTTTTGGTAGATTAGGAGCATTTGGTAAGAAAGACTTGGACTGTAGCATTGTTCAAGAGAAGTCCAAGTATGTCCTCATTTGATTCGAAGGCATAAATGTCGTTTAAATTTTTCATTTGAAGTATTGTAATAGACTAAGTATTTCTATATTTTGAAGTATGGTTCATGTACAAAGTATTCTTGTGTCTTAAGTTTGATGATATTGAGACTTAGTAATTCCTATTACTTTATATGAAAGAGTTTTTAAAGACTATGATATGTTTTCTAAATTTTTTTAATTCCACAATACTTTTTGTTATGTTTATGCGATGAATGATATGTAAGGGCTTGTACAAGACCTCCGAGAGGTCAACTACGCTGGTTGCAACTTGAAATTTCCCCTAACATCTAGGGTGTGGTTTCAGGATGTGAAAATCTTTGTATTATAGCATAGATTATTAAAGTAGTATTAGGAATCAAGAAGTCTCATCAAGACATTTCTAGTAGAGTCTTGACCATCGGTGTGAGTCGCGACACATTTATGGAAAAGTGACTATAGGACGATAGAGTTTCCCTTCTTTTCTATTGCTATGTCTTGCCATAGAGTAAAAGTTATGAGTAGTGTCTCCTTATATCTTTCCTTATGTTTCTATGAAGATTAATATGAGGAGGATACCGGCTAGGAGAATTGAAGAGAATGAGGTGCAAGAGAAGATTCCTCCTCAAGTTGAGAAAGTTCCTCAAGGTGCTCTAGATGATCAAGTAACTAATGTGGAAGGAGGTAATGAGGTTTCGTAGGTTCATCCGGAGTTGACAAATAGGGAGATTAGAGAGGCTTTGGTTGCATTAACTCGAGCCATGAATACTAAAGTGAATTTGAGTATGGTGCCTACGGTGAATGTTGTGGAGAGCACTATAACATCTAGGATGAGATATTTTGTGAGGAGTAATCCTCCTATGTTTCTTGGCTCTATGATGGGAGAGAATCCCCAAGAGTTCCTGGATGAAGTGTACAAGGTATTGAGTGCTATGGGAGTTACATATATGGAGAAGGCAGAGTTGGCATCTTACCAATTGAGGGATGTTTATCAAATATGGTACACTCAATGGAAAGATAATTGTCCATACGAATTCGGTCCTATTGAGTGGGAAGAATTCAAGGAAGCTTTTGTTGGTAAGTACTTTCCACGTGAGAAGAGGGAAGTTAAGGTAGAGGAGTTTATCAATCTCAAGCATGGCAATATGAGTGTTGAGGAATACTCTTTGAGGTTCTTAATGTTATCTAGACATTCCCAATCTCTTGTGTTAATCCACGGGATCAAATGAGTGATTTTATGATGGAGTAGCCGATCTAGTGAGGGAGGAATACCGTACGACAATGCTACATGATGATATGAACCTAGCTAGACTCATGGCGTATGCACAATCAATCGAAGAGTCTAAACATAGAAGGATGGCTAGAATCTTAAAAAGGAGTGGTGCTAGTGAACAAGAGCAATATAGATTTACGAAGAGGTCTCAAACTCAAGAAGTATCTAATAGTTCTAAGGTGAAATTTGAGAAAGAAAGTGGTTCTCAAAATGCCAAACCTACATGTGTCACTTGTGGAAAGAAACATTATGGTGAGTGTCTATTGGGTACTGAGTATTTCTATGGTTGTGGCAAGGAAGGACATAAGGTGATAGATTTTCGTAATATTGCTTCTAGAGGAGGAGAGGGTAAGCAAGTTGCTTCTAGTGTTTGAAAGGATGATGGTCAAACAAAGAGGCGTTTCTATGCACTCCGGATTAGAAGAGAGAAGCCGGATGAGAATGATTATGATGATAAGGGTATGTCCTTGAATTTCCTTTTAGTGATATGAGTTCCTTTTAAGTGGGGGAGTATGGGTAGTAGATGGGATAGAAGGATATAGAAGCATGTTGCATGTTCATGGTGTTTATGAGTTTTGTTGAAATTGATTTTCATAAACTTCTTTCATTGTGTATTTTATGAAGTTATGAATACTTTGTAAGATGTGTTTACATGATGTTACCTTGCATATTAGCATGTTCCTACCATGAATTGCCTAATAGTTGAATTTTTCAATTTTTTTTGCAAAAAATAATATATCATTGGAAATTGCTCATTGTTAAATTTTTTGAAATTTGACTAATAGATACTTTGGTCTAAAATTGTTGTAAAGTTGTTAGAACTGATATATATGAGTATGATATTGAATATAAAATGAGTTTTCGTTATTTGAAAAGAAGCATGTGACTTTTCTAGAATGATGAGATATAGAATGGTCTTCTTATTTCTTATGGTGTTGTAATTTTCTTGACTATGTGATATTGGTGTTTTCTTATTGATTATCTGTTATATGGTATGTTCATATGATGCTAGTTGAATCTCTATTCTTGTAAGTGTTCGGAGAGTGGCAAGTGTCATTCGAGGACGAATGTTGTCTAAGTGGGGGAGATTGTAAGACCTGGAAAATTACTTAGGTGAACTTGATCCTAACATGTTGGTCATGAAGGTATAAGTTCCTAAATAGGTTTATAAGATGGTATTGAGGCAGTGTCTAAGAGTTTAGGTGCATGGGAAGTCAAACGTCAAGGGAACTCTAAGACATTCGACGACTAAGTCACGTATATTCCTCATATTTGGTTTTATGTGTTTATGTGTGATTCAAGAGGTTATAAGGTCCTTGTATGAGTTATTATGGCGTATATAGTCAGTTTTCGAGTTTTTTGGTGTTTGGATATCAAACGTCCAAGAACGTCCATGACGTTCGAAAGTGTTTCCTTGAAATGACCTTGTGTATCTAGGCATGTTTCGTCGAGTTTTACGTGTTCATTTTGGGTGAAATTCATGTGAGTGGTCCTAAAATCATGTACTATGATGTTTGGATTCGAAATTTCTGGGAAAACATCCCCTATGACCATCCGAGGTTCATTAAGGAAGGACCCAAAAGTGGTGCCAAGACTGTCCAAGAAAGCCCCAAATGATGGAGACAATTGATGGCTTGTGGTCCAATCGATGCCCTGTCGATGGGTGCCTTTTGTGTAGACTCTGTATTGGAAGGAATATACCCATGTTGAGTCTCAGAACTTAACAACGGAAGGACAGGATGGTACATTTGTGGACAAATGGTCCGTCAACTGCCAACCGTCGATGGACACTGTGTCATGCGTGCAACATCACTGATAAGTGAGGGGTGAAGTTGTAGTTTCACCCAACTTCCAAATAAGAGTATTGGAGGTTCCTTAGGGGTATTTTGGGTATTTTAATGTATTTAAAAGCCTAAAACACTTAGAAGATTTCATTCTTCCAAATCAAAAACCAAAATACCTTAGAATTTTCTCTAGATATCCATTGGAGTCAAAACTCTAGAAAGGGCTTGGAGTGAAGAATTTAGTAGAGATTATTCATCGAAGTGAAGAATTACCCTCATCAAGTTATGAATTTTAATCCTTGAGGCTCTCTTCGTCAAGGATCCCAACTCTCAAGATGCTTTCTAATGTTTTCAAAGTTGAATTATCCAATTTCATGATTCTACCATGGGTTCTTGCATTAATTGTTTTTAAATGTTATTATCGATTAAATTGTTATTCTATTGATGATTTTAGCCTTAATTACCTATGAACCATGAATTGGATGAACCCTTGTTTTTGACTAAGTTATAAGTTACTTGATATTGACCTAATTTTAATGAATTATGGTGTAGAACTGTCTAATGATGTAATAATTGTATTAAATTGACATCTAGGTTGTATTGGATTGATAAATATGTAGTAACTTGACCTCGTTTCATGAATATTGTTATAATTATGTTGAATTGTTGGTTGTGGCCAAGGTTAAGGGACTTGTGATATTAAATGTGGTGATTTGGCATTGGATTTAATTGTTGAGGATGTTGTGGTGGTGAGATTCCCTATTTCCTTTATTTTATGTTTATTAGACTTCAATTATATTTTTATTGGTATGGTCCACTTATGGTGGTGGTGTGCTTTACTTTCAATTGATATGTCCTTGTCGACGTTACTATAAGTATTATGATGATCATGACCTTGTCAACAAACTACTTGAAGTGATGTGGCTATTTGTGTAGTTGGTTATGTGAAACATGACAATATGTATCTACATGTGAAGTAAAATATATGTTCTTCTATTAATGTTATTTAGGTGATCATGTTAGACTATGACTTTGACCTTGTGTGTATAGTCTTAGGGTTGAGTATTGGTTATTTCTACTTGACTATATGAGTCTAGGATGGTAATATAGATGATTGTTTGATAGTATATGGGATAACTTAAAGAAGATGTGGTTATGTCTATGTGTTTCTAGAATGGCATGTAATGTGTATTAAGGTGAAGTGTGTGGTGTCTTGTCTTGGTTGACTTGTGTCCCTTACATGATGTATATATGAATGTTAATACGTAATGTCTTGGCATAACATTATAAAGTTCTTAGTCTTGTATGTATGAATGACATGAGACCTTAAATAATGTTAAGAGAGTCTTTTATGTGAAACCTTTAACCTAGTGGTAAGTTTATGAATGTTGAAGTCGTTAGCCGTAATGGTATCCTTCAAATTAAAGGAATGATGGACTTAAGGTTAATTGGCTTTAACAACATGATATTAAACCTTACGAAAGTCATCATGAGCTTCTTTTCACCTTGGGAGGTAGCCCTAGTGGGCTTTTCTTTGGTAGGGTAAATGTGATTGGGTTTTGAACTTGATATGGAACCCCTATATATGAACCTTAAGTGTGAATTACTCTATGAGAAAGAAGGCTAGAACCGAGTGTTTATGGTAAGAGAAGTAGTTCTAGTTAAAGAATGAGATTAGATTACAAAGCATTCCTGTCATATTCCTTAACCATGTGCCTACAAGGGATCTGTCTAAGTTCTACCATTGGCAAGTAGAACAACCTCATCAGAGTATGATAGAAATCCGGATTCCACGTCATTCTATCATGGTCTATGTCAGTTGTTGCCTATTTTCATCATATGGAATACCTATTAACATTAGAGATGTTCCATTAAGTTTAGGTGGTGGTATGGGACGCTATCTAGACGTTGCACAATAGGCTTTGAAGGTGTTAGTTTGAGTTCCTAGGTCTTGTCAAAGACCATTACATGAATGTCCTTTATGTGATGTATGATTCTCTTGATGAACTAAGACCTAATGACCTATGTTATTCAGTATGTAAATGAATGATTACCTAATCTAATTTGACTTAAGGATTCCTTAGGTAAATTGTGAAGAGAAAATAAGGGATGATCTTTTCATATATTATCTTTGGAAGTCTTGAGACTAACTCTAGTAAGGGAAATAGTTAATTATGTGGACATGATCTAATACTTAGATAGTCTTAATGATTAATTTGGTAATCTTGAAGAGGTCAATCATGGACGCTATCATCTTGATTTACTTAAAGTAGGTCTTTAGATAGCCTTTTGAAGGAGAATTTCATATTATCTATGTGTTCATGCTTTAATGTCTTGTAATTGTGTATATGTCTTATTAGAAGTGTTCTTGATGGTCATTTAGGTGTGCTTACAGAGGTTGTATAAGAGGTCTCTTTTGAGTTTCTCAAGTGAATCTTAGGATAGATTTTAGTTAGAAGACTACACGTTATGAAGTATTAAAAAGGAAAGGGAAGCACTTCACTATAACATTAAAGAACTTCATTGTACAGGGAATATGGCTTATTGTCATGTTGGCTAAAAAAAGTATTTGGCTATTTACATGTTATCTTATGTGTTTCTAAGTTGTTAAATGTTTTTCTTATTATTATAATATGTTTTTAAATGAAAAAAATGCATATTTCTACTAAATTTCCATTTTCATGATTTTTATGCATTATCCCAACTTATTACATGTGGTTGTACTAATCTATGTTTTTATCTATCTATATAGTTTTTGGTAGGTGAGGAGAATTTGGGAAGAAAGGCTTGGACCGTAAAATTGTTTAAGACAAGTACAAGTATGTCATTATTTGATTCGAGGGCCTGGATGTATTTTATGTTTTTCATTTGTAGTATTGTAATAGACTATGTATTTCTATATTTTGAAGTATGGGTCGTGGCCCAAGTATTCTCGTGTCTTACGTTTGATGAGATTGAGACTTAGTAATTCCTATGACTTTATATTAAAGAGAGTTGAAAGACTATGATATGTTTTGTGAAAAGTCTTAATTCTGCACTACTTTTCATTATGTTTCTGCGATGATTGATATGTAAGGGCTTGTAGAAGACCTCCAAGAGGTCAAGTATGCCGGTTGCAAACAAAGATTGCCCCTAACTTCTAGGGTGTTGTTTCGGGATGTTACAAGCTTGTTATAAAAGCATAGGTTATGAAAGTATTATTAGGAATCAAGAAGTCTCATCAAGTCACATCTAGTAGAGTCTTGACCATAAGTGTGAGTCGCGACACATCTATGGGCGAGAGGCTATAGAATGATAGAGTTTACCTTCTTTTCTGCTTTTATGTCATTCCGTAGAGTAAAAATTGTGAGTACTCTTTTCTTATAGTTTTCCTTCTGTTTCTAGGAAGATGAATACGAGGAGGACACCGACTAGGAGAGTTGAGGAAAATGAGGTGCAAGAGGAGATTCGTTCTCAAGTTGAGGAAGTTGAGGAAGTTTCTCAACGAGTTCAAGGTGATAAAGTCCCTAATGTTGAAGAAGGTAATGTGGTTCCGATGATTCATCTCGAGTTGACTAATAGAAAGATTAGAGAGGCTTTGGTTTGTCTAGCTCAAGCCGTGACTACTCAAATGAATTTGAGTATGGTGCCTAGTGTGAATGTTGTGGAGAGTACAATAAAGTCTTGGTTGAGATATTTTGTGAGGATAAATACTCCTATCATTCTTTTCTCTAAGGTGGGAGAGGATAACCCAATGTTCCTAAATGGATTATACAAGGTGTTGAGTTATATGGGAGTTACACCTAGGGAGAAGGTTGAGTTGTCTTTGTACAAATTGAGGGATGTTTCTCAAATATGACACACTCAACGGAAGGATAATAGGCCGGAGGAATCAGGTCCTATTGAGTGAGAAGAATTTAAGGAATCTTTTCTTGGTATGTATTTTCCCATTAGAGGAGGGAAGTTAAGGTAGAGGAGTGTATGAATCTCAAGCAAGGAAATATGAATGTTGAGGAATTTTCTTTGAAGTTCTCAATGTTATCTATATATTACCCATCTCTTGTGTCTAATCCAAGGGATTAAATGAGTCTTTTTATGATTTGTGTAGTCGATCTAGTGAGGGAGGAATGTCGTACGACAATGTTACATGAATATATGCCCCAAGCTAGATCATGGTGTATGCACAATCAATTGAAGAGTCTAAACTTATGAGGATGGCAAGAATCTTGAAAAAGAGTGGTTTTAGTGACCTAGATAAATCTAGGTTTAAGAAGAGGGATCAAACTCAAGAAGAACTTAAGAGTACAAAGGTAAAATTTGAGAAAGTAGGTGGTTCTCAAAATTCCAAACCTACATGTGTCATTTGTGGAAAGAAACATTATGGTGAGTGTCTATTGGGTACCGAGTGTTTCTATGGTTGTGGCAAGGAAGGACATAAGGTGATAGATTTTTGTAATATTGCTTCTAGAGGAAGAGAGGGTGAGAAAGTTGCTTCTAGTGTTTCAAAAGAGGCGTTTCTATGTACTCCGGATTAGAGAGAGAAGCCGGATGAGAATGATGATCATGATAAGGGTAAGTACTTGAATTTCCTTTTAGTGATATGAGTTCCTTTTAAGTGGGGGAGTATGGGTAGTAGATGGGATAAAGGATATAGAAGCATGTTGCATGTGCATGGTGTTTATGAGTTTTGTTGAAATTGATTTTCATAAACTTCTTGCATTGTGTATTTCATAAAGTTATGAATACTTTGTAAGATGTGTTTATATGATGTTACCTTGCATATTAGCATGTTCCTACCATGAATTTCCTAAAAGTTGAATTTTTAATTTTTTTTTTGCAAAAATTACTATAACATTGGAAACTGCTCACTGTTAAATTTTCTGAAATTTGACTAATTGATTCTTTTGTCTAAAATTGTTGTAACGTTGTTAGAACTGATGTATATGAGTATGATATTGAATATAAAATGAGTTTCCGTTATTTGAAATGAAGCATGTGACTTTTCTAGCATGATGAGATATAGAATGGTCTTCTTGTTTCTTTTGGTGTTGTGATTCTCTTGACTATTTGAAATTGATATTTTCTTATTGATTATGTGTTATATGGTATGGTGATAAGATTCTAGTTGAATCTCTATTCTTGTAAGTGTTCGGAGAGTGGCAAGTGTCATTCGAGGACAAATGTTGTCAAAGTTGGGGAGATTGTAAGACCTGGAAAAATTACTTAGGTAAGCTAGATCCTAACATGTTGGTCATGAATGTATAGGTTCCTAAATAGTTTTATAAGATAGTATTGAGGCAGTGTCTAAGAGTTTAGGTGCATGGGAGGTCAAACGTCAAGGGAACTCTAAGACATTCGACAACTAAGTCACGTATATTCCTCATACTTGGTTTTATGTGTTTATGTGTGATTCAAGAGGTTATAAGCGCCTTATATGAGTTATTATAGCATACATAGGCAGTGTGTAGAGTTTCATGGAATTTGGAGGTCAAACATCCAACAACTTCCACGACGTTCCAAAGTGTTGCCTTGAAATGACCTTGTATGTCTAGGCATGTTTTGTCAAGTTTTACGGGTTTGTTTTGGGTGAAATTTATGTGAGAGGTCCTAAACTCATGTACGATTATGTTTGGGTTTTAAACATCAGGGAAAACATCCCCAAGGACCATCCAACGGTCTTTGAAGAAGGACCCAAAAGTGGTGCCAAGACTGTACAAGGTATCCCAAAACGACTGAGGCAATCATTGGCTTGTGGCCTAATTAACGCCCCGTCGATGGGTGACGTTGGTGGATACTTGGTATAGGGAGGTAATAGACACATTTTGTGTCTCTTAACTCGACATAAGGATAGGACGGTCTGTTTGTGGACAAACGGTCCGTCGACTGCCAACCATCGATGGAGTTGGTGTCCTGCGTGCAGTTTCATTGTTAAGTGAGAGGTGAAGTTGTAATTTCACCCCACTTAAAAATAAGAGTATTTGATATTCCTTAGGGGTATTTTGGGTATTTTAAGTGTGTTTATAAGCCTAAAAACATAGTATATTTCATTCTTCCAAATAAAAAACCCAACTCTCTTAGAATTCTCTCTAGAACTCAAATGGAGTCAAAATTCAGGGTATGGCTTGGAGTGACGAATTGAGTGTATATTCTTCATCAAATTAAATAACTATCTCCATTAATTTATGGATTTTTTATCCTTGAAACCCTCTTCATCAAGGAGCTCAACTCTAAAGATGTTTTCTGAGGTTTTAAAAGTTGAATTGTTCAATTTCATGATTATATCATGGGTTCTTGCATTAATTGTTTTTAAATGTTTTTTATGGATTAAATTGTTATTTTATTTATTATTTTAACCTAAGTTATCTATGAACCCATGAATTGGATGAACCCTAGTTTTTGACTAATTTATGGATTACTTGATATTGACCTAATGTTGATGAATTATGGTGTAAATTTCTATGGGATGTCAATATTTCTCACTTCAATTTTCTTCGAAATCCCCACAACTCCCAAATTCCCAAAAATCCCAAAACCCTAACCTCCCTATATTCTACTACAACTCCATTTTTTTCCGGTCGTTGCTCGAAGGCAGGAACGTAGGTTGGTTGTTGCAAGATCACCCACTCATTCACTCCACTACAGTTTACAAGCAGTTCATTTCCCTTTGCTTAAGGAATTCTTGTTCATTTGCTTTTGGAAACAAATTAATCGTATGTGGGTCTATACTTAGGTACAAATTTGCATAATAAAATTGTTAAATTATGGTTTCTATGTCCCTTAGAATGATAGAAAGTGAATGGGTCGGGGTGGAATCTTTGTAAATTCTATATGATTGTTGATTTTCCTACTTAGGTTTTGATAGCCTCAACAAATCCGTGATCGAAATTTGCAAAATCGAAACCCTAAGGATTGCGAATTGGTCTTATACTTGTTATTATGTGCTGGGTGAACTTGTTCTTGCTTAAAGTTGTCAAAATGTTTTTTTAAAACGAAGCCCTAAAATTTTTTTGTGACTAACAACACAAGATTTCGTGAACGGACCATCGGTTGATCGACAAATTGTCGATGGGGTCCATCGATGTCTAAACTCTTCAAATTCTTAACTTTGGAACTATGGAAGTGGGCTACGGTCTGTCGATTGATCGACGGGCCGTTCTGCACGTCTGTCATTTTGAACTGAAATTTTGATTCCTAAGAAATTCTAAATTATTCTAAGTGTCAGACGATGGAAGTGGAGTACAACTCATCGACTGATTGACAGACCTTTCTGCACGTCCATCATGTCTAACTAAGAGGACGTATGAATGTAGACTGTTACAATTTGTAAAGTTTCCACCAACGGACACTATCGATGGTCTGTCTATAGTGCTTGTCTCCCAATATTGCAATTCTGGAAATGACCAGTGTCTTGTGTTTCTAGGTTCTGTTTTGATTAGTTTGCTTTTGTAGGTGTATTACGTTGAGACTAACAAATTTATTTTCAGGAACTTATGTCCCCCAAAGAAAACAGCGTCTATTCTTGGAGTAGGTCCATGTCCGTGACATTATCCTGCCGACAGATTGATACTTTTGACAATGAGCGGAATAAATAATACATGCACCTAGGAACCCTGACCTCTACACCAGCTTCTAGATCCAATCTGGCGTCCTTCAGAAGGTGCCGTCTGGCATAGTCACTGCCTCCTAGTCGGATGATGAGGGCGTACTGATCGACATACCGTCTGGTTTGCCTTGGGTTCTGAGGGAGCGTCTGGCTCCGAAGAGGCTTCAGTTCTGCATCACTTGGAGACACTCTCCCAGATGTGCATTCCCCCCATGCCTCGTCTGATGAGGCTCAAAGTTCGGAGTCTACTCTGACACCCTAGCATGAGGTACCTAAACTTGTTCCTGATTAGCCCAACCGGTTTTGCATATATGTCATTATCAGATCTACGGAGATGCCAAGATGCTAAATGACAAGATGGTGATGACTCGGTTGGTCCCTGTTGAGAAGCGAGTTCTAACAGGGAGTCTTCATACACTCATTGAGGTTGTTTACCCGCCACAGGCATGAGTGGATGGCTCGTGTTTTGGATACATGCAGAGAGGAGATTTTTCGAGAGTTCTATGCCTTATATGTGTCGAATCTCAGAGGTTATTTGGACAAGCGATAGAAACTTGTTAAAAAGGACCGACTCATAGAGGTTCTAGTTCAAGGCTACCACGTGGACGTTTCTTCTACCTCTATCTGCCGCTTCCTGTACGGTATGTCCAACTGGTGCCGCGAGGGTTCCCCTTACTCCAGAGTTCAATTAAATCTGGATTTGCTCAAGAGTGACCATTTTCAGTGGAGAAGAGATTAGAGAGAGTCTATAAAGAAGTGGATTACAGAACAACTCTCCATTGACGGTGAGGGAGCACATTGGGTATTAAACTCTAGGGCCTTATCAAGAAGGAAAACCTCACCATTGGAACCAAGTTATTCTGGCTGTTATTTTTCCACCGCCTATCCCCCACGACATTAGATAATATCCCTACTTTTGATAGAGCGGTCCAGGTAGCAACACTAGTAGCCGGGTTGGAGATCGACTTCACGAGGTTGTTGATATCCGTGATTCATGAACGGTCTTAGACCCCTACAACTTACCTGTTTTCCTGTATGATTTACCAGTTATGAAGAGATGCTGGATTTCCCCTTTGGCACTATGATGCCTTCCGTACTCTGACCGGGATTATTGATATATGTCTCATCAAGGATGAGGCCAATGTCGCCGCAACACAGCTTAGGCCCAGTGTTGATTTGCAGCCGCTTAGTGAGAACTTAGCAGATATGGTAGAAATAGACTAGGGACTGGTTCTACCACTGCAGAGCCCACCGATACCACCCCGGCCGAGTCTGCCTCTGCATTAGTAGAACACCTAGTTCCTCCCTGTCTATGCCTCCATCAGCAGCACTGTTCCTGCTTGATAGGGTCCACAAGTTAGAGGAACGGATTGAGAAGAAGGTGGCTCAGCAGATGTTGACAGCATTCTAGAGATGAAAGGACCTAAAACTGAGACTGCACCGGTTGAGCTAGTGGAGGACACAATACTTGCTGCCCTATTCACTTCCCCCAATACACCTCCTATGCCATGTGTGCTTTCCAAGTTGTATCGTTCCAATCGTACCAGTGATGGCGAGGATGTCCGTGTGAGGAAGAAGGAGCACACGGTGAGAAGATCCTCATTGATTGATGACGAGACCCGTTAGATGAGTGTTCGGGAGTTGGCTGCTGGGGAATCTAGTTCAAGAATTGAGACTGTTGAGGGGAGAACGACTGAGGGTGCAGAGATTGATGTGGGCACTGTTTAGGGTTTCCCTACAATAGAGGTTGCGGTTTCCGGGAAACTGGATCCGCATGCTTGTTTATCGTCGGCGCTATGCGCCCCAAGTTTGCTTTACTACCACCCTATCTTTATATTTTTTATGCATTGGGGACAATTGCATGTTTCTTATTAAAGGTGGGGTAAATTGAAAGTGAGCGTTAGGGTGAAGTCTGAGTGTCCCAACTCACGATCCCCTCTTAAGGGTTTTCTTTCCTTTGTTCTTTTGCCCTAAGATATTGTTTACTTTCCTGTTGAACCAACATGTATCGTAACTTGTACAAAGTATGAAAGGGAAACATGGAGTATGATGGATAAACATTAATGATATCCCATTCTAAGAAAATGCTTGCATGAATAGGTATAAACAAGTTGAATGTGTTGGATCTAATCATGATATAGAGATGCACTAATACATGATCCTCAATGTAATACTCAAACAAGGTGTCAGACAATCTTGTAGGGTAGCGAGGTGTCACGAGAGTGTGAGAAAATTTCATGGTTCCACATTTGGTACCTAGCTAGAACGTGCACGATTTTTCATGCAAAAGAAATATGTGTTAGAAAACTAGTAAAGGATCATAGGATCTTGTTCAAATTAGCAAACATCCAGCCTAAAGTAACGTGAACCAAATGAAAGTGTTATTCCTTTTTTGTCCAAATATGTTGATCTTATAAAATACCTTTCTTTTCTTCACCTACTCACCTTCCCTCAGTACAATGTGTTTGCCCAGTCCCTCATTGGACATGCGCACATCGACATAGGTAAAAAGCCTATGTTGAGGGTGGCTATTATAGAAACAAACCTCATCTTGGCCCTGACCCAACCTTGTGCAATGTGAACCTTGAATAATAGAAAATACATAAGTTGAGGGTGGCTATTATGAGTGATGACCATAAAAGAGGGTATGAAAACCGTAACGTGGAAAATAAAAGAAAAAGTGATCAAGAGAGGTGACTCAGTCAAAATTATCAATTGAATGTTAAAAAAAATAAAAAGGGAGAAGAAAAAAAGTGGTGTTAGACAAACAGAAGAAAGAGTCACTTCCACAAATAACAAAGGATAAAATAATACAAAAATAAAAATAATAAAATAGGGCCTAATATATAATGAAAGAAGTGGGAGGCTTAGCCGTAATGTTAAGGAGGGATACAAGTCACTGAAATGCACCCATATGTACCATAACTGACCCTAAGCCTATGTTACAGTCACGACCCGAAAGTACACCCTAGAAGTTAGGACATCCTTGTGTCATCACAAAACAAATGAGACTTCAAGAAGTCTCATCTAAGCCTCTCGTATCATTCATTGCATAATAAATATACTAAAATAGGTACAAATTTAAAACTTTCTTCACACAGGAAGAACTCTTTCATAAACATTACACAAGTGAAAGATTTTAATTTTAAAACGTTAAATCTTTACAACATCTACTTGAACTATCTAAACTCTAGAGTATACAACAGTTGGGATCAATCCCATACAAGACAATAAAATAAAGACTACGACATAAGGGACATGTGGATATTCTCCTCATATGGATGAGGACTCACCCATACTTTATCTTTATGTTGTAAAAACCTATCAATCCTCCTTGTCACATCAAGACTTCCAATTTCCTACATTTTAGTCAAAAACGGAAAAGAAGGGGTTAGCACATTACATGTACTAAGTGTGGAAGCCATGCAAAAATCATGAAAAAGGAACATTTAGTAAACAACATATTTTTCATGAACTTTGATTAAAAAAAAATCATAATATAAGCCATAAGAACAACATTAAACAACTTAGAAACACATAAGAAATCATTTAACAAAAAGTTACATTTTTAGCAAACATTACAATAAATTCACTTCACTGTACAATGAACTAAATTCACTGTTACAGTGAAGTTCCTTCACATCACTTCTGACACCCTTTAGTATGTAATCTTCTCACTCAAATATATCCTAAATATCAATTAAGTCACACAAAGAGAGACCGCCCATACACCCTCTATAGATGTGCCTAAACGAACCTCAAGATTACTCATAAAGAGTCACATACACACTTAAGAGACATTAACATAAGAACATGAGATTCTCCTACCAAGGTGACACTAGTCTCACTTGAGTGAGTTGTGAAGCGACCGCACATATAATCCCTTGCACACAAACACTTTAGTGATATTACCTAAGAATCATTATCACTTAACACTAAAGGGTGTGCTTTGTACTCTAGTCTTATACTTAACTAGAACTAATTCTTTCCCATACTCACTCGGTGCTAGCCTTTGTTGTCATAGAGTAATTCATATTAAAGGTTCACATAAGAGGGTTTCATAACAAGTTCATAACCCAATCACATTTACCCTACAAAAGAGGTCCCTCTTAGGGATACCTTCACAACAAGAATCTCATTATGACATTTACTAAGGATTAATATGATGTCGTTCATGCCAATTAACCTTAAGTCCATCATTACTTTACTTGAAGGATACCATTACGACTTTCAACTTCAACATACATAACCTTACCACTAGGTTCAAGGTTTCATATAAAAGACCATTTTAACATCATTCAAGGTCACATATCTTTTATACATTCAAGACTAAGAGACTATAGCATGCTAAGTCAAGACATCACATATTCATACTCATACAAGCATCAAGAAGGTGATACAAGTCAACAAACACAAGACACCACATACTTCAACTTAACACGTATTACTAATCATTCTACAAGCACATAGAAATAACCATTATCATATTTAAGTTATCCTACACACTACCATATTATCAACATTATAACCATTATAGAATCATCTAGTCAAGTAGGAACAACCATGCATCAACCTTAAGACTACATAAAGAAACACATAGTCACAATTTAGATGACTTCCTAACATACATACAAAGAACATATACTTCCAAATTAATTCACAAATAGATATGCATACTCATATTTCACATAAAAAACTATAAAAAAACATCATACTACTTCAAGTAGTGCCGACAAGTCCATGATAATCATATTGCATAAAGTAACGCCGAGAAGGACACATCAATTCAACATAGCACCACCACCATAAGTGGACCATACCAATAAAAATATAATTGAGTCTAATTAACAAAACCTAAAACGATAGAGGGCAGCATACCTACACTGCATCTTACCACTTCGATTCCAAAGCTAAATAATCCATTTCTATATCATACGTCCCTTACCCAAGACCATAACCAAAAACTCAATACAATTATATCAATAATCAATGAAACCAGGTCAATACATAACATACTTATCAAACTAATACAACCTAGATATCAATTGAATATATTCATTCCATCATTAAATAGACCATTAAAAATTACATTAGAAATCATAAGACTTAAGTCAATATCAATTCAATGAGTCTAACATTCTATAGATCTAAGAATATTCAATACTCAATTGATCAAATTGAAACATACTATACATTATACAAACATAATCTATACATGAATCAAAAGCCCATAACATTCTACACATGAATTTATGAATATCTAAGCATAATCAATTTATCCATATTTTAGTAAAATTTAGAGATTTGAGAAGATCAAGGGTACATGGAGAATTTTATTGGAAAACATCAATTATACATCAATTTCATCATATATAAATGTTTGGAAACCATTTATGCAAGACCATAAGACTTACAGTAGAAATTGGACTTTTTCATCTTTTTTCATCTTTGACAATAATCTTTGAAATTTTATCTAAGGTGATGTAAAACCTGAGATGAAGAAATACCATACCTTATTTGAAGAATACAAAGCTAATTGAAGAAGAAACTCAATTGAAGACTCATCTTCAAGCTCCATCATCACTTTGAACTCACATGGAGGTTTTTGAGAAACTTTTGGAGGGAATGTGTTTTGATTTGGGTGTTAGGTTTATAATGAGAGATTAACGATTTAAATACTCTTAAAATAACCCTAAACACTTAAAACAAATGTCCAAAGACTTATTGGGGTGTGGGGTGAATTTACTAATTCATCCCTTGAATATACAGTGGCCTACGCAGAAACTGCTGGTCCACTGTCTAGGATTGAGACTTGTCCTTGGCATCTCCTCTTTAACACCTAACTCCCAATCGATTAAAACCTACCAACAGGGAATTTACTGACCCACTGGTCGTGGATTACCAACCGTTGGTTGGGTTGTCTTTGGCAGCTTTGACTCATTGAATAGGTCATTTCTCGAGGACCCATGGATTGTCCCTGGGGATGTTTTCCTGCATGTTTCTAACCCAAATATGTTCGTATATGAGTTTAGGGCCTACCACATGTGTTTCATACTAAACATACACGTAAAACTGTACGAAACATGCATAGATACACAAGGTAAATTCAAGGCAAACCTTTTGAACGTCATGGACGTTCTTCGACATTTGATCTCCAAATTTCACAAAACTTGACACACATCCTATATACTCTATAATAACACATTTAAGAACGTTATAAACTCATTAATCACATATAAATGCATAAAACTACATATGAGGCACATAGGTCACTTAGTCGTCGAATGTCTTAGTCATCCCTTGACGTTTGACTTCTAATGCACCTAAAGCCTTGGACACCTCCTCAAACACACATTATAAAAAAATTTAGGACCTTAGACCACTACAACAACAATGTTATGCTCTAGCATCACCTAATTCATTTTCGGGGTCTTATATTCTCTCCCACTTGGACAACATTCATCCTCGAACGACACTTGCCACTCTCCAAACACTTCCAAATGTAAAGGACCAATTTAGAAACACATGACCATACCATATAGAACATAATAAAGAAAAAAACATAAATTTCACATAATCTTGAGATTCACTACACAACACGAAACTAGAAGACAACTCTATAGCTCATTATTCTATAAAACTCACACACTTCATTCCAAATATAAAAAATTCATTTTATATTCTATACCATGCTTATATACATCAGTTCTAACCACATTACAACAATTTTAGACCAAATAATCAATTAGTCAAATTTTGAAAAATATTACAGTGTACTGGCAGTGCATTACAGTGAATTGAGCAATTTTTTTCAAAAATGCAAATTTTAGGTAATTCATAATACAAACATGCTAATATACAAAATAACATAATACAAAAACATTTTACAACATAATCAATCTCATAAAAATCATTTATACATGCTCACTATTCAACTTTATGCAACAATCAGCAACATACACTAGATGCATATGAATTATGAGGAAGATACCATGCATGAAAAATCATTTTCTCATTCAAAAAAACCTCAATCGAACATGCATAACATAAGGAGAATGTTAGGAACTCATTTTCCACAAAACACTCCTATAAAAACATTCAGTACTAAGACCCTTTTTTGTTAGGTTGGCATAACATATAAAAGCAAATTAAGGTACTGTCACGTCCCCCCACAATACATTCTAAGGTCAACATAACATTACTATAAGGAAGTACCTCAAGGTTCCTTAAATCTTACTAACACTCCTACAAAAGTCTACTTCATAGTGACTAATGATTCTCAAAGGTCTCACATCTAACCATTACCCCCCCCCCCCCTTTCTAGGAGAACTCAAGTTTACTCTTTCAAATCTTATCACCTCCTTTCCTATGGTTGGGGTCTTAAATAACTTCAACTATCTCAACAACCACTCCTTCACATTCTCACACTATACCTTACCATTCTTTCGAACTTAACTACCCTTCAAAATATAACCAAACCAATCAAATATCAAAACCACCTTCTATCACACCTCACATTACGAGTCACCTCTCATATTTTCTCTCCTTCAACCCAAACTTCATAAAGTCACCCTCAAGGGACCAACACATAAAGGAAACTAGGGAAAATTACCATATAGAAAGCTCTTAGGCATGCTTAGATGAATGAAGAAGTGAACTTTCCTAGCACCCAATAGCCTCCTATTTATAATGTGGTGCGCTTCACATTATAAACAAGACTCTAATAGATGTGGTTCATAAGACAACTAAGACACTCCGTAAACCTGATCCTCTAATACCAACTCTGTCATGACCCGCAAGTACACCCTAGAAGTTAGGGCATCCTTGTGTGTTCACACGACAAATGAGACTTCAAGAAATATCATCTTAGGATCTCGTATCATTCATTGCATAATAAACATTCTAAAATAGGTACGAATTTAAAACTTTCTTCACATAGGAAGAACTTTTTCATAAACATTATAGAAGCGGAAGACTTTCATTTAAAAATGTTAAATCTTTACAACATCTACTTGAACCATCTAAACTTTAGAGTATACAACACTTGGGACATCAATCCCATACAAGACAATAAGTAAAAGACTATGACATAAGGGCATGTGGATATTTTACTTGAAATCGATGAGTGAGCTACACTCAGTAACTACTTCATCTTCAGCCTTAAAACCTATCCATCCTCCATGACATTCGAAACTTCCAATTCCTCCCCTTAGCACTTAAGTCAAAAAGGGAAAAAAAAGGTTTAGCACATTAATGTACTACAAGTATAGAAGCCATGGCAAAACCATTGACAGGGTCCTTTAATAACAACAATGATTTTTATTTCAAGAATGAATTTTCGATTAAACACACATCATATAATCGGAAGAATCACATTTAATAACTTAGAAACACATAAGAAAGTCATTTAACAAACGTACTTTTTAACAAAACATTACCAATATAATTCACTTCACTATACATTGAACATCACTTCACTCTTATAGTGAAGTTCCTTCCCATCACTTTAAGACACACCCTTTAGCATTAATCTTTCTTCTTTTTTCTTCGAACGTACTTTCAAAGCTATCCTAAGATTCACTTAAGTAACACAAAGAGAACCACCATACACCCTGTGTAGATTTTCCTAAACGACCCTCAGATAACTTATAAGGAGTCACACACACGACTTAAGAGACAAATGACTAACAACATTAGATTCTCTCCAAGTGACTCTCAAGTCTCACTTGGTAGGTATGTGAAACGACCCTCCCATACAATCCCTTAGCACACTCATTAAAGATCTTATAGACTACCTATGAACACCATTCTCACTTAACCATTAGGGACTATAGGTGATATGACATTTTCCTTCAAAAGGCTTCAAAAGACTGACTTAAGTAATTCAAGAAGATAACGTCCCATAGTGACCTCTTACAAGATTATCCTAAGTAGTCTTTAAGACTACTTAAGGTTAGATCATGTCCACATAATCAACCAACTTTTCCCTAACTAGAGTCATCTTAAGACTAATCTAGTAAGATAAGAAGTGAACCATTCTTTATGCCCCTTCCATATCTTACTAGCAACCCTTCAGTACTCTAATAAGTAAACTACTAACTGACTAATCATAATTTAACGAACTGTATTAGCTTAAGTCTGTATATTCATTAGTTTCCAATAAAGATCGCATTCACACATAAAGGACATTAAAGTAATGGTCTTGAACAAGACCTAGGGACTCTCACTAACACCTTCAAAGACTATTATTCAATGTCTAGATAGCATCCCATACGACCACCTAAACATCGTAGAACTTCTGTAATGCTAGTAATTATGCCATATGATAAGAATAGTCAATAACGACATAGACAATGGTAGAAACTCATGGAATCCAGAGTTATAACTTACTCTGATAAGGGTCTTATACTTGCCAAGGGTAGAACTAGAACACATCCCATGTAGGCACATGGTTAAGGAATATGAAGGGTGTGGTTTGTATTCTAGTCTCATACTTAATTGGAAATACTTCCCATACCATATTCACTAATTGCTAAACATCATTCTCATAGAGTAATTCACATTAATGGTTCGCATAAGAGGGTTCCATAACAAGTTCATAACCCAATCACATTTACCCTACCAAAGAGGTCCTCTTAGGGCTACCTTCCAATGGCATCAAGAAGCTCATTTTGACTTTCCTAAGGATTAATATGATTCCGTTCCTGCCAATTAACCTTACGTCCATCATTCCTTTAGTTGAAGGATACCATTACGGCTTTCGACTTCAACATATATAACCTTACCACTAGGGTTTCACATAAAAGGCCCTCTTATAATCATTTAAGGTCACATATCTTTCACACATTCAACACTGAGAGACTGTAGCATCCTAAGTCAATACATCATATATTCATACTCACACAAGCATGAAGTAAGGGACACAAGTCAACCAAGACAAGACACCACATACTTCACCTTAACACATATTACTAATCATTCTACAAGCACATAGGAATAACCATTATCATCTTTAAGTGATCATACATAATATCATGTCATCATCATTATAACCATGATAAAATCATATATTAAGGTAGGAACAACCATGCATCAACCGTAAGTCTTCACATAAAAGCACATAGTCATAGTTTAGATGATTTCCTAACATACATATAAAGAACATATACTTTCACATTACTTCACAAATAGATAGATATACTCATATTTCACATAAAATAACTATACAAAACATCATACTACTTCAAGTAGTGCCGGCAAATCCATGATCATCATATTGTATGAAGTAACGCCGACAAGGCCACATAAATTCAACATAGCACCACCACCATAAGTTGAACATACCAATTAAAATATAATTGAGTCTAATTAACATAAAATAGAAGTAAATAGGGCAGCATACCCCCACTCAGTCTTACAACTTCGATTACAAAACTAAATCACCCAACTCAAAATCATAAGGCCCTTACCCAAGACCATAACCAACAATTCAATACAATTATATCAATAATCAACGAAACTAGGTCGATTCATAACATACTTATCAAACTAATACAACCTAGATGTCAATTGAATATATTTATTGCATCATTAAATACACAATAAAAAATTACATTAGAAATCATAAGACTTAAGTCAATATTAACTCAATGAGTTAACATTCTATAGATCTAAGAATATTCAATACTCAATTGATCAAATTAAAACAGCCTATACATTATTCAAACATAATCTATACATGAATAAAAACCTCATAACAATCTACACACGAATTCATGAATATCTAAGCATAATCAATTCATCCATATTTTAGTAAAATTTCGAGATTTGAGAAGATCAAGGGTTGATGGAGAATTTAATTGGAAAAAATCAATTATACATCAATTTATCATATATAAACGTTTGAAAACCATTTATGCAAGAACCCAAGACTTCGAGTAGACATTGGACTTTTTCATGTTTTTGAAATCTTTGAAAATCATCTTTGAAATTGGATCTAAGGTGATATAATAACTTTTATGAAGAAATATCATACCTTATTTGAATAATATAAAGCTAATTGAAGAAGAAACACCATTGAAGACCTATCTTCAAGCTCCATCATCACTTTGAACTCACATGTAGGTTTTTGGAGATACTTTTGGAGGGAATGTGTTTTTATTTAGGTGTTAGGGTTAAAATGAGAGTTTAATGACTTAAATATTCTTAAAATACCCCTAAAAACTCAAAATAACCTTCCAAAAACATATTAGGGCGTGGGGCAAATTTACCAATTCACCCCTTGAACTTACAGTGGCCTGCGCAGAAAATGTTGGTCTGTGGTCTGGGGCTGAGACTGGTCCTTGGTCTCCTCTCTTCACCGCCTATGTACCAACCAACAAAACCCTACCAATGGGGCATCGACTTACCCACTAGGCGTCGATTGCCAACCGTTGGTTGGGCTGTCTTGGGTAGCTTTGGCTGAATGAATGGGTCCTTCGTAAAGGACCCTTGGATGGTTCATTGGGATGTTTTCCTTTATGTTTCAAACCCAAACATGTTAGTATACGGCTTTAATACCTATAACATTATTTTCATCAAGACCGAACACGTAAAACTCGACAAAACATGTATAGATACACAAGGTCATTTCAAGGCAATCCTTTCGAACGTCATGGATGTTCTTCGACGTTTGATCTCCAAACTTTACAAAACTTGACACACTGACTATATACTCTATAATAAATCATTTAAGAACCTTATAATATCATGAATCACATATACACAAATAAAACCACATATGAGGCACATAGGTCACTTAGTTGTCGAGCGTCTTGGTCGTCCCTTGACTTTTGACTTCCAATGCACCTAAAACCTTAGAAACTTCCTCAAACAAATATTATTAACCATTTTAGGACCTTATACTACTACTACAAACATGTAAGGCTCTATATTCACCTATGTCATTTTCGGGGTCTTACAATTACAAGCCAAGAAAGTCCTATCGTGATCTAAAGAGTCTAAAATGGTTTACTTAAGGGATAACATATGGAAACAATTACCAACTAGGTGTGCATTTTTCTGAACGTGAGTGTTAAATATTGGTCCTTATAGTCAATATTTAACTCACTGTTCGAAAAAAGAGGATGTCTTTGGATGTAAGGGCACTAATTACAATATTTAAAAGTTGGTACCTGGGTGAGAGACAAAAGAGGAGAGGTGTGAGTGCATGGTGAGTCTGTGTCATGGTCTGATCAACATGAGTAAGCCTATAGAGCCTAAGAGTAGAAAACATGCACTAAAGCAATGAAAAATTTTGGATTGATAGTCGTGTAATTGCGAAAACTTAAAAGAGTATACTTGTGTACAAAGTGTTATGTTGAGTCATAGTGTGTTGCTTGAGGACAAACAACGAATTTAAGTTTAGGTTGTTGATGTACCTTGGTATCACGATACTTTTAATGCTTTTTCCTTAAGATTGTTGTGTGTCTAAAGCCTTTTTTTAAGACTATTAACATGTTTTTATCTTCATTTTGCACGAAAAATGTCCAAAACCAAAACGCAGAAGGAAACTGAGATTAGAGCAGAAATAACTCACGAAGGACATCAATGGACCGTTGTATCATCGATGGACCATAGATGATGACTGTATATTGGAGGTTAAGGCATCTGGAAGAAACTCAAGGAATTCTGAATAAGTGTGGGGATACATAAGGATCGACGGTCCGTCGATTGATCGATGGACCATCCTTATAAATCATTGATCTGATCAGAGAAAGTCTTAGTGCCCGATGTTGAAGAAAATCTATGTATGGAACGACGAGAAGTATCGATAGACCGTAGGTGAATCGACGTACTATGTTGTTGTTTCGTCAATTAGATCAGAGAAGATGCAAGTTGAAAGCTAAAAAAGATGCCAAGTATGGACTTACAGAGGCAGTCAACGGTTCGTCGTTTCATTGACAAACCGTCTGTGGGGGTCGTCGATTGAAGCCATCTTTTTTTAACAACTTTCCTTATTAAAATTCCTTATAATTCAAGACAATGTTTCTATAAATAAGTTGTAAAACCTCATTTTTGGGGTTGGACTCTATTGCTTCTTTCTTAGTTTTGTTCTTGGAGATTTGTTTTTGCAACTTTAGCATTAATTCAAATTTTCGGATTTGTTTTTCAATTGATTTTTGTTATTTCAAGTTTTATTTCTGACATTCTTCGAATTTGTCAAATCAAGTTCATGATTTATTATTTATGAAGCAAGAATGGTGTTCTTCTATGCATGGGTAACTAAATCCAAAACTAGGGTTGTGGGAACCATGGATTATTAACAAAGTAGACCTAGCTTAATAACAATTTTCACATAGGTTATTGCATGTATTGATAATTATTTAACTTAGAAGTATTTTTAACGAGTCATGCGTTAGAATTCGCCTTATTGCTACTTGCCTGACCAAGGAGGTAGTCAATAGGAAAAGAATTATTTACATAGATTTATTAGGATACTGTCTTATAAGCTTGTCTAGATTGGTGCGAATTAATAATTAAGACATACATCAAATATGATGCTTAATATATAGTAAAGGTAAGGGTTAGAAACTTAAACACACGTAGACGGACCAAGGTACGAGGTGAAATTCTCTAAATGTCGGACAAAGGATTTAGAGATACCTAACTTATTACTTTGCATGCGAAACACTAGGGAAGAATTGTTATAGCTAGGAGTACGACATTATGAACCTATGGGGAACATATGTTCCCTAGTTTCTCTTACAACTTGATAAACACCAAAGATTTACTCTTGTTACTTGTTTGATTTAGCAAGATTAAATGACTTTTGTTTAACAAATCCCCCTCTTAATTACTAGTTTTTGGAAAAGGACTTTATTTAACAAAAGTAATCATACATTGAAGTTGAGTCTAAACCATTTTCCTCGTGGGATCAACCCCAACCTAATAGTTGTGTCCTTTACTCGATACAACTACTTATACTTCTTTAGGGAAGTATAATTTGAGTGTATCATATTACTGTGCCGCTGCCAAGGAAAGTGAATTTTATATTATGTTAAATAACATTACTGAATTTTAGTCACCAAATTCCTAATTTTCCTTTTTTTTGTTTTTGTTTCTTTCAGATCTAGATCTACTATATGCCATATACACACAGCTGAGGAAAACCAATACTTTCATTCGATCCTGAACTGAACATTACACTTCGAAGAAAGAATAAACCGTAGAACCTAGCTAATCTAGGTGATGGGATGAATTGCCAGTCCCCAACATCGGTTGATGCTCAAAATCAAGTTGTTGCACAAAAACTGGCTGATGAAGCTTTGAGGATGCAACCTCCATCCAATGACCTCAAGAGTTCTATAGGGCAAACATTAACATCACTGATTCTGATGGGCCTCTTGTCCTATCTCCTATACCGCAGGGTCACACATTCGTGGTAACTATTAGCTTGATGCAAATTCTCACCACAAGGAGTTTGTTTTCAAGGATACTATATGAGGATCCACATGCTCACATCGCCAAACTGAGGTGCAAGATTTGTGTAGGGAGGCCGGACATTGATATGAACATCATTGAGTTGAGAGTGTTCTCTCTTGCACTGACGCGAGAGGCCACAATATGGTTTATTGAGTTGCTCTATAATTCTGTGTATACCTATGATCAATTGAGGGATGTATTCCTTGAACGGTCTACCTGGAATCAAAAAATCTCAACCACAAACATAGAGTTAACAACTTTGTGGCACTACCTGGGGGTCGGTGAGTAGCTTTTGTGATAGATTTACTACTTACGTGAGAGGTGTCCCAAACAACCGTATTGGTGATGTCGTTGAAGGAGTACGTCTATCGGGTGCAAGATGATAATAATAAGGAAGTGCTTGATACTATTGCGGGTGGTTCTTATGGTGATGCACATATGCCAAGATCAGAGAGAAGTTTGAGAAAATCTATTGCAACAATAAGGCTTGGATTACTAGGAAGTTGGAAACTAGGAGAAACACCATTGCAGTGCAAGTTACACACATTCCAGCCACATATGAGATTTGTGAAGAGATGGCTCAAAAGAGACCTGAGATTGGGTTGGTATTGAAAAATGTCGCTAGAGGTGCAGAGAAATTAAATAAAGTAAATTACTTGACTAAAACACCACCGCCAGAGGATGAATACCATTATGAAGAGGATAATTATGCAGTGAATGATTAGACAGGGGGGTTTTGACAAAAATCCCAAGGCTCCAATAAAGAGAATTTGTGCCAAGGTCAAGGGAATCAAAGTACAAAACTATGGGCAATACAACAAAGAGGGTCATTATGTTCAGGATTGAAACTACAATTGCGACAACAACTTCAACTGGGGTAACTGTGGTAATTGAAACTATCAAAGTGAGCCCTATTTTCCGCCTAAAAATTGGGAAGTTGCTCAAAGGTATGGTAGAGGTAGCATGTCGCGAGTTGAGGATATGTTGTAGAAGATGATGAGGAGGTTCGATGCTAGTGATGAGCGCACCAAGGAATTGAGAGGTGATTTGGCTAATAATAGGAAAAAGGTTGTTGCACATGCTATCTCGATTAAGCATCTTGAGTTACAAATGGTTAAATTATACACTAATGTGAACCCACGACAACCGGTCACTCTTGCTATCAATACCATTCAAAATCCTAATAATGATGGACATTGCATGGCAATCACTACTCGATGAGGTAAGCAAACCATTGATCCATCTATACCGTCTCTAGTAGAAGATGAGATGAGAAAAAATGAAGAGGTAGTGCAAACTAGTGGTGAATTGGAGGAAAAAGCGGTGAAAGGTGCAAAGGTACCCCAAAAAGTTAACTCCATTCCTAGACCACCACAACCATTCCTTCAGATATTGGTCAAGAAGATTGAGGACGGTAAATACATGTGTTTTATCACAATGTTGAAACAACTTTTCATCAATGTCCCTTTGATATAAGCTTTAGAGCAAATGCCTAGTTATACCAAGTTCATGAAGGTTATTGTTACAATGAAGAGTTCTGTAAGTTTTGAGGATGATAACTGAATGTAGCATTTTACTGTTGCTAAAAGGTATTTTATGTAGAAGAAGGAAGATATGGGCGTTTTCACTATTCAATGTACCATCAGTTTGTTACACATTGCTAAGGTATTATGGGATCTCGCTGCAAGCATAAATCTCATGCCTCTCTCAATCTATAATAAATTGGTTTTGGGTGACCCAAAACCCACTACATTGCGGTAACTGATGGCCGATTGAACAATGAAGAGTCCTATTGGGATACTCCATGATGTGCTAGTGAAGGTGGAGTCATTTAAATTTTTGGCAGATTTTGTGATTCTTGACTGTGAGGTGGATGTTGAGGTGCCTATTATTCTTGCGAGGCCATTCCTTGCTACTGGTCACGCCTCGATTTAAAAGGAAGAAGGGAAGATGAAGGTTAGGTTGAACAATGAATAGGTAATTTTCAACATTTGTATGTCCATGAAGAAGAGTGGTGAGCTCTAAAAGGTATAAGTTATATCCTACATGGTTTAGAGTACGTCTAAGGTACAAATCGAGAAGCGCCTTGGTGTTGAGGAACTAGGGGCAGTGATCATGAACATTGAGAGTGAGGGTATTGAAGAGTTTGGGTCTTTGGTTGCGGCACTTGAATGAGGTGAATTTCGGCCAAAACCAAAGAAATTGTTGTTAGATATGAAGCATCGTGAGTCTCCACCCGTTGGACCATCTATTAAGGAGACTCCAAAATTAAAGCTGAAGGCTCTACCATCTCATTTGAGGTTTGTATTCTTGGTAAAAGGTGATGCTTTGCAGTAATTATTGCATCGGATTTGAATGTGCAATAAATAGAATATCTAATAAATGTGTTAAAGAGGTTTAAACGAGCCATTGGTTGGACTATTACAGACATTATTGGGATCCCACCTGGTATTTATTCATACAAAATCCAACTCATGCCCTATCACAAGACAATTATTGAGTACAAAAGACGTCTGAATCGACCTATGCAAGAAGTATTGAAGAAGGATATTATTAAGTTGCTAGATGCCAAAGTCAAACATCCTATTGCAGATAGTAGTAGGGTATTCCCTGTTCAGTGTGTGCCAAAAAAGGATGGAATAAAAGTAGTGCCAAATGAGAGGAATGAGCTTATACAAATGAGGCCGGTGATAGGATGAAGAATTTGTATGGATTACCAGAAATTGAATGCATGGATTTAGAAGGACCATTTCCCTATACCTTTCATGGACCATATGTTAGATAGATTTGCATGAAAATTATAGTACTATTTTCTTTATGGTTATTCGAGGTACAATCAAATCTCTACTGCATTGGAGGATCAAGAGAAGACAACTTTAACTTGACCTTATGGGAAGTTTGAATTCAAGAGGATGCCTTTTGGGTTATATAATGCACTTGTTAATTTATAGAGATGTATGATGTGGATATTCTCCGATATGTTAAAGACACTAATGAGTTGTTTATGGATCAATTTTCATTGGCTGGCCACTTTTTTGATCAGTGTTTGAGTCACTTGGTTGAGGTTCTCAAAAGATGTGAAGAGTGCAATCTTGTGCTAAATTGGGAAAAATGTCACTTTATGGTGAAAGAAGGTATTGTATTTGGTCATCGCATCTCAGAGAAGGGGATAGAGGTTGATCGAAGAAAAGTTGAGGTTATAAAGATACTTCCTCCACACATCTCTGTAAAAGGTGTGAGAAGTTTTCTGGGACATGCGGGCTTCTATCTGAGGTTTATTAAGGATTTATAAAATATTGCACATCATCTGTGCAAGTTACTTAGATAAAATGTAAATTCTATTTTGATGAATCTTGTCTCAAGGCGTTTGGAGAGTTGAAAGAGAAGTTGTTGTCTGCGCCCATAATTATTTTCCTAGAATTGAGTTAGCGATTTGAGGTGATTTGTGATGCTAGTGGGGTTGCTCTTGGTATGGTATTGGCACAAAAAATGGATAAAATCCTTCACCCCATCTAATATGCAAGTAAGACCCTAAATGAAGCACAAAAGATTACATTGTAACTGAACAAGATCTCCTTGCGGAGATATTTGTTTTTGAAAAATTTCACTCCTATTTGCTTGGCATGAAAGTCATAGTGCATACTGATCACTCTACTTTGAGGTACTTGATGGCAAAGAAGAATGCAAAACAAAGATTGATTAGATGGGTGCTCCTTTTAAAAGAGTTTGATTTCGAGGTGTAAGATAGAAAATTGACTGAAAATCAAGTTGTCGATCACTTGTCCAGATTGGAGGATGATGTTATGTAAGAGATTGGTGAAAAAGATGAAATTGATAATACCTTCCCTGATGAGCATGTATTGGACGCTTCTCATGACTTGATACCATGGTTCGCTGATTTTTCAAATTATTTTGCTAATGACATACTCTCATCGGACTTGTCCTTTCATCAAAGGAAAAAGTTCATGCATCATGTTAAAAAGTTCTTTTGGGATGAGCCTTACTTATACCGGAGTTGTGCTGATGGACTTATTCGCCGTTGCGTGCTGGAGGCATGCCACTCCTTGCCTGTACGTGGGCATCATAGTGGAATCTGGACTTCCCACAAGATAATGCAATGTGAATACTATTGTCCATCAATTAACCAAGATGTTCATGACTTTGCCAAGTCATCTGATAGGTGCCAAAGATATGGAGGAAATTCGTGGAGGAAATAACCCTTTAAATCCAATTCTAATGAATGAGTTAGTTGATATATGGGGCATTCATTTTATGGGCCCGTTTGTGAGTTCTCATGGGATGAACTATATTCTCTTGGTGGTAGACTATGTGTTAAAATGGAGGGAAGCCATAGAACTTGCCAACAATGAAGGGAAGAGTGTCACCGAGTTCTTGAAAAGAACGTCTTCTCCATATTTGGTACACCTAGGGCATTAAATGGGGTATCTCACTTTTGCAAAAAGTTTTACAAAGGCCTACTGGAGAAATATGGGGTTCGCCACAGTGTGGCCACTCCGTACCCCATCAACAAACTAGTGGGAAAGTTGAGGTCTCCAATCGAGATGTAAAGCAAATCTTGTCGAAAACGATAAATGCTAATAGAACAGATAAGTATGTATCTATAAAAAATTTTATATGGGAAGGCTTGTCAATTGGCATTTGAGTTATAGCACATCGCCAAGTGGGTGATGAAAAATCAGAATATGGGATGGAATGAAGTAGTGGAGCATAGACTTAATGGGTTGAATGAGCTTGATGAGTTTCGCCTAAAAGAATATGAAAGTTCAGCCATCTACTAAGAGAAAAGATTAAAGGGTGTTTAAATTATAGGGACCAAACCCATGAATTTTGCAGAAATTGATATGGTGCACAGATCTACGAACCAAACGAAGGGCGTCGTTCAATCGACGGACCGTCGATGGTGTCTGTAGATCCCATGTATATCTTATACTTTTGTCTAGATCTCTACACAATAGAGAGTCAATTCTATGGTATGTGTACTGACTTACGAACCGTGAACGGGGTATCTTCAGTTCACAAAAAAGAGTGACCCGACCCAACCGTACCGACTATATTAAAGTTAAACTATTTAGTTACCTTCCAATATCTTTTCAAATTCCATCCAACCGATTCCTTTCCCTTATTCCTTCCTTCTCCATAAACTGTCAATATCTTTCCCTTCAATTTTCTTCAAAATACCCACAAATCTGAAACTCCTATACATCCCAAAACCCTAACCTCCCCAAATTCCACTACAACTACATTTTTATCCGGTCGGTGCTCGAAGGAAAGAACGTAAGTTGGTTGTTTGATGATTACATACTCATTTACTCCACTACAGTCTACAAGTATTTCATTTCCCTGTACTTAATGAATTATCGTTCATTTTCTTTTGGAAACAAATAAATCGTATGTGGGTCTTCATTTAGGGACAATTTTACATGTTAAAATTGTTAAATGATGGGTTCTATGTCCCCTAGAATGATAGAAAGTGAATGGGTTGAAGGTGGCATATGTTTAAATTCTATAAGATTGTTGATTTTCCAACTTAGTGTTTTATAGCCTCATAGAATCCATGATGGAAATTTGCAAAATCGAAGCACTAAGGATGACAAAATTGTCTTGTACTTTTTATTATGTGTTGGCTGAACTTGTGCTTTGCTTAAAGTTGTCAAAATGTGTTCTTGGGAAGAGTTGACACTTTGCCGATAATCATTGCATTGAATTTGAATGCACAACAAATAGAGTGTCTAGTAGAACTCTTCAAGAGGTTTAAACAAGCCATTGGTTTGACTATTAAGGACAATATTGGGATCCCACCCGGTATTTGTTCACAAAAAATCCAACTCATGCCCGATCACAAACCAATTATTGAGCACAAGAGATGTTTGAATCCACCTATGCAAGAAGTAGTGAAGAAGGAGATTATTAAGTGGCTAGATGCCAGAATCATACATCCTATTGTAGAAAGTTGTTGGGTATTCCCTGTTCAGTTTGTGCCCAAAAATGGGGAATAACAGTAGTGACCAATGAGAGGAATGAGCTTGTTCCAATGAGGCCGGTGACTGGATGGCGAGTTTGTATGGATTATTAGAAATTAAATGCATGGAGTGAAAAGGACCATTTACCTATGTCCTTCGTGGACCAGAAGTTAGATAGACTCGTATGAAAAGGATGGTATTATTTTATTTATTCTTATTTGGGGTACAGTCAAATCTCTCTTACACCGTAGGCACAAGAGAAGAAAATCTTTCCTTTCCCTTATGCGACGTTCCCATTCAAGAGGATGCCTTTTAGATTTTGTAATGCATTGGTTACTTTTTAGAGAGCTATGACGTCGATATTCTCCGAATGGTTATGGACACTAATAAGGTATTTATGGATGATTTTTCAGTGGCTGGTGACTCATTTGATCGGTGTTTGAGTCACTTGGATGAGTTTCTCAAAAGACGTGAAGAGTTCAATCTTGTGCTAAACTAGGAAAAATGTCACTTTATGGTGAAAGAAAGTATGGTATTGGTTCATCACATCTCATAGAAAGGGATAGAGGTTGATCGAGGAAAAGTTGAGGTTATAGAGAGACTTCCTCCACCTATCTTTGTAAAAAGTGTGAGAAGTTTTTTGGGACATGCGGGCTTCTACAAGAGGTTGATTAAAAATATCTTAAAAATTGCAGGTACTTTGTGCAAGTTACTGGAGATGGAATGTAAATTCTATTTTGATGAATTTTTTTCGAAGGCTTTTGGAGAATTGAAAGAGAATTTGCTGTCTGCGCCCATAATTATTTCCCTATATTGGAGTAAGCAATTTTAGGCGATGTGTGATGCTAGTGGGGTTGCTCTTGGTGTGGTGTTGGGACAAAGAAGGTATAAAATCCTTCACCCCCTCTATTATGCAGTTAAGTCCCTATATGAAGCACAAATGAATTACACTGTAACTGAACAAGATCTCCTTGTGGTGGTATTTGCTTTTCAAAAATTTCACTGTTATTTGCTTTGCACGAAAGTCATAGCGTATACTGATTACTCCGCTTTGAGGAACTTGAGGGAAAAAAAGGTTGCAAAACAAGGATTGATTAGATGGGTGTTCCTATACCAAGAGTTTGATTTCGATGTGAATGATAGAAAAGGGAATGAAAATCAAGTTGCCGATCACTTGTCAAGATTGGAGGATGAAGTTGTGCAAGAGATTGGTGAAAAAGTAGAAATTGATGATACCTTCCCTGATGAGCATCCATTAGCCGCTTCTCATGACTTGATTCATGGTTAATTGAGTTTGCGAATTATCTGGCTAGTGACATAGTCTTATCGGAATTATCCTTCCATCAGAGGAAAAAGTTCATGCACGATGTGAAAAAGTTCTTTTGGGATGAGCCTTACTTATACCGGAGTTGTGCTAATGGGCTTATTCGCCTGTGGGTGGGAATCATAGTGGTATCTACATTGCCCACAAGATATTGCAATGTGGGTACTATTGGCCAACTATTAACCAAGATGCTCATGAGTTTGCCAAGTCATGTGATAGGTGCCAAAGATGTGGAGGTATTTCAAAGAGGCAAGAACTTCCTTTAAATACAATTCTAGTGATTGAGTTGTTTGATGTATGGGGCATTGATTTTATCGGCGAGTTTGTGAGTTCTCATGGGATGAAATATATTCATGTGGCGGTAGACTTTGTATCAAAAGGGTGGAAGCCATAGCACTTGCCAAAAATGAAGGGAAGAGTGTCACCGCGTTCTTGAAAAGAACGTCTTCTCCATATTTGGCACACTTAGCGACATATTAGCGATAGGGGATCTCACTTTTGCAACAAGTTGTTCGAAGGGATATTGGATAAATATGGGGTTTTCCATAATGTGGAAACTTCGTACCATCCACATACTAGTGGGCAAGTTGAGGTGTCTAATCGAGAAATCAAGAAAATCCTGTCGAAAACGGTAAATGCTAATTGAAATGATTTGTGAAGGAGGCTTGATGATGCTCTTTGGGCCTACTGGACTTCATAGAAGAACCCCATAGGTATGTCTCCATAACAACTTGTATATGGGAAGGCTTGTCAATTTCCAGTTGAGTTACTGTAGAAGGTCATGTGGGTGATGAAGAAATAGAAGATGGATTGGAATGAAGAAGTGGAGTAGAGACTTAATTAGTATAATGAGCTTGATGAATTTCGCCTAAATTTCCTTTTATCATAATTTTATGCATTAAGCTATACTTAGTGCATTCTAATGTACTCATTCCATGTATTTTGTCTATATCTAAAGGTGTAGTTTGTATTTGAGAGAAGTATGCGCAATGAATCTTGGAAGTAGCATTCTATTCAAGCAATTGTTGGTATGTCCTCAACAGATTCGAGGACTTCGCTATGTTTAGTTTTCTTTGTTGAATACATTGTAATACGCCTATTTCTAGATTATTGATATATCTGTCCTCCCCAAATATATTCATTTGTCTAAGATGGCAACTTTTATACTTAGCCTTTCCTTATGACTTTCTATGAATGATATTTTAAATACTATTTGATTGTGTGAAAATTTTTAATTTTGCATTAATTTTCATACATGTATGCAATTAATGATTTGAAAAGTCTTGTACAGGTCCTCCGAGAGGTCAAGTACACAGTGCCATGACTTAAATGATGGTTTATCTTCTGGGGCGTGCTTGCGGGTCATGACAAGCTTTGTCTGTGAGCAGTTGTTATGGAAGTATGCTTTGAAATCCAAAGTCTCAAAAAGCCACACTTGTAGAGTCCTATTCATTAGTATGAGTCTCGACACATTATGAGAGGGAGACTATAGGATGATAAGGTTTCAATTTCTTTGTGATTTTTATATTGTGCCAATAGATTTAAATGTTACGTATGTCCTTCTTAATGTGTTTCCTTGTGTTTTTAGGAGTTTACTTCTAGAAGGATGGCTGCTAGAATAGTTGAAGAGGAGAGAACGAATGAGGAGTTCCTCCTGAAGTTGATCAAGTTGACCTAGTTGAACAAGTTCATAAAGGTGGACAAGCTCCTTAACTTGAGCAGGTTCAACAATTTATTTCAGGTGCACAAGCTCCAGAAGGTGTTTAAGCTCATAAGGGTGAGTGAGTTCCTATTAAGGTGTGGGAATGAGGTTTCAGTGGTTCCCCCATAAATTACTAATAAGGAGATTAAAGATGCTCTTCTTGCTAAAGCACGAGATATGATAACTCTTGTGACTAGAGATATTGGCCTAGGGTGAATGCTTCCGAAATTACCATGATCTCTATGTTGAGATATTTTGTGAGTATTAATCCTCCTATCTTTCTAGGATCCAAGGTGGGAGAGGATCTCAAAGATTTTGTTGATGTTGTGTACAAGGTGTTGATGACCATGGGGTTGACTTTTAGGGAAAAGGTGGTGTTAGGTTTCGTACAAATTGAGGGAGGTTTCTCAAGTATGGAACACTAAATGTAAAAACAATAGGCAATTTGAGCCAGGTCCCATAGAGTGGGTGTAGTTTAATAACTCTTTTTTAGAAAGTAATTTCCCGTGAGAGGAGGGACGTTAAATTTGAGGAGTTTCTTAACGCAAAAACATGCACAAAGGGACATTTTAGTGAAGTAACCTTTTATGCCATGTATTTAAAATATTCATGAATTTAGAAGGAAAACATCATAAGAAACATCATTGAACACTTATATAAGGATTTCCACAATTTTGAACCAAAGGGCACTTTATAGTAAAGTTACCAAAATATTAGAGTAAGTTCATTTTTACTTTTAAAGTGAACTATACTATTTCTAAGGAGTGAACTTCCAAGTCCAAGCAAAGAGGAAGTGAACTCATTTCCATAGAAGTTTCCCTTACTAAGGATTATCCTATGACTCACCAAGGTAAAACATGAAGGAAATTTGCATATGCCTCTTTCAATACACAAAACATCAATCCTCAAGACTACCCCTTTTAGTCTTACTCACCTCGGGAGAGCAAGCCCCCACTCAATTACAAGACATTAGAAGAACACCCGAATAACCCACAATGACTTCCCTTGAGGAATGCCTACTTAGTGTAATGAGTAAATAGCATCCCATACCACCATTTACTCTAAGTAGTACACTCTTTTAAAAGGCTTGGCACCAAGACTCACGTTTCGGAAGTCTACTTAGTGAAATGGATAGATAGAGTCCCATTCCACTACCTACCCTAAGTAATACATTCTTTTAAGACACTTAGTTCATTCAAATCATATAAGGCTCACAAAGATTCCCCTTTTGAAACACCTACCTAGTGCAATGGATAAACAGTGTCTCACTCCACTACCTACCCTAAGTGGTACACTCTTTTCGGAGACATAGCATTTTCATTAGTTTTGTGAGAGTTATCTTAACCGACATAGACCACAAGAGCTAGACATGGGATCTCGACATTAACCCCTATCAGATGAGGGATCCTCACTTGCCCAGAGTATGGTTATTCTTTTAGCTTTTATATGGCTTGTCCAATAGCTACACATATGTGGGTGCATAGTTAAGGGATAAGAAGATTGCTACTAAGTAACTCATTCTGTACTAACGAGGAACACTCATCTCAAGAAGTATATTAGAATACAACATCTCAACTCACGATGTGTAACCACCTATTCTCATATCCTCTTGGTGATACACATAACCCCCATAGATTATAAATATTATATATTATATGTTAAGGATAACTTGTGAACACCATATCTCAACTCACGAAGGGCATTCATACTTTGACCTATCTTAGAAAGCTCTTAGGATGTAGTGGGTTTGCTACTAACCACTTCATTTCAACTCACGAAGATTGTTGATATGCTCAAATTATACTTCCCTAAAGAAGTATAAGCGGTCGTATCAAGTAAAGAACTCAACTATAAGGTTGGGGTCAATCCAACGAGGAAAATGGTTTAGACTTAACTTCAATGTACATTACTTCTATTTACTCAAGTCCTTTTCAAAAACTAGTAAGTTAAGGCGGGGTTTGTGAAACAAAGTTCTTTAATATTACTAAATCAAATAAGTAACTAGAGTACATCTTTGGTGTTTATCAAGTTGTGAGAGAAAACAGGGTGTAAGTGTTCCCCGTAGGTTCATAACGCCGTATCCCTAGCTATAACAATTCTTCCCTAGTGTTTTTCATGCAAAGTGATAATTTAGGTATCTCTAAATCCTTTCCCCGGTATTTAGAGACTTTCACCTCGTACCTTGGTCTTGCTACGTGTGTCTAAGTTACTAACCCTTACCTTTACTTTATTTTAAGCAACGTATTCTATGTATGAATTAGTTATTACTTCGCACCAATCGAGACTAGCCTATTAGATAGTATCCTACTAAATCTATGTTGATAATTATTTTCCTATTAACGACCTCCTTGGTCCGCCAAGTAGCAATAAGGTGATTTCTAATGTGTTTACACGTTAAAAAGACTTCTCACCGAAAGAATTATTAATACATGCAATAACCTATGTGAGAATGTTTATTAAGATATGTTCATTCTCACTGCTTAAGTTCACCATATAAGACTCTTCTGAGCGCGATAGGAATTTCATGGCTTGTAACATAGGCTCAGGGTCAGTTATGGTACATAGGGGTACATTTCAGTGACAAGTTGCCCTCCTTGACATACGGATAAGCGTCCTACCTCTTTCATCATCTATTAGGCCCTACTTTTTCTTTTCTTTTCATTTTTGCTTGCTTTATCATTTGTTATTTGTGGAAGTGACTCTTTTTTCTTGTTGTCCAACACCACTTTTTTTCTTCTCCCTTTTAAATTATTTTTTTTACATTAAATTAATAATTTTGATTGAGTCACCTCACTTGATAACTTTTTCTTTTCTTTTTCACATTACTCTTTTCATACCCACTTTTCGAGTCATCACTCATAATAGCCACCCTCAACTTATGGCTTTGACATGATTCAAGCTTCACATTACCCAAGGTTAGGTCAGGGACAAGATGCATTTTGTTTTTGTACTTGCCACCCTCAACTTAGACGTTTGACCTATGTCGAGGTGCACATGTCAAAAGAGGGACTAGGGTAAACACAATATACGGAGGGAAGGTGAGTAGGTGAAGAAAAGAATTGTATATTATAAGATCAACATATTTGGACCAAAAAGGGATAACACTTTCATTTGGTTAACATTACTTAAGGCTGGATGTGCTAATTTTAAAAAGGGCCTATGATCTTTTCCTAGTTTTCTAAAACAGATTCCTTTGTCAAGACTAATCGGGAAAGTTCTAGCTAGGTAACAAAAGTGGAACCATTAAATTTCCTCATACTTTTGTGACACCTCATTACCCCACCTGATTGTCGGACACCTAATTTGAATATTATATTAAGGATTATACAGTATTGCATATCTATGTCATGATTAGATCAAATATATTCAACTTCTTTATACCTATTCATGCGAGCAATTTCTTAGAACGGGATATAATTCATGTTTAGCAATCATGCTCCATATTTCACGTTCATACTTTGTACAAGTTATGACACATGCCAGTTAAACACGAAAGTTAACAGCCTCTTGGGGAAAATGAACACAGGCAAGAAAACCCCTAAGAGGGGATCATGAGTTAGGCTACTCAAACTTCACCCTAATGCTCACTTTCCATTTACTCCACCCCTAACAAAAAAAATATGCAATTGTCACCAATGCATAAAAAATATAAAGATAGGGTGGTAGGTGAAGCAAATTTGAGAAGCATAGCGCCGACGAACAACAAGCAGGCGGGTCTGATTTCTCGGAACCCGCAACCTCTATAGTAGGGAAACCATCAATGGTGCCCACATAAATCTACGGGCCCTCAGTAGTGTTCCTCTCAACAGTGTCAAGTCTTGAACTAGATGCCCCCGCATCTAATTCCCGAGCCCCAATCAGACGGTTCTCCTCATCAATCAACGAGGCTCTCCTCCCTGCCTCAAGATCCATATTCTCCTTCTTCCTCGCACGAGCATCCTCGCCATCAATGTTGAAATTAGAATGATGCCTCTTGTCACCCTCACATGGCTCAGGTGGTGTAGTCAGGGCAGTGAAGAGGTTAGCAAGTACCGTGTCCTCTGCTAGCTCAACAGGTTTGGTCTCGGGCTCATGTCCTCTCATCTATTGTATGCTATCAACATCTTCCCGTAGACTCTCCAAAACCTCATGAAGAGTAGTCAAATCAATGGTGGGGGCTGGGCAGGCTAGAACTTGCACCTTAAATTCATCTAGCTGTTGGTGGAATGCGTCAATCTTCCTCTCACTATGCTGAGCCACCTTGTTCTCAATACGGTCGTCATCCTCGACAATAGATTTCTGCGTCAAAGGTTGTATATTATGCACCAAGGTGGCCATCTGGGCCTCTAGCTTCTATACCTAGCAAGCGGGACCCGAGTTGCTGATCGTGACATAGAATTGGAAGAACAAGGTGCCCTACTAGTTCCAGGAGCAGACTCAGCCGGGGTGGTATCAGTGGGCTATGAATTGGCACGATCATCCCTTTCGTCTAACACTACTGTATCCACTGAGTTCTCACTCAGCGGCTGCAAAATCAACTCTGGCCCCACGCCATGGGGCAGCCATATTGGCCTAACCCTGATAAAACCTATATACACAACCAGTTAGAGAACAGAGGATATCACACTTCCAAAGGGAACTCCAGTATTTCTGAATAACTGGAAAATCATACCGGAAAATGGTTAAGTAGTAGAGTTTGTAAAATCTCTCTCGTTAATCACGAAGTCAACAACCTCGCGAAGTCGATCACAAACACGACTACCAGTGCTTCTACCAGGACAACTCTATCCCAAGAATTGATATTATCTGCTACCGTGGGGGATAGGCAGTGGTGGACTAACAGCCAGATGAACTTGGCTATAAAGGTGAGGTTGGACTTCATAACAAGGCCTTTGGGGTTTAGAACCTTGTTGCTCCCTCATCGTGAATGAAGAGTTGTTTTGCAATCCACCTCTTGTGTACACTCTCTGATATTTGCTCCACAGAAACAGGCCACTCGTGACCATATCCCACCTGTAATCAAACTTTTGAGTAAAGGGACCCCTCGCGGCACCTGTGGACAGAACGTACAGGAAGTCGCGAATGGAGGTAGAAAAAATGTCCACCCAGAAGACTCAAACTAAAACATGTGTGAGTGTTCCTATTTGATAGTTTTAGATTGCCTGTCCAAATAACCTCTGAGAGTCACCACATATGAGGCATAAAACTCTCAAACAACCTACTCGCCATGTGTCTCAAAGCTATGACCCATCCACTCAAGCCTGTGGCGGATAAAAAAGTTTTGAACCTCACAGATTGTGTGAAGACTCCCTGTAAACTCACCGCTCGACTGTCAGAAACCTAGTCATCACCATCATGTTGTTCAACAGCTTGGCGTCCCTACAGATCTTATACTGACCATTGACACACCACTAGTTGGGCTCATCATAAACCGGTGAAGGGACTTCATGTTGGGGTGCGAGAGAAGACTCTGAACTTTGTCCTAAGAAGATGAGGAAGGGCAGGAAGGCACATCATGAAGAGTAGCTCCAAGTGATGCGGACTCGGAGGTAGTAGCATAATTCAACCCCATAGAATGGGACGACTCTGAACCGTAAGACTCTTCGAAGCCAGGATCTCCCTCATAACCTAAGGCAGACCCAGATGGTGTGTCGGTCAGTGCGCGCTCCCAATAAGACTAGGAGACAGTGACTACACTTCATGCCACCTTGTTGGGGTGACCCAAATAGCTCTAGCAACTTGTGTAGGGGTCAAAAGTGCATGGGGGAACGAATTCCAAATCTCTCTCATCATTTGAACTTTTGACCAGTCGGAAAGATGGTGACACAGACTTGGACCTACCCCGTGAATAGACAATGTTTTTTTTGGGCGCTATAAGTACCTGAAAACTAATTTGTTAGTCTCAATGTTATCAACCTGAAAAATCAAAATAATTGAACAAAACATGGAAACACAAGACACATGCCTTTTGCAGAATTGTAGTACTAGGAAACGGGAACTATCGACGGCCCGTCAATGAATCCACTGTCCATTGATAGTGGCCGTAGATGGACACTTTGAAAATTGTAAAAGTCTATACTCTATAGACCTCTCAGTTAGAAACGAAGGATGTGCATAATGGACCATCGATCAATTATCAAACTGTAGTCCACTTTCGTCGTTTGACACTGAGAATAATTCAAAATTTCTCAGGAATCAAAGTTTTTGTAAGAAATGACAGACGTGCGAAACGACATGTCGATCAAACGAAGGACCGTAGTCCACTTTCGTCGTTCCAATGTTATGATTTTTTATTGTTTACCCATTGATGGACCCCATCGATCAACTGACAGTCCATTGATGGGTTCTCATACTATTGGTTAGAGACAGATTTCAGGGCTTGTTTTAAAGATACATTTTGATAACATTAAACAAAGCACAAGTTCACCCAACACATAATAACAAGTATAAAACCAATTTGTCATCCTTAGGGCTTCAATTTCACAAATTTTGATAACGGATTCTACGAGGCCATCAAACACTAAGTTGGAAAATCAACATTCACATAGAATTTACACATATGCCACCCCAACCCATTCATTTTCTATCATTCTAAGGGACATAGAACCCGTAAGTTATCAATTTTAACATGCAAATTTGTCCCTAACTCACTACCCACATACGATTTATTTGTTTCCAAAAGCAAATGAACGAGAATTCATTAAGCATAGGGAAATGAAATACCTATAAAATGTAGTGGAGTGAATGAGTGGGCAATATTCCAACAACCAACCTACGTGCCTGCCTTCGAACACCAACCGGAAAAAAATGGAGTTGCACTAGAATCTGGGGAGGTTAGGGTTTTGTTATTTGTGAGAGTTTGGGTGTTGTGGGGATTTTGAAGAAAATGGAAAGGATATATATTGGGAGTCAATAGAGAAGGAAGGAATAAGGGGAAAGAATCTTGTTGGGAGGGAACTTTAAAAGTTATGGGAAGGTAATTGCATAGTTTTATTTTAATATAGTTGGTCGGGTCGGGCTGAGTCACTGCTTTTTATGAACTGACGATACCCTATTGACACTCCATAAGTCAGTAGACGGACCATCAATTGGACCATCCATTGTGAACATATCTAAACCAAAGTTTAAGATATACATGGGATCTACAGAAACCAACGATGGTCCATCGATTGAATAATGGCCTTCGTTTGGTCCGTAGATCTATGCACCATATGAATTTCTGCAATATTTATGGGTTTGGTCCCTTCACATTGAACACCCGTGAAGCTATTATCTTTGTAGATGGCTGAACTTTCATATTCTTGCATACTTAGTACATTTTTTGTACAAACCCCATAAATTTTTATACTTAATAAGTATAGGTTGAAGGCTTTTGAAGATTTGAATTCGAATCTTGGGAATCTACTCTCTCAAGACAAAGTGTGTCATATATCCGAGGGCATAGTCCTATTCTCTTAATTTCTTATTTAAAGACTTATTATGTATTTATTTTAATATAAAGGATCGTGTCCCTAAGATATTATGTCGTGTCTTTATGTTTGGCTTTTTTGACAATGAGATTTTATTAGTATTCATGAAAGATTTCGTTTTATTGGTTTATTTGTGAAAAGTTGTTAATTCCGCCCTACTTTTCATTTATTATGTAATGAATTATAGTTAAGGGCTTGTACAAGACCTGAAAAGGTCAAGTACGCCTGGTCGTGACCTAGGGGTTGTCCCTAACTTCTAGGGGAGGCTTGCAGATCGTGACATTTTCTTTAGTGAAACAAGTCCACGTCGCACACTTGGTGCACCCTTGGAAAAAATCCCAGTGTGTGACACAGACACGTTGTGGACTCCCCTGCCTTGATATATCTTTTCAAGAAAAAATTGCGGGAGCAGCTCTGCATCGGGGACTTGTTCCCCGATGATAATTTAAAAAAATTAAGTGAAGTTTGACATGTCTAAAATTCCAATCAATGTAGGGGTGTTTTGGGTATTTTGGGGGAGTTTAATATACTTATTTTGGGTCATTATAAATCCATTCGCCCAACAAAAGACCCCAAATACTCATATAGAAATCAAAATCTCAAAACCCTCAAAATTTATTCTCTCCCAAAAAGTTCTCTCAAACTCCATTAGAGTTAGAAATCAAGGTGGAGCTAGGGTTGAATGTTTTGGACGTTTTATTCATCAAAACATTGTGGGTTCCTTCCCAATTAGGTATGGTAGTCATACTTGAACTTTCTTTCATTTAAGGAGCCACTTCTAAGATATTTCAAAAAAGGGTTTTCAAGCTCTATCTTCTTATATCTTAGACTCTAAGCATAGATCTTCATAAAAAAATGTTTTAATATTAAAAATATGTCGTTTATAGTATTAGTTTGGTATTTTAACATCAAAACCCTTATGAACCCATGCTTATGTACATTTACTACTTTTAGATTAAGATAGAGGTTAAATGAACATGATATGTAGTGTTTTGAGATATGGTTTCATTATAATGATATCATGCTCTAGCTGCTGATCTAAGGGCTATTTTATGATCAATTGTGGAGAAACGGGGAATAGGTCGTGAAAGCTCACATTAATGGTAAGTTGGTTACATTTCTTAATTCTCATTGTGAAATACTCTTGAGTTGTATTGTACACCATTGGTCCCTTGGAAGTCGTACCTAGACGTTTCGACTATGAATAAACTTAAACACATGTTAGACACCCTTCCACAAATTTTCATCATTTTTCGACTTCTAAAAGCTTGCTAAATAGGATAAGGCATGCTAGCACCTCTTTAAAATAGTTTCCGGACGTCATGGACGTTCCTGGAAGTTTTGGTTTCTATACTTCTTAACAAACTTATACTCATCAAAATGTACCTTAAAACAGTGTCTAGAACTTATGAGACTTATGTTAGTCTCTAGAACACGTCTTAGATTTTCAAAGGGTTATAATTTGTTTCTAAAATTATTTTAGCGGAAGTAAGCCTCGTGAAAGAAGTGCGATATGGAGGGTGTTGACTTTCAATACTGTGAAGCAGACTGGTTTTCTCATATTTGTCACAGTCGTGTTGCCTTGGCATCTTCTTTGCCCATGTTTGGGTACTTAAGGATGGTCCTTGAGGAGTCACTAGTTCACCTCCAGTTTTTTTAGACTCCAAATGACAAAATGAAACAAGGAAAACATACTAGCACACACTAGCAAACAAAAAAAAATAGTTTTTGGACGTCTTGATCGGCCCTTGACGTTTCACTTCAAAACTATTTAAAAGTGACTTCAAAGTATGAATTTCATTAACTTAACTAGTAATTAAATCATAAAATTCATGTGAGACTCTATTTCATTTTGAGGGTCTTTACATAGGGTGATCATACACACCTATTTTATAATTTTGGCGATACCCACGAAGATCATTGGGCCTACTCCATCCAGTAAGAATATCTATATCCAATACCATTGTGGAATATTCACACATCAGACTATGCTTCTACCAAATCTTTTAACTAATAAAAATATAAACCAACAAATTCTATTTCCGATACATGCATAATCCAAAAAACTTAATTTCTATTATAGATAAGGTACTAACTCCCGTCTACAAGATTAGATCCTCAAACCACTGTAGGTGTCATGTAGAGGAATCCCAAAATAAAGAAAAATTCACATTCTCCTAAGAAGTTGTAAAATGTGGCAGCCCATCTATACAACGAGGTAACCATTTATTATGAAACCTATGAATAAACCTATTATATTATATTGTAACGCCCCTAAAAATAATCTAGGTGAATCTAAAGCCTAAATTTCTTTATGAGGTTTTAAATAACTAAAATTGTTAATAATAGTGTTTATAGGCAGTATATAAAGTTTGGAAGAGTTTGGAGGTCAAACGTCCTAGACGTTTAGAAACTAGTCGAAGTTGAACTAGTGTATCGTTGTGTTTCCTAGTAAAGTTTTGAGGGATGGTTTTAGCGACGAAATTGAGTATCAATTGATCCTATTCATTGAATATCATTTTAAGGGTCGAAACATCCGAGAATGATGCCCCAGGGATCAGCCTTAGGGTCCCAAAAGAGGACCCAAACATGGGACCACCAAGCTTGTGTGCCAGTAAAGATCTGGCCGTGGCTACTTTTTGCACAACTGGCACTTAATGGCGAAAAATAATTCCCTGTGGCACGGGGATGTCAAAAACCATTCTGTCTCAATATTTTCTAGAAACAAGATCTGAAAATGTCTCCACAACGTGCAATAAACTCCCAGATTTGGTCGCATTGTTTTTAAGTCAAAATTGAATTGGATAAATTATATAATGAGTGTAGGGGTATTTTGGGTAATTTTATGATGAATTATTGATGGTTATTGAGTCTTTTTATACCCTTAAACTCATCAACTAAAAGCTAAACCCTCAAGTCAAAACAATCCTCTCCATTCTTCTCTAGAAGAACCTCCATTGATGAAACTTTGAATCTCCAAGGAAGAAGAAAAAGTTTACAATTTTTTCTCCATAAATTTTGTGGGTTTTTCATCACAATTAATGTATGTTTCTTAATCCTTGAAATATCTTTATTCAAGGAGTCAATTCCAATGATTTTCAAAGATTATCTAAACATGAATCCTTCTAATTCAACATCTAGCCATGGGTTATTGCAGAGAACATTTTTAAACATTATATTGTGACTGATATTGATGTAGAATTTATGATTTTAACCTAATAACCAAATGAACCCATTCAAACCATGAACTCCTAGTTTTGACTATTTCATGGGTGAAGTAATCATGTCTCTACACTATTGAATTCTTGTATAGTTTGATTTGGGCTATTGAATTGTGGAAGAATTTTGTTAGAATCATGTTTAGGATGTCTGAGATTGATAAATTCATATTGTATTACCTTGAATTCATTGAACATTATGAATATTGGATTGAATTGGTGTCATGGCCATTGGTAATGGCCTTTAGGTATTATATTGGTTGAATTGACTATGGATTGAACTTGCTAAAGAGGATTGGTGGTATGCTAACCTAACTCTCTTTATATTATGTAATATAGGTCTTGAATTGTGATTGTGATTGGAATGTTCCACTTATTGTAGTTGTGCTTATGTGCTATACTTGTGAATTATGTGATCATGTTATAACTTGATTATGCGAGTAATAGGAAGGTACTTAGTACTTATATGAGGCTTGTGATGGTTTATATTGATGATTCTATAGAATTGAGTAAGATAACTGGCAAGTATACTTTATTGTATCTATGTGATTCTTGAATGTTATGCTATATGTTATAAGATGATAATGAAGTTTTTCTTGCTTTGGTTGACCTATGTACCTTACTTGATACATGAAGAATATGAGTATGAACATATTAAGATAATAGGTTTCTGCACCGTTGTCTTGTATGTGTATGAATGAATGTTAAATGAAAGTCTAGCATCGGTAGACCTAAGATGGTTCCATTCTAATCATGACAAATATAAGGAATCTTCTAAATAAAAAGAAGGTTAAGAATGAGCTATCTTTATAGACCTTGAGTGGCAGCACTAGTGGATCCATTTTTTGTAGGGGTACTATCAGTTGGTAGGAAAAAGAGATGCTACCTTCTCATATACATTTAGATGATTGAACATACTCTATGAGAACAAAGGTAAGAACTGAACGAATATGTTATGTGTTGTTGCTCTACTTGAGAATGAGACTAGAGTGAAGTGTGCTCTAATTGAGAAGGACATATAGTTCGTAAAAGCCCTAGATATTCCTTAACCATGTGCCTACATAAGATGTGTCTTAGTTCTACCCTTGGAAAGTACAACACCCTCCATCGGAGTAGGTTTATGTCTCCGAATTTCATGCCTAGCTAGTGTGGTCAATGTCGGTTATTGCCAATTCTCATCATGTGGGATAGATGCTAGTTTTGTATAAGTTCTATGAAGTTTAGGTTGTTGTATGGGATGCTATCTAGACATTGCACGACTAGGCTTCGAAGATGATAGTATGTGAGTCTCTAGGTGTTCTTCAAGACCATTATGTGAATGTCATTATGTGTTTAATGTCTGTTAAAGGAGTTAATGAACATAAATACTTAAGTAATGGTATGTTAATGAAAAGATACTTATCTAGAGTAGCTTTGAGTATTGGTTAGGTAGGCTTGGAAAGGGTGTATGGACGGTCTCTTCATGTTTTACTTAGGTGAGTCTTAGATTAATTCTAGGTAAGGAGTTTAAATAATGAAATGGAAAAAATCTTATCGTAGGTAGTCTGTAGGATCTCTTTGGTGTGTGTGAAAGGATTGTATGGGCGGTCCTTTTATAACTCACTCAAGGACTCTTAGATCCCTTGGTCTGATGTCTCATGCTTATTTGTTTTTGAAGTGTCTTGTGTATATATGTTTGGTGTTTGGTGTGAATTGTGCATTCTCTACTTATGATATGAAGTTTTACTCAAAAGAGCATGTTCATGTTTTATAGAATGACGTATTATCATGATTTTATGCATTACACAATATTTAGTACATGCAATGTACTAATTTTGTATATTTTATCTACTTTTTAAAGGTGTAGGTGGAATTTGAGAGGAGTCTTGATGTGAAGCTAGGATTAGCATTTCATTCAAGAAATACTTGTTATATTCTCACTAGATTTGATGATATTATGATGTTTAGATTTCTTTGTATAAAGTACTCTAACAGACATAACTATTTTCTATCCGTTTAAGTATAGGCTGTGTCCGGATATATTCGTGTGTCTAAGATGTTAACATTGAGACTTATCCTTTTATTATGTTTTCTATATAAGAGATATGTTGAAGTTTTATTATTTCATTTGAAATTTTTTTATTTCTCACTATTTTCATACATGTATCCAATGAACAATGTCAAAGGGCTTGTACAAGACCTCGTAGAGGTCAAGTACACCATGTTCCGATTCTAGAATGCCCTAAATTTTGGGGAGGGGGGGGGGTACTCTTAGGTCATTACATATATGAATCAATAAAATACAAGTGGTACAAATACAATTTTTAATGAGACCTCATAAGTAACACCAAAACTATTACAAGCCGTTCTCTGAATTTTGATCACATGAGACCTTCCACTGGAAATTTCCTCTTGGATGTTGCTGGTGTTGCTTCTTGGAAAACCTTTGACCTTAACTATGGTAGGCATAATCAGTATAAAACATATCATAATATAAAATGGAATAGACTTCCAAACATATATCTATTTCATGATCTATATTATAAAAGGTTATATTTACCTAATGTCCAAAAAACCCCTCAATTATAAATGTGTTATGCTACACATTCAGAAGTAAGGTTGTACTAGGCACGAGTTTGTAGATACCCTAATATGACCTGCTATGACACCTCCTTTTTTCACGCCCCAAGTTCCATTGAGACGAATAGGCGCCCAATGCCCTAAAGGTCTTAGAGAACAAACATATGTCTTAGTGGATAACTATTGAAACTTATTATTTAAAGTATTTTTGTCAACTAGTACTTCGAAGAATTAACATAACAATATTGGATAATGAATGAGTACAAAAGTAGTTTGACATATTCTAAAAACTTGGACTATATATTGAATCTCATTAGCTACATTGGAAATTGTACACCCTCACAATGTTTATTTTACCATGAGAATCATTTAGAGATCTTAATCTTTTGGTGCACAGAATATATAACTTCATGTCAAAAGATATGGGATACATACTTTAATTCTCAATTCATAAATCTTATGAAGTCTCAACATGTCCTTTAACGTCATAATCTTCGTCTCCAACAAACAATCAATAAGTCTAATATTAGTAATTTACCAACTAACTCAAGATATTTCAAATCATCAAAATGATAGTCATGTAACAAACTCATATTCATTCTAATTGAGTGTGTTCTTTCATGCATTTTTTTAATTATAGTTATTTATATATAAAAACATTCCGTAATTGTTCCCTAAGTACATCAAGGACCTCCCATAAACAAATCAATACAATTATAGTCATCAACACCCCAAGATAAATGAAAGACTTGAAATTAAAGCTTGTAATCAACATTCTACGAGTTCAAATAAATTGGTATGTCTAAAATTCTCAAATGAATTAATAATTAGAGGTTGTGGCAGTGCCGGTAGAGGGGCGGAGGGGAAGGAGGAATTCAAGGATATTGTTTTTAGGTTGTGTTATGAGATGATAGTGGGAGTAAGGGGTGGGTGCGGTGGTGACGGTGGGGAGTGGGGTGGGGTACATTGTGGATGGTTTGTTGAGTGGGGGTGGGAGGGCATGGTTGGTATTGGGTGGATTGGTGTGGTAGGAGGGGGTAGGGGGTGTGGGGCTTTTAAGAGTAGGAGTGAGGGGTGGATAGTGGGAGGAGTTTAATGAGTGGGGGCTATGGTAGGTGGAGGGCTGGTAGGTAGGAGGGGGGGGGGGGGACGGATAGTACGTGAGATGTCGTCCTATGTGGGGGCTATGAGGGGAGCGGGGGAAGGGGGCTTTGTGTGAGGGGGCGATTGGGGATGTTGAGTGTGAGGGAAGATTGGTGGTACGTGAGGGGGGGTGTGCTTGTGATGTGGGGGGATCAAAAGTCAGTAGGGGAATGTGAGGCGGTGAAAGAGGGGGGGTGGGGATGGATGGGGGAGTGGCTAGATATGCGAAGTGGGAATGTGTTTGTGGGGGGGAGTTGTCTGTGGGTTTTTGGGAAGAGAATCAGTTGAAGTATGTAGGAGGGGGAGTGTTCGGGGAGGTAGGAGTGAAGGGAGGTGGGGGTTGGTTTATTGAGGGAGTGTGGTGGTGTGAAATGCGGGGGGGAATCATGTGGGTTAGTTAGGGGTCTGGGCAGGATCGTGTGTATTGTGGGAATGGAGTTAGGGTTAATGAGGGTGGATTAGTGTTGTGGGGATTTTGTGTTTTGATTAGTAGGGGTGGAGGGGATGGGGGGTGGCTAAAGTGACGGAAGGTGGGGTGAGTTGGTGTGGTGTGAGGTATGGTGGGGGTGGGGAGTGATAGTGTGTGGAGAGGGGTTATGGGTGGGGGTGTGTGGTGTTGGGGATTTGGGGGAGGATGAGGGGTGTAGTTGTGTGGTGGAGCGTGGGGGGGATGGTTATCCATTTGGTAAGAAAGGGAGGGAGTGTTAAGTGTGTTGTTGTGTGGATGGGGTTGGAGGTCTGTGGGTTTGGCGGGGGGGGGGTAAAGGATGATAGGGAAGAGGTGGGGGCAGGTGAGGGAGGTTGGGCTGAGGGTGAGGTTAAGGGGGTCGTGGGGGGGGATGGGTGTGTGAGGTCGTAAGTTGTGAGTTGTGGGTAAGGCTTTCGGAGTCGTGAGTAATTGAGGGTTGTGGGGAGTGGTGAGGTGTGTAGGTGGTGTGAATGGTGTATGGTGTGTGGGGGGGGTGTGTTGTATGTTGGTAATTCGATTGGGAGGGAGAGTTTTAGGGGTTGAAGGAACGGGCATGCGTGGGCGGGGGGGGAGTGAGGGCTAGGGAAGAGATGAAGGTAGGGTTGAGGGGGTTAGGGGGTGTGGTTTAGTAGGAGTATTGTTAGGTCTTGTAGGTAAGATGTTTTGGAGGGTACGAGGTGGGTTGTGTTGTGCGACATCGTGAGGTGAGGGTGCGGGGAGGTGGGGTGGCTTACGGGGTGTGTATGAGGGGAGACGTGGAAAAGGGAAAAATGTTCCTGGGTAGAGTCCGGGGTACGGGTTGGGGGGGGTGGTATAAAAAGCGGGCTGGGGGGGGGGGGTTAGGAAGTCTTTGTGTTGTGTAATGTTATGGGTTGAACCGTGAGGCGGAGAGTGGTTGATGACTGGGGGGTGGGCGGTGGGTGTCGGGGCGGGTGTGGTGAAATATTCTGTGTGGTTGTCGGAGTGGTGGGGATGTGCTTGGGGTGGGAAATTGGGCGGAGAAAGGGGGGGGATGTGGTTGCGGGGAGGTGGTGGGAGGATGTGGGGGGTGATGGGGTGGCAGGCGTCTGATAGAGGTGTGTGTAGGGTTGTAGTTTGGTGCACGGGTGGGTGCGTGTGGGGTGAAGTGGGTAAGCGTTGACGAATGAATAGGTTTGGGAAGAGGGGGAGGGGGGGGGGGGATGGGGGTGGGGTTGGCTTGGATTGGTAGGGGGGGTTAGGGGGGGGGGGATTCGTTGGGGTAATGATGGTGGTATGTTGGGGGAGGTTACGGGGTTGGGGGTGGGGGTTTGGAATGAGGTGTTTGTTGGGGGTGGGGGGGGGGGTCGGTAGGAAATTAGGTTGGAGGGAGGAGATGTGGTAGGAAGTGGGTGTAAAATTGGGAACGTTGAGTTGGTTGGGAGGTAGTTGAGTAGGGAAGGGTGAGGTGGTGGTGATGGATGGCTAGAGGGCTAGGGTAATGTGGTGGAGTGTGGGGGGGGGATGTAGATAGGGGGAGGGAGGCGCTATGTTGGGGATGGAGGGTGTGAGTTATCTGGGTAGGGGGTGGATGGTAGGTTGTGCGCTGGGTTTGGAGAGGGGGGCTGTGAGGTTGGGTATAGTCATGGGTGGGGTGTGGTAAGGGTGGTGGTTGGAGGGAGGTGGAGCGGTTTTAAGGGGGTCGTGGGTGTGTGGATGGTGATGTAGGTGGATAAGGGGGGATTGGGGGGGGGGGGGAAGGTTGTAGTGGGAGAGGACTTGGAGGTGAATGTGTGCATCGACGTGGCGGAGGAGGGTTATGTGGAGGGTTGGGTTGTGTTTGGGTGTGGGGGAGTGGGTGGAGTGGAAGAGTGGGTGGTGGGGTTAAGAGGGAGGTGGGGGAGATAATGGGGAGGGGTGGAGGGATGGTCGGGATGTGAGTATGGGTATAGATGGGGTGTAGTTGGTGTTGGTAGAGTGGAGGGTCTTGATGATGGGGAGGACTGGTTTTGGGTCGATAGGGCGAGAAGGGTGGTATGGAGAGTGGGGGGGAGGGTGCAGAGGGGGGGGTGGTAGTGGCGACCGGAAGGTGGTGTTATGGTAGTTCTGAAATATGAGAGCGCTTCGGTATGGGTAGGTTTATGGGGAGTTTGGGGGAGGGATAGGTTAGGGGGTTTTTGGGTGTGGTTGGGGAGGGTGGGGGATGGTGTGTTGGGTGTCCGGGCGACTGGAGGAGGAGGAGTCTGTGGGCGTAGGGAGGGGGGTTGTTGTTGGGGGTGGGGGTATGTGTAGTGAGAACGATGCGGGGGGGGGGGTGGGTGTTTTGGGGGTAGGGGGTGGGGGTGTGGGGGGGGGTTGGGGGGGTTGGCAGGGTGAGGATGGCTGGTTTGTGGGGTGGCGGGAAAGGTGGGTGGAGAGGGGGTGGGTGTGCTGATGGTTTGAGGGAGTTGGGGGCGCGGTAATTGGGAGTGTGGGTATAGCCGGTGGGGAGAGAAAAACGATTTAAGGGGAGCGGGTAAGCAATGGGTTGGTTTTGAAGGGTAGGGGGTGGGGGAGGGGGGGCGAAGGGGGTTTCGGATGTGGGGGTGTTTGGTGCTAGAGGAGGGTCTGAGGGGATGTCAGGTTCTGGGGTGAGGGTGGGGATGGGATGTAGCGGGTTATGAGGTTGGGGGTTGGTGATGGGAGGTGGAGTTTAAGGGAGGGTGGGAATTGGGAATGTAAGCGGGTGGGTAGGGCTTTGGGGAGGTAGGCGTGGAGGGCTAGGGTGGGAGGTGGTCAGGAGAGTGGTTTGTTGAAGAGGGGTGGGGATGCGGTATTGTCAGGGGGAGGTGTGTGGTATGGCGAGGAATGAGGTGAAGTGGTAGGGGGGGGGGAGAGGAGATAGGGAGTCATAGAGGGAGGGGTGGGTTGGGGTGTGGAGACTGAGTGTGATGCGTGGGGAGGGGGGGGGGGTTTGTGGGGGGTGTGGATGGGGGGGGTAGTGTGGGGGGGTTGAAGGGGTTGGAGATGAGGGTGGGTTAGTGTTGGGTGGATGGGTTTGTGGAGTGGAAGGAGGAGTATAAGTGGAGATGTAACGGGTGAGGTGGTGGTGTGATGGTTGAGAGGGTGGTATAGATGGGTGGGGGTTGGTTGTGAAGGGCTGAGGGGAGGTAATGAGAGGTAGGGTTCTGGGTGGGTTGTAAGTCTCTGGGGATTGAGATGTGGTTTGAGGGAGGCAGAGTGTGGAGAGTGGTCGGGGTAGAACAACGGGTGATAGGTAAGATGGAAGGTTTGTGTAGTAAGTGGAAGGGGGTTACCTGTCTCTCTTAATATGAAATTCTCATTCACTATTTTGTATCCTTCTCTTAATGTTTTTTAAGAGAGTGGCAGAACATTGGATGCCAACACATATAGCTATATCTCTTTCACTCCCCTTGAATAACTCTCAAATATACTTGAACAAATAGAGGAGAGAAAGTAAACTTGAGGGTAATTTGGAGAAACAAGATGAACATAGAATCCTAGTGCGAATGTTGGCTGGCTGTTTCATCTTGAGAGAGACAAATATATGAACTTTAACCTTAAAATTTGAACAAGAGGAAAATGAGACATTTTTATAAGATTTTTGGCCTTAATAGGTTCTCTTTTGCCACTTTTACTTTATTTGCAGCCACCATATGCCATTCGTGTAGGCTATTAAGTAGGTATATGCACCTACTATTTGATTTAAATTATTTTTCACGACCGGGGAGCATTCCCTAGAGTAACACGGCGTACTTGACCTCTTGGAGGTCTTGTACAAGCCCTTACACATCATTCATTGCATAGACATATAAATTTAGCTGAAAATTTAAAACTTTTAATAACACATCATATGCTAGAATCATCACTTCATATATATATATATATATCTGTATGTATGTATGTATGTATAGATAGATAGATATATAGATAGAGAGAGAGAGAGAGAGTGAGAGATATATCTATGTATCTATACATATATATATATATACACACACAACTTAATAGAATAAGATAGGTAAACGCTCCTTAACAACAAAAAATATATCTGAACTATTACATCAACCTAAAAAAGATATTGACATAGGAAATCCTTGAATCATAATGAATCCTTTCCTTGAACTTGGGAACCTATCCAATCCCTTCACTTAGGAGGCATCCTCTATCAATCAACACTTACACATTCTGTAAAAAGATGAAGAATAATGGTATTAGTACAAGAATGCATTAAGTATGACAACCATGCAAAAACATGCATTTAAAGAGGATTTGAAATCATGCAACATGTCTTTTTAGTAAATTTATAAACATTGATACACTAGGAACAATATATTTCACATACATCACATAGACATAAAAACTATTCATAATAACACATAAAGCCACTTAACACATTTTGAGGCACATTCATTACATACTAGTCATTACTTCTCTTTTACCTCAACACCTTTACTTAATCCACCCTCAAGTATAGTTAGCACAATGTAAGGTGACTTGAGATAGTATTATAGATATACGATATCAACATAATGATATATCGTGATTTCACAATATTGTTAATGCTTTTTCCTTAAGAGTTTGTGTGTCTAGAGCATTTTTGTAGTAGTTTTAACATGTTTTTATTTTTTTTGCAACAAAGATGTACAAAAATAAAACGTACAATGCAGCTCATATAAAGTGCAAAAGTGACCCACGAAGGCCATCGATGGTTCGTCGTTTCATCGACGGTCCGTTGATGGTGACCCTCGATTGAAGTTTAGGCTATTGAAGAAACTCGCGGAAATCTGACCAAGTGTTGGACTATGGAGAGGATCGACGCTCCGTCGATTGATCGACGTATTGTCTTGTTCAACACTCAATGAGATCATATATAGTTCTAGTACCTGAAATTGGAAATATTCTAAGGATAGATCAATGGAAGGCATAGACGAATCGTAGTACCCTGACTAGGGATGTTTTTCATGATTCTTGTTGGGTTAATTGATTGAGTAAGGTTATGGGGATTTTGTTTGTAATTGTAGTTGTTCATTGTATAGAGTTTCATGGGTAATTTTATTGCTTTGGTTATGTTATAATGAACTTTTATTCATGCTGGGTTATTTGGACTGATTAAGAGTTACGTGACTATGTATTCATCATATGATAGCAGTTACACTTACTAGATTAGTATTGTTAGTCCTTGTGATATATATGGGTTTGGACTTAATGAATTGAATACTTCTTGTATGGGTCTTTTGATGTGCATAAGATTTCCACGTAATTGCATATTTAATGAAATGTCCCTTTTTAGCATGATTTGATATTATTTGTGCATATGGTCTCATAATTAGTACAAGTTGTGTACTAACACCATTTCTTACTTTTCCACAACATTTTAGGTTCAAGTCGTTGAACGACTTTTGGAGATGACTTTGATGAAGACTTGGAGTTTCGAATCGTCCAAGTGGGGTAGGTCCTCACTTTCCGAGGAAAATACAACTATCAAACCTATGATATTGCTTTAGTCTTTAATAGTCTTATGTTTTTTCGTTTTTATTTGGATACTAAAAGTTTTATGACCTTTATGTGGTCTTGTTGTATTGATGTATGGGATAGGCCTAATTTGATACACCCTTAGTATATGGTGATGAGAATAGACGACTATTTGCACTATGCTATGTTATATATATATATTATCTATAAATATATATATTATATATATCATATATTATATCTCTATATATTATAACTTTATGTGCACTAAAATCGAATAAAGCAATATTCCTATACAAAGGGTCTATGTATACTCGATATATATATATATATTACGTGTATCTAGAGATCTATGTAAATGTCAATGGAGATGTAGTAAAAAGTATTAAATTTCCACTAATTTTGACCTATTAATGTAATTATGTAAGTTAAGAATCTAGTTTTAGTCCTCAAAGAGGACGACAACGCCAATTACGTCTAGGGGGTATTCTCGGTTTTGACAAATTTGGTATCAGAGGATGAAGTTCAATATTCTTGATTAGATGTCTCTCTCAACCACATCTATGTAGGTTCGTATTCATAATTGTGAACGGTGCCACACTTATGAATAGGAATCTATATGATGCTTAGAATAACTTTCACTTTCTTAGAAGTCCAATGTCGTGCCTCTAGAGTGTAAGTTCTATGTGTTTTTTTGCGTATAATACTATTATTGTAATTACAGGAAACAAATATTTGAAGGAATGCGGCACGAAGACTTGAGGAAGAGTTTGCTAATGCAGGTGTTCCTCCTAGTGGTGATCAAGTTCTTCCTCTAGATGAAGATATGAATAATGACCAAGCTCCAGTCGATTTTCCATTGGCAGATGTTGACATAAGGGATGCTCTCTTCCAAATGGATAAAGCCATCACTACCCAAACACAAGACACCACTACACAAACTTAAGCCATGACGGCCCAAGCTAATTGGCAGGTTGTACCCTAGCAAACCAAAAATTTGCTACCATGGCCTCTTATCTAAGGGATTTCACTAGGATGAATGCCCCAACATTCTATGATCCTAGGTTGAAGAAGACCCCCAACAGTTTATTGATGAAATCTACAACATCCTCTATGATATGGGGTTGTCTACTAGTGAGACGACCGAGTTAGCCACTTACCAACTCAGAGATGTGTCCCATACATGGTATTTTCAATAGAGGGAAAATAGGGCGTTAAGGGGAGGACGAGTGACTTAGGAGGTGTTCAAGAAGGATTTTCTTGATAGATTTTTTTCTAGGCAGAAGAGGGAAGCCAAGGTAGTAGAGTTCATCAACCTTCGCCAAGGAGATATTAGTGTTATTGAATACTATTAGAAATCCATAAATATGCTTATTCTGTTGTTTCTGACCCTAGAGATGAAATGAACAACTTTGTGACGGGAATGTCAGATGACATGCAAGAGGAGTGTCATTCGGCTATGATACTTGAAAAAATGGACATTTCTCGTCTCATGGTTCATTCTTAACAAGTGGAAGAGGCAAGGTCTAGGAGGAAGAGTAGAAATTCCAAAAGGTCAAGATCTTTTTATGGTGGTTCTTCAAAAGGTAGTCTTGAGATTCAAGAAAAGCCAAGGTTTAAGAAGAGGGTTTACAATCAAGTTCATTCCAATTTTTCGTAAGGCTAAGGATGATAGGGTTTCCAACCCTAAGACTAAAAAGGGAAGGGATACTAGTTCACCAACCAAGAATCAAACATGTGGAAAGTGTGGAAAGAAACATTATGGCAATTGTGTTAAGGGAACAAATAATTATTTTGGGTGTGGTAAAAGTGGTCATAATGTTAGAGACTGCCAAATGTAAGGAGGAAAGACAAGGTGAGTGAACACAGGGGTTGGGACTTCGATGTGGAAGCACGCTCATATCTGGCCGCATATCTTGCGGATGCGCTTGAGCTGCTTCTAGTTATTCATGACAAGAACTCGTCCTACTTTTTGCGCTCTCGTTGTAGTGGTGAGCAAGAGACTTCTCCCAATGTGGTGATCGGTACGTTGAAAGTATTTTCCATTGATGTATATGCTTTAATTAATCTTAACTCTATATTATCTTTTGTTACTCCCTTGATAGCTAATAAATTTGATTTCTTACCCTACATCCTAAATGAACCTTTTCTGGTGTCTACCCTTGTGGGTGAGTCATTTTTTGTAAAAAGGTTGTATACAAATTCTCCTATAATGTTGCCCACTAGAATTACTTTTTTTGAAACAGTAGAATATGAGATGCTTGATTTTGATGTCATATTGGGTATGGATTAGTTTCATCCTTTCTTTGACTTTATAGATAGTAGAACAACGGTTGTGAAGTTTAACTTTCCAAATGAGCCCATTTTAGAGTGGAAGGGGGGGGGGGAATTCTATTAATAGAGGTCATATCATCTCTTGTTTCAAAGCTTGTAAAATGAACTCTAAACGGTGTTTATACCACATAGTAAGAGTCCAAGATTTAGACTCCAAAATTATTCCTATAGAGTCGGTCCCCATATTGAGGAAATTTACGAAAATCTTTATTAATAATCTTCCCGGTATTCCTCCCAAATGGGAAATTCATTTTGTCATCTACTTGTTACCGGATACGAATCCCATTTCAATTCCTCCTTATCGGATGGATCCAGACGAATTAAAGGAGTTGAAGGCTCAACTCAAAGATTTACTAGACAAAAGGCTTCATTAGACCTATTATTTCTCCATCGGGTTCTCTTGTATTGTTTTTGAAGAAGAAGGATGGTTCCATTAGGATGTGCATTGATTACCACCAACTTAACAAAGTCACTATTAAGAATAAATATCCTCTCCATCGGATTGACGACTTGTTTGGTCAACTCAAAGAAGCAAGCTACTTTTCTAAGATTGACTTGAGGTCGGGGTATCACCAACTTAGGGGGAGAGGTGAGGATATACCAAAAAGTCCATTTCATATTATATATGGTTTGGTCTCACTAATTCCCCGGCGGCGTTAATGGATCTCATGAATAGAGTTCTTCAAAGTTACCTAGATTCATTTGTCATTGTCTTCATTGAGGAAATCTTTGGATAACCGAAAAATTATGGTGATCACATGAACCGTATTAGGGTGGTGTTATATATGCTTAAGGAGAACCAATTATTGTAAAAGTATAGTAAATGTGAGTTTTGGTTGACGTCTGTCGCCTTTCTTGGTCATATTCTAGTGAGATAGTTGAGGTTGATCCATGGAAAACCGAGGTGGTGAAGAATTGTACTAGATCATTGACTTTAACTGACTTTAGGAGTTTCTTGGGTCTAGCAGGTTATTATCAGAGGTTTGTCGATGTTTTTGTGTCCATTGTGTAACACTTCGAAAATTGAAGACATGCTATAGAGCCTAACATAAGTGACGTAAGTTCTACACACTGTTTTAAGGTTCATTGTAATGAATATAAGTCATTTAGGAAGTCTAGAAATTAAAACATCTAAGAACATTCATGACGTCGGGAAACTAGTTTAATGAAGTACTAGCATGCCTTAGCCTTTTAGACTAGATTTTAAAAGACAAAAAATAATGAATATTGGTGGAAGGGTGTTTAACATGTGGTTAAGTTGATTCATGGTCGAAAAGTCCATGTATGACTCCCCGCAGACCGACCAAGGCCTTTTGCACGTTTGAGTCAAACATTGTCTGGCAGTGTGCACCCACAAAAATGCCATCGACAAGACATGTTTGGATCGATGGGGCGTCTTCTGCGCAGTCTCTAAATCGAACCACGGATATGCAGAACATAAGTGGGTAGGAATTGTCGACTCACAAACGGACAGTTGGACGGGGTATCGTCTGTTAGTGGTCAAATTTTCTACATGTTTTGACTAAGTCCTAATTAATTAATTTAGGGGTTACGTTTGTATTAAGGGAATAAGGGAATCTTAATTAACATAATTAACACCCCATATAAATTCCCCAACACCTTTAGAATAATCAAAACACATTAAACAAAACTTTCTTCCTTCTCTCTTCTTTCTCTCTCTAGTGAAGACTCCATTGGAGACCAAACTAAGAGAGGGTTATAGCGATACAATTAACAAGTTTAATACATAAATTTTCATAAAACAACAAGGTATGGGATCTAATTCACGTTTGAGACCTCTTTCCTCAAAGGTTTCCATCAAATTGATTTCCAAAAATTGTGTTTTCAAGTGTGTTTCATCGAATATCGAAAATTAGGCTATGAATTGATTTGTTTATGATTTATTTTTCATATTATGGATATATTAACATTTATTTTAACACAATTATGTTACATAATTATGAATTTATCTACTTTTTAGAAGATGACCTATTCCCCTTAACCGTAGGTTGTGATCTCGATATGAATGTTATTGTATTGGTTCAATTGGCTTGGTTATTGGTTGAATTACTACTATATGATGTTGTTACACTAATCATTAATAAATTAGGGTGATTTGTAGTCTTTAAAGAAAGTTCTTAATAAGATGATCTATGTTATGAAGTATATTGTAAATTGACCTAAGTACCTTATCTTAAGTTATGATCTAGCATTGAATTGTTAAGTAATGATTCTTCTAGACTTGGTATCGTGTTTGTTATTGACTTATGATAATGTATACCCTATTGGATTTAATTGAGGGTTTTTTCTAAGACCTTGAGGATTAATTATGAAGGAGACTTTGTAAGTCTTATGATCCCTATCTTTTACTTCAAATTCTGGTTAATAGTGATGAAGTCATGATGTTGTATTAGAGTATGTGTTGTATTAGGGTTGATAGGATTGTATGATGTTTAATTTAAATGTCTTGATTATGATTGAGAGGTTTTGACGTAAGATGAAAATTTTATAAGGATGGTGAATGATTTACCTATGTTCCTTATCATGATATGAGAATATTAATGTGCTAACCTCACCAATATGAATTAAAATGAAAAGAAAATACTCATTCAAATATTATTTAGCTATGATACTGAATATACAAGGGTTAGACCATATGACCTAAAATAAGCTATGATGATTAATAAAAACATTAAATACATTTCAAAAAGGGATTCTACTTCGCACAAAGTGAACTAGAGTAAGGAGTGTTCCTTCCCACATAGGGAAGGTAGGATCACTAATGTACTCTTGAGATTGGAGACTCCAATGAATTTAACATAAAGAGGGTCCCTACTATATCTCCTATTTCTTGAACTATGTTACCCCCATAGGAATACTAGATAGTGGATCCACAAAGTTGCTATGTTCATGATTTTGTACTACCTTTGAAAGTAGTCCGCCTTCTTTTGGTGTAGGGTTCCATGACACCGGCTTCCACATTAGCTCATGTGGTATATGTCAGTTAAGCTAAGATGTTTCCAAAATTTAAAATAAATTAAAGCAATGAACTCTAACTAAGATAATCTAAGGGGTTTAGCTTATTCTAGATAGGGGTATTAGACTGTCCTAAACATTGCACTAGTTAGTCTTGAAGGGAGTGTTAGGAGTATATAATTATGTATCAATATGCTTATAATAATACATGCTTTGTATATGATGAACTTTCACATTGTTGATACTATGTGTTGGTTAGTTCTACTCATGAATATGTATTGGTCTATATTGTTAAAAGATGATGATATGTACTCTTAAATTCTATGGTTTGTAAAGTTTGATGTTGGTTATAATTCTTGTTGGATTACTTGATTGAGTACGGTTAAGGCGCTTGTCTTGGTCATTGATCTTGTTGATTTGATAGGGGTTCATGGGTAATTATCTTGATTTGGTTATGTTATAATGAACTCTTATTCATGATTGTGGTTATTATGACTTGATGATAGAGTTACTTGATTATGTATTCAACCATATGATATGCATGTTGACTTGACTACATTAGTATTGTTTTTCTTGTGATATAAATGCTTTGGACTTAATGAATATGTTTAATTGATTGTTATGGTCTTGTTAAATGTGGATAATGGATTTCAAAGTAAATTGCATGTTCAATGAAATGTCCTTTTTTAGACTGATTTGATATTATATGTGCATATGGTCTCATACTTAGTACAGGTTGTGTATTAACACCATTTTTTCCTTTGACCCAACATTTTAGGTTCCGGTTGTTTAAGGACTTTTGGAGATAACGTTGAAAAAGACTTGGAGTTATTAATTATCAGAGTTGTGTAGGTCCTCACTTTCCGAGGGTAATACCACTATCAATCCTATGATGTTGCTTTAGTCTATAAGACTCTTATCTTATTTCCTTTTCATTTGGATACTAACCGTAATATGACCTATATGTGGTCTTATTGTATTGATGTATGGGCTAGGCCCAATTTGATATACTCTTATTAGATGGTTATGAGATGAGACGACAATTTAATACTATGTTATGTTATATATATTTATGTGCAATAAAAGTAGAAGACTAAGTAATTCACCTATATGAAGGTTCTATGTATACTAGATATATATCTATTACATTTATGTATAGGTCTATGTAAACCTCAATGTTGAAGTAGTAATAAGTTTTAAATCTTTTACTAATTTTGACCTATAAATGTAATGATGTAAGTTAAGAAGCTAGTCTTAGTCCTCAAAGAGGAAGATGACGCCGGTTAAGTCTATGGGGTAATCCCCTATGTGATAGATGGTGTTGTAGGTACATACATACAAAATTTTCAAAAATGTCTCAAAAGTGCACTCTCTGTATCAAACAATGGAGTGCTAGTACAGGGTCTTCGATTGGTGTATGGACTGTATACAGGTTAGATTGCCTAGTTTTAATTGAGTTGGGTTAATTAGTTACTTGGTTAATTAATTAATTAATGCTTAAGGATTTGTTAATTAAGTTAGTTGGGGGAGTATATAAAGACTAACCCTCATTAAACTAACTTAATACCCCATATTTTCCAAACCAAATTCTCTCAAACTTCTATTTATTCTCTCTCTCTAGTCAAAGAATTAATTGAAGAAAAAGCTTCAATGATCACTAAGGCTTCAGGACTTCATCTTTTATCCATCAAACTTCAAGTAATCTTAAGGTATGAAAGCTATTAACTTTTGGTATCTCTTTCCCCAAGAGACTCTTCAAAATTGGTTTCTAATAATATCTAAAAGCTGGGTTTTCTTCCAATTTTGTAAATGATCTTTCAAAATGATTTGATGTTGGTTTACTTTGATTATTATTGATAGATTATGATTGAGTATTGGTTAATTGTCGTAGTTTTCAGTCTTTGACCCAGTTCTATAAAAAATATTATGATTAAACCCTCTTCTCCTAACCCTAGGTTATCAATTCAAGTAGAATTGATAAGTGATAATACAATTGACTTAGTTATTGTATACATTACTATAACATATGTTATTAAGTTAATTGGTGGATGGAGTTTGATTTATTGATGGTAATATCTTGAAAGAGGATTATAAAGTCTATGTTGTAAGACCTTATGATCATGGGGTCTTTACTTTAATATTGATGGAGTATTCATCATAATGGTATTCAGTTGAAGTATTATACGTTATTAGATTAAGAAGATGATATAACGATGTGATGTAATGTCTTGAATATGTTGAATTTTAAGATAATGTTAAGTGTATGAAGATACATGGTTTACTATGAATCACTTGTGTGCCTTACTATGATATGACCACAAAAGAAGGGTTGTATTGAAAGGAAATTCTCATGTGATACGCAATGAGCTAATGTCATGATACACAAGTGGTTAGTCTTCTATGACCTATATAAAGATATAATCATTAAGAAAGGATTAAAGACATTTAAAAAAGGGACATTAGCTAAGCATAAAGCGAACTAGATATGAGAGATGTTCCCTGATATACCGTGGCTTCACGGTATAATTAATGCTTTTTCCTTAAGTTTAGTGTGTCCAAAAGACCTTTTGTGCGAATTTTATACAAGTTTTCTTGTTTGAAGGAAATCTGTCCAAGCCAAATGCGGAGATTTGAGAGAGAAATGCAGAAGAGACCACTACGGAGCTTATGACGGTCCGTCATGCCTGTGACGGTTCCGACTAGGTGGCCAGCGTTAGAGAAGTGCAGAAGGAAGATGGGGAAGTCTGACAAGTGTGGATACGGAGCTTGCCTGTGGACGGTCGTCATGGTTATGACCGCGTCCGTCCTGCCAGGTCGTACGTGAAGTCAAGAGTGATTCCCAAGTACCCAGATCCAAGAGGTTGAAGTATTTTTGAACGAGACCCTGGACGGACCGTGCCGCCATGCCGGTCCGTCACCACTTGCGTGAGGGAATGACAGAAGCACAGAAGAACATGCACCAAGTATGGGGACTACGGAGTCGACGACGGTGCGTCATGACCACGACGGTCCGTCGCGTGGTCGTCGACCCAGGCTGACGTTTTGGCAGATTTCCAGCAATTAGAATTCTTGTTTAATTAGGGTTTTGTATTTTTTAATTAGTTCGAGAAACCTCATTTTTGAGGTTAGCACACCTGATAGTTAGACTCTGAGATTATTGAAACCCGATTCGTAACATTGTATTGTGAGATTCTCGATAATCATTAAACTTTCGGGGAGATTATGACTACTTGAGAATTCTTGCAAGTAATTTTTGGTGATGACTCAAGCAATCTTTTGGACTTTATTCTTTACTCATTGAAGGAGTAAGTACATGAATTATTATTTAATATCTTTGATATTGTGTTTATGGCGATGAGTAACCAAATCCATAACCTAGGGTGTGGGAACATAGGCAAATAATGAGGTAAACCCTAGATTTACAAAGAACATTCTAAAATAGTGTCTTGCATGTATTAATAAGCTTTTCTCTTAGAAGTCTTTTTAACGGATGATCAACGTTAGAACTCGCCTTAATGCTACTTGCTGGACCAGGGGTAGATAATGAAAAGAATTAATTAACATAGAGTCAGTGTATACTACTAATAGGCTAGTATGATTGGTAGACGGTAGTAACTTAGGCAAATATCGAATACGATCTTAATATGAACGGTAACGATAAGGTTAGAAAAGCCAACACACGTAGCCAGACCAAGGTGCGGAGTGAGCTTTTCTAGATTGCCGGACCAAGGATTAGAAATACATAACTTATCACTTTGCATGCAAGCTACTAGGAAAGAAATTGTTATAGTTAGAATTCATCAAGTATGACCCTGTGGGGAACACGGGTAAACCCTAGTTACTTTGATTTAATTGATTAAAACCCAACTTTCAAAAACGTCCACGGTCTCTTTCAATTTAGTTATCTCTTTTTACTTATTAGGAAAGTACAAAAACCCCTTATTTACATTTTTATGTTTTTACTTTCTAAGGAAGTTTTCAACGAACAATGGCTAATAACAAGTTACAAGTTAAGTCTAACTACTTCCTCGTGGGAAAGATCCCAACCTCACTAGGTGGGTTATTTTACTTGACGCGACCATCATTAATTCTCATTGAGAAGTAACGTCTGAGCGTACAAATTTTGGCGCGTTGGCCGGGGAATTTAGAGGTTTATTTTTTAGATAATTAAACGTATTATTATAGTTTAGTTGATATTTGCTTGATTTACTTTGTTTTATTGTTTTTGATTTCTTTTCAGAACTACCTCTTGTTGCCAAATTACCCGGAGAGGAAGAGAGAAGGAACCGTTGTTCCCTACGATAACGAGTTAGAGAGACATGTGAAACAGATCGTTTAAGTTGGGAATCAATGATGAGGATCCAAAACCAAATCATCCCAGCTCCGCGTCTGATGTATGGTCAGATGTTACCCGAAGCTCGGAGTACCACTGGAGGTGAAACATCAACAGAGGGACAGAATCCCGCTCCACGGCCCAAGCTACCATAGCGGCTAGATAACATAGCAGATTCGGATGGGCCACTGGCTTTTGCCTCTCTACCCACAGGCCAACTGTTGTGGTAAACTAGTAGTCTGATGCAAATGCTCACAGCCAGAGGGTGTTTTAAAGGCTACCCTTCTGAGGATCCACATCCCATATAGCTAAGTAAGGGCAGTGTGAAAAGTTGTGTGGGGAGGCCTGATTTGGATCTAGATGTGATAGGGATCAGAGTTGTTTCCTCTCTCACTGGACGGGAGAGCTGTATTTGCGTTCACACGCTCCCATACCACATCCATATTTAATTGGAATCAAAACCGAGGAGTCTTCTTAAGCACGCACTATCCGGACGTTTCAAGAAACTAAACACAAAGACAGGCGTTGAATAACTTTGTGGGACACTACCAGGAGAGTCAGGTAGTAGTTATTGGGATAGTTCACCCAGTCTTAAGAAGGGTTCCAAATCACCGTATAGATATGATCACGAAGGAATAATTCTATAGGGGACAAGATGATAAACAAACAAAGACGGTATTGGACCTATAGCAGGTGGGATCGTATGGAAGAATGTCCTATGCGAAGATCGCTTGAAAAATTAGACAAAAAAATCTCCGCGGAATAACAAAGCTGGAGTACTTAGAAAAATATGATAAAGGGAGGAGAAGAAAGAGAAAACACATTTTGCCCGTGCAGTCCACTCACAACCAAGCCACAGGATGATATTCGTGAAGAAATGCTCAAAGGAGAACTGAGTTGGGTTGGACTAAAACCTGTCACGGGGGTGAAGGGAAAAGGTAATGCAGTCAACTACTTGGCCTTAAACCACCACCTCCAAACGATAAGTGTTCTTATGAGGAGGATTCCTATGCAGTAAATGAACAGATGGGGGGTTTCCGACCAAGGCCCACGGCTCAAATCAGGATATTGGCGCCAAGGTCAGGGAACCAGGTCGCGAACTATGTAACTACAATCGCGAGGGTTATTATGTCAGAGTGGAAAAACTAAACGCCCGAAAACAACCTTCAACAGGAGTAAGTAACATAGGGTAATAGAAACGCAGGAGTGGACCCTTATTTCCTCCTCAAAATTGTGAAGTAATCCTAGGGATGGTGGAGGATAGTATGGCGCGAGGTGAGGATAGGTTGCACAAATGATGAGGAGGTTCGAATTGGCTAGTGATGAGAATTAAAGGAAATAAGGGGTGTGATTTAGATAGTATGGCAAAAAGTTGATTACACACGCAATGATATTAAGCAGATTGAATTGCAAGGTGGCCAAATTATCTGCGACAGTAACACACGGCACCGGCACTCTTCCTAAGCAACATGTCCAAAAACCCAAAGAATGATGCGCACTTATGGCAATCACTTACTAGAGGGGTAGGCAAACCATTGACCCACCTTTATGCCATCGGCCGAAGAAAAATGTGAGAAAGATAATGATAAGGTGGTAAAGGGTAGTGGTTGAATGAAAGCAGAGGAAAGTAAATAATGGAAAAAGATGCAGAAGCACCCATCAAGGTAATTCCCATGCCTAGGCCTCCACCACCTTTCCCTCGAGATTAGTGAAACGACCGAGGATGTAAGTACAGGCGTTTATAACTATGTTGAAGACAATTTCATCAATGTCCCTTTGGTAGAAGCTTTAGAAACAAATGCTCCGGTTTGCCAAATTATGAAATCTGGTCACAAAGAAAAGATGGGGCACTTTCGGGAAGATGATAGACTAACAGCATTGTAGTGCTACGCTACGAGATCCCTCGTTACAAAAGATAAGAAGATCCTGGTGCGTCACATCCCTTGTACAGTTGGGTCATTACATTTGCGGAAAGCATTAGTAATCTGGGGGAAAGCTGGGAAAGCATAATTAAATCTCATGCCCCTCTCAATTACAAGAAGTTGGGATTGCGGGGATCCGAACCCACTACGAGACGGTAATGTATGGACGATCGGACAGTGAAACGGCCGATAGGATGATCCACATGATGTGCAGTAAAGTGGATATTCATCTGTTTCAGCCAGGATTTTGTATTCTTGATTGCGAGGTCGATTTGACGTGTCCCATTATCTTGGGAGGCCATTCCTTGCTACGGGGAGAGCCTTGGTAGACATGGAAAAGGGGCAAATGAATTTCGATTGAACAATGAGGAGGGACATTAATGTTTGTATAGGCCATAGGCAGAGTAGTGCTCCAATCGTACTGCTATATCCTATACATGGGTGAGACATTTGAGACACAAATAGAAAGAACGTCTAGGTGTTCGACGCCATTAGCGGGCATGTGATAGTGATAATGGAACTTGATTCGCGATCTGCATTGAAGAGTATATGAGTCATTAGTGCGGCTCTTACCGAGGTGATTTCGTTCTTAAATCAAAACAAATTGAGCTTGATATGAAGAATCGCGGAGGGCCCACCCGCGAAACCATCTATAGGGAAGCTTCAAAGTTGAATTTAAAAGCTCTCACCACCTCATCTTAGGTATGATTTCTTAGAAATGGTGACACTTTACCGGAATATTGCATCAGACTTGGATGAAACAAACAGGTCAGAGCTTGGTTGAATGGTACTAAAAAGATTCAAAGAGCCATTGGGGGTGGACCATGGGACATTATTGGATACCTCCTGGTGGTATTTGCCTCTCATAAAATCCAACGCTTGCCTGATTCATAAGCCAAGTATGAGCACCAGAGACGCTGAATCATCCTATGCAAGAGGTTGGAAGAGAAAAGTATCACGTGGTTGGATGGCTGGAGTAACTATCCAATCGCGATAGTAGTTGGGTATGCCGGTTCAGTGTGTACCTAAGAAAGGGGAAGGGAATGACTGTGGTCACAACGAAAAAGAATGATCTAGTTCCAATGAGATCGGTTTGGTTACTGATGGAGGGTTCTGTGTATGGATTCTCGTAAATAACTCATGGACTGAAAAGACATTTTCCCATGCCCTTCATGGATCCGATGTGGATAGACTTCCGGAAAAGGGTGGCATGGTTTCTGATGGGTATTAGGGGTATAATAAAGATTTCTATTGCCACCAGAAGATCAAGAGAAAACCACTTTCACTTGTCCATATGGGACTTTTGCGTTCAGAAGAATGCCCATTTTTGGGTTGTGAATGCAACCGCCAACCTTTCAGAGATGTATGATGGCAATATATTTTCGAAAGGTGGAGGATACTATAGAGGTTTTTAGGACGATTTTTCGGGTGGTGTGATTCATGGAGCGGTGCTAACCAATTAGCTGAGGTTCTTAGAGATGGGAGACTGCAATTGCGTACTAACTGGGAAAAGGTATTTCATGTTGACAGAGGTGGTATTGTGTTGGGTAATTCGCATTCAGGAAAAGGGCATAGAGTTGATCGAGCTAAAGTGAGGGTAATAGAGAGACTGCCCCCCACCAATCTCAGTGAAGGTGTGGAGAAGTGTCTTTGGCATGCAGGGTTGGGTTTTTTACCGACGATTCATCAACGCTTTTCAAGATTGCAATCCATTGTGCAAACTTGATGGAGAAATATTGTAAATGTTGTTTTGATGAATCTTGTCTTAAGGCATCGTGAACTAAAAGAAAAAATTGGTATCTGCGCCCATCATTATTTCCCCGGATTGGAGCAGTCCATTGGATGGGTAATGTGCGATGCTAGTGGGGTTACTCTTGGTGTAGTACTGGGACAGAGGAAAAAACAAAATCCTTCACCCCATCTACATGCTGTAAAGCCCTAAATGAAGCCTCAGAGAATACACAGTGACTGAGCAAGGAAGAACTTTAGCAGTAGTGTAGTGTTTGCTTTTGAGAAATTTAGCTCCTATTTGTCTAGGAACTAGAATTATAGTGATACTGACCATCAGCATTGCGATATTTGATGGCGAAAAAGGACCACGAAAACCAAGGCTGATCGTTTGGGATGACTGCTGCCAAGAATTGACCTTGAAGTGCTGGATAGAAAAGCGGACTGAAAATTAGGGCTAATCATTTGTCCGTCTAGAGGATTGAGCTATGAGAGAGTTGGGATAAGACTTACATTGATGACACTTTCCCGATGAACATGTATTGGCTGATTCACAAGACTTGACTTCATGGTTCGAAGATTTATTTGCGAACTATCTGGCTAGTGATATTGTGCCATCAGACTTGTCCTTTCATCAAAGGAAAAAGTTCATGTACGATGTAAGAAGTTCTTTTGCGGAGGAAACCATACTTGGATGGAGTTGTGCGACGGGCTTATTCTCGTTGTGTGCCAGAATCCAGAATGTGAAATGTGAGTGTGTTGGAGGCATGCCAGCGTCACCTGGTGGGGACATCACAGTTGTATCCGAACCGCTCACAGATATTGCAATGTGGCTAATATTGGCAAAACTCTTCATCAAAGATGCCTCATGGGTTGTGCCTTAAAGCATGGACAAATGTCAAAGTGATGGTGTGGTATTTCAAGAAAGCAAGAGCTCCATCTAAACCCCATTCTGTGATGAGTTATTTGATGTGGCGGGGGTGGGGTTTGGGGGGTATTGACTTTATGGGCCTTTGCGTGGAGTTCGCATGAGGATGAGTAATTATAGTAGCAGTTGATTATGTATCTTAAATGGGTTCGAAGACATAGCACTCGCAAACAATGAAGGGAAGAGTGTCATGCCTTTTTGAAAAAAGCAGATATTCTCTTCGTTTGGCACCACAAGGGCTATTATTAGTGCGATGGGGGCTCCCGTGTCTGCAACAATTATTCAAAGCGGTTATTGGAGAACTATGGGGTTCGCCATAATGTGGCCACTCCTACCACCTCCAACTAGTGGGCAAGTTGAAGTGTCGAGAATGGAGAGATCAAACAGATATTGTCCCCAAAACAGGAACGCTACGGAGAACGATTGGTCAAAAAAGAGGCTTTATGATGCTCCGTTGGGCCTACGCGACAGCATTATAAGACTCCCATTGGTATGTCTCCCATACCAAACTTGTATATGGGAAAGCTTGTCATCTACCGGTTGAGTTAGAGCATACAAGCCATGTGGGATATGAAGAAGTTAAAAATGGGATTGGAAGCGAGCTGCATGACAGAGCACCGGTAAATGGGTTGAATGAACTTGATGAATTTCGCATGAAGAAGCTATGAAAGTTCAGACCTATTACAAAGAAAAATGAGAAGACCATGAAAACAAAAACATTGAAAAACGAGAGTTTATGGTTGGGATTTTTGTTGCTTTTATTCAATCAGATTGCAGCTGTTCAGGCCAAACTCAAGTCCAAATGGGGACTGGTCTTACGGTTACCCAAATATTCCCTCATGGAGCAGTTGAGTTGGAAACCAAGGAGGCGTTGCGTTCAAGGGGATGGACAGCGCATAAAAATCTATCTCGGGCATGCTGTGAATCGGGATAGGAGTGATCGATGGCCGTACCATCTTGATGAAGTATGAGTAAGAATCAAGTGTCCACAAGTCGTTTGCCGCGACATTAAATCAGGCGCTTGTTGGGAGGCAACCCAATTACTTATCGTCTTTTAATAATGGTAGCATTTTTTTTCATTAAGGGTTTTAAATTGCAGGCACATCACCAGGAAAGTCGGCCCAGAACAATTCCTTCACAGTGCCACTGACGGATATAAAGAAGGACCGTTCACCTGAAACGACCGTCGTAGGCATCCGTCACACCGGTACGTTAGTTCGTCATTTTGAATATTAGGGCCTAGGGCACACAAGACGGAACCTACGACGCCCGTCACAGATGCGGACAGACCGTCGTTCGAGGAACCATCGCGTGATTAATTAAATCTACCGACCCGACCCGGCTGGACCTTTCACAATTTAACCGTTTGATACTCCCACCCCCACATATTCCACCCCATTTATTTCCTTATTCCCCTCATCCCCCTCTCTTTTCAACTTTCCACACTTCCCTCACTTCTCATTGACCCCACGAATCACATAAAGTTCCTATCATTATAACTACTGTCGGTTTATGTCGACCTTGCCGAGGATCATTCTCCATTGTCCTTTTCCCATTTTCAAGGTATTATGTGTCTCTACATTTATACTTATTTATCTGGCAATTTTGGTTTGTAGTTAGTATTAGCCTAGTGTTTTAGTCGTATACTGTTTCCTTTATCTGCTTATGTCTAAAACCCTAGGTTCAAAAAGTCATATGTGCCATGTTGATAACCAAGACATAGGTGATTTGCTTTGGTAGTTTCTAGGTCGTGGGTATGGACACATATAGGTCCACATCATACACAACCAGTTGTGGGATCATCGGGGAGCGTAGGGTACTCCCCCAGTATAACAAGTACTCTGAACGAGACCCGATGACGGCTCATCGCACACACGACGGACTGCATAGGGTCCGTGCGCACAAGCCATAGCCACCCTGATAAACGTCGCCTGTGTGACGGACCGTCACCCCAGACGGTCCGTCCTGCACGACATCATGGTTTGTAGAGGACCTGTTTTAGGGTCTCTCAAAATTTTCCAAGTAGGTCTTACGACGGACTCTTACGACGAAAACCGTCATACCCACGTACGTCCGTCAGCACGACCGTCATAATGGTCCAGGACCCAACTGATAAGGGTCGCCAACATTTTCTAAGGGCCTACTACGGACTCTACGAAGTATCGTCGGACTCACGAGGGTCCGTCCGCTTGACCGTCATGATGGTCAGGACCCCACTGATGAAGGGTCTCTCCACATTTTCTAAGGTCCTACGAGGACTCTTACAACGGACCGTCGTACCACGGACGGTCCGTCCTGCTGACCATCATGCTGGTCATAGATCCCTCCTTCAGGGTTCCTTATATATACATATACCAAGGAGAAACGACGGACCTCATGACGGTCGTTCATTGTCACGATGAGCAGTCATCGTCCCGTCGTGTATACAGTTTCAATATTTACTAACACACTATTTTCAAATATGTAATATGAGCTTGCCTGTCTTGTTTGACATTACTCGTACTAATAGTGATACTTTGCAGTTACTATCTACATGGACACCCAAGAAAGACCGGATCTACGCAACGCGGGGCGATCCCAGTATGTTGCCCCGTCTGCCACATTGATCAAGGGTCTGATGATGAGAAGGGACCCTGAAATGTGCATCCCAGGAAACCCGCCCTGTCCGTGACTACCACGTTGCCCCCCCCAGAGGCCCACCCAAGAATGGTGGCGTCCGGCGAGTCATGCCTCCAAGTCTGTATGAGGACGCGCACACTGACTGATGCCACACCCTCTGGGTCGCTCAACAAACGAGGAAGGAGCGTTGGGTCTGGCTCTTTAGGAGTATCCTGGTCCGAGGAGGAAGGCCTTCAGGATCTGCTGAGGTCCGCAACCCGCAACTTGCTGCAGCGTCGGACTCGTCTGAGAGGCTGACAGTTAGACTCCACATTCGGAGGACCAGTTCGAGGTCCCCACCCTAGCAGCTTGACCATCCAAAAAAAAAAAAACCGGTGGTGTGTCGACGGCCAGTTTCAGTTACTCAGACGCAAAGTTCTTGAACGATAAAGAAGTAATGACTAGCACACTCACCCTGGAGCGGCAGGGTTACTCACAGGGAGCGTCCCACGATGCCGGAGATTTCATAACCTCTTCACCAGCATCGATGTAGAGGGACAAGCACGCCATTGGGACGATACAGCGAGGAGATGGCGAGCGGTTCTACGCATCATATGTAGCGACTCTCCGATCAAAGATTCGACGGCGGGATGCTCCGCTTAAACAGGCCCCATTGGAGCCGGTTCGAGTCCGGGGCGTTTTGAAGGTTGACATTTCCCTGCCACAGCCATCCGCAGGTTCCTTACGGCGAGCGAGAGGAGAGTGCAGATGCTAATCGACCCCCATCACTGCCTGAGTTTGAACTATCGCTGGCAGATAGAGTGAAGGATGGAAAGTCCTCGAGAGTCAGCACTGAGGGAGAGACCACCAAGAGGTGGATGGCCCTGCACCTATCTATCGACGGAGAGGGTAACGATTGGGTCACCGAGCCGCAAGGGGGCCATCAAGAAGGACACACCTCACGTCGTCGCCAAGAAGTTTTGTGGCTGCTCGTGCGTCACTTGCCTTTCCCACAGCTGTTGATAATATAGTCACCTGGGGATCGAGCATTTTGATGGCGGCCCATCATGATAGACGGCTGCGAGGTGACTGCATGGTTCTCCAGGCAGTAGCACGATTGGAGGGGCATTCAAAGTCACTACAACTACCCCTTTTTCTTCACTCTTACCACTCTTTAGGCTGAACCGTGCATGTCTTTGCCCTTTTGCAGGTTGAAGGTGTGGACCATATGGCACATAGATCAGTTGAGGACCCCCTTCCGGGTTTACGTTGACCGTCGGCTCCATCAGAGACAAGGCCAATGAGTTGGCCCACGTCGAGGGCCCCGTCAGATCTTGCCACAACTAGATGATGACTTGCGAGATACGGTGGACCAGGCAGCACACGCTACACAGGCATCCACGGACACTACCCAGGTTCGAGTATCCGGGGTAGGTAGATAGCCATCCCCTTACGACAAACGGCCCCGCTTGCCTCGAGTCCAAAAAACTGGAGGCACCCAAATGCCACTCTTTGCCTCATATTCCACCGTGGAGGCAGAAGTCTATTGCTGCGGGGGGAGTCTGAAGCGCGTATGGAGAGGCAGATGAGCGGAAGATTTGCTGAGTGAAACCAGCGCCCTAGATGCTTGATTTAGAGTATTAGCTCGACCAGCCCCTCCGGTAGATTGTGTCGACTCTTCGGGCTTGCAGTCGACAGTCTTCGTGCAGAGATCGACACGATCCTAGAGGCAGAGTGGCGGAGTCTGTCGTGAAGCCTGCTGAGGATACTGTATTGGCGGTCCCTGTTTCACTCCTCCAGGACAGTCCCCATCTTTCCCCCGAGAGATGGAGAGTGCCAAGAGGCGGAGGGGATCGATCAGAGGATGAGGCGCGAGCAAGGAAAGGAGCGCCGAGAGATGGGGGGCCGGAGGAGAGCCTCACTTGCTGAGCGGAGGACACCAAATCAGACATCGCCAGGATAGCGGCTGGGGCGTCTAGCTCCCGCACTGTACAGACAGCAGGAGCACTACGAGGGGTTGCGGTTGTTGGCTGTGAGGACACCACTGAGGGTGTCCAGATTGCAGAGGATGTGGGTCTGGGAAACCGGAACCCACCAGATTGTGAAATAACCGGCGCTATGCGCCACAGGTTTGCTTCACCTACCCTTCAATCTTAGATTTTTTATGCATTGGGACAATTGCATGCGTTGTTGTTGGGGGTGTGGGGTAAAATGGAAAAGTGAGTGTAGTGTTAGGGTGATGAAGTCGAGTAGCCCAACTCACTATACTAGTTTTGGGGTTTCTGCCTGCGTTCTTTTTCCCCAAAAGACTGATTTTTTTTTTTGTTGAACCGGCATGTTTATATCTTTTGTATAGTTTATTAGAGCAGGAGGCATAAAATGATATCTGATAACTGAAAATACCGCATGACTGCGGACCAAGGTAACATACAATTGTGTGGCTCTAAGCGTGAAATAGAGTTACACCATTACATTACCCTAAGTTTAATTCAAACTAGGTGTCTATAATCTGATATAGTTGATGACATGTTAAGTGAGAGTGAGGAAATTTGAGAAGGAAATTGAATAGTCCACTATTGGTATTGAGCTAGAACTTGCCTGGTTAGTCCTGCTAAAAGTAAAGCTGTAACAACAATAGGAAAGGATCATAGGCCCTTATCAAGAAAGCCCATTCCTAACCCAAATAAAAGAAACCGAATGAAATTTTTCCTTCTTTGATCAAAGAATCTGAGCTTAAAGTAGGACCTTTATTTTTCACCCTAACTGATTCTTCGGGGGGGAAAATGTGGTGGCCCTGGTCATCTTGGACATGTGACCTCAAGCTTTATGCCAAAAGATAGGTGAGGGTGGCTAATACAGTTAAACAACCTTCTTTTGGCCCTGACCAACTTGGGTATTGTGTACCTTGACTATGGAAAAAGCCATGAGTTGGGGTGGCTATTATGAGGAATGCTCTGGAAAGTGGGGTTGAAAAGAACAAAACGAGAGAGGAAAGACAAAAGTAAAGTGATTCAGAAATTGTTGTTGAAAAGAAAAAGAAAGAAAAAGAAAAAAACACTTACACAAGGAAGAAGAAGAGAAAATGTGCAAAGGAAAGAGTATGAGAAACGGGGCGAGATAAGAGATAAAAAGGGAAGGTTTAGCCGAATGTCAAGGAGGGCAAAAGTCACTAAGTATACCTAAAAATGCTACCCTACTAACCCTAAGCTATGTTACAAGCTAAAAAAGTTACTATCGTGATCCTAAGGGTTGTATAGCGAACTTAAGGCAGTGAAAAAGGGCAGCTTATGGCAATCGGTATGATATGAGTGTGACTTTTTAAGAGAGAGTGTTGAAATGTAATCCTTATACTCAAACTGAAACCATTGTGTGAAAAATGAGGATTTTGTTCTAAAAATGAGGACATTAGTTGCAATACCAGAATTGTGGTAGACCTCGGTAGAAATTGAGAGGATAGTGTTAGTGCATGTGTGATGAGTCTATGGTGTCATGTCGAATCACAAAATTAAGCCTAATAGTGATAGCATGCATAGATGGATGGATTAATCGGGATTGATAGCCAAATGATCAAAGGATAAAACATGACATATATGTACAAAAGATTGTGTAGTGAGTATTAGTGCGTCGTTGCGGACAAAAAACGAATTTAAGTTGGGTGTTGAATTACCGTGGCTTCCGGTATAATTAATGCTTTTTCCTTACGTTTAGTGTGTCAAAAGCCCCGTTTTGTGCAATTTTTATACAAGTTTTCTCTTTGTTTTGCAGGCAATCTGCCAAAGCCAAATGCGGAGATTTGAGAGAGAAATGCAGAAGAGAGAAGAGACCACCTACGGGCTTATGACGGTCGTTTAGGCCTTGTGGACCGTCCGTATGGTGGGCGCGTAGAGAAGCTTGCCCAGAAGGTGCCGAAGGAGATGGGAAGTCGACCAGTGTGGTGGGATACGAGCTTGTGACGGTCCGTCATGGTTATGACGGTCCGGTCCTGCAGGTTCGTCGTGAAGATCAGAGAAGTGATCCCAGTACCACAGATTCCAAGAGTTGAAGTCTTTTGTGAAACGAGACCCTGGACGGACGTTGAGCCTATGACAGTCTGTCACACTTGCCATTGAGGGGAGATGAAAGAAAGCAACAGAAGAAACATGACACAAGTATGAGGACGACGGAGTCCACGACGGTTCGTCATTGACCAACGACGGTCCTCGCGTGGTCCTCGACCCAGCCGCGTTTTGGCAGGATTTCCAGCAATTAGAATTCTTGTTTAATTAGGTTTTGTATTTTTATAATAGTTCGAGAAAGAAAGAAACCGCGTTTTTGAGGTAGACACTGATAGTTAGACTCTGAGATTATTGAAAAACTCCGTTTCGTAAACATTGATGGTGAGATTCTGATAATGATTAAACTTTCGTGATGTGACGCTATTGATACTTTGAGGATTCTATGAAAGTAATTTTTGGTGGATAATAAGCCATCTTTGGACTTTATTCTTTCGCATTGAAGTAAGCTACATGAATTCTTATTAATGTATTTTTTCTTGTTTGAATATTATGTTTATGGCGAGTGAGTAACTACACTCCCATAACTAGGGTTGTGGCGAACCATAGGCAAATAAAATGAGTAAACCCTTAGCTAAAATAACAAATTCTAGAAAGTGTCTGCATGGTATTAATAATTTTTTTGCTTTTTTTAAGAGTCTTTTTTTTAACGGATGATCAACGTTAGAACTGCTATGCTACTGTGCCTGACCAAGGAGGTCGATAATAGGAAAAAAATTATTAAATAGATTTAGGTATACGATCTAATAGGCTAGTAGTATTGATGGTACGAGGTGGTTAGTAACTAGTCAATATCAAATACGATGCTTAATATGAGGTAACGATACGGGTTCAGGGAAAGACAAACACACTTGAGCCGGAACAAGGTGCGAGTGAGATTTTCTGAAGAGCCGGACCAAGGATTAGAAATACATAACTTATCACTTTGCATGCAAGATACTAGGAAAGAATTGTGATATTAGAATATCAAAGTTACTGAAACTGTGGGGAACAAGTAAACCCTAGGTAATTGATAATTGATTAAAACCCAACTTTCAAAACTGTCAAGTTGTCTCTTTCAATTTAGTAGCTCTTTTGTACTTATAGAAATACAAACTCCCCCTATTTACATTTTTATGTTTACTTTCTAAGGAAGTATCAACCGAACAATAGTAATAACAAGGTTAAAGTTAAGTCTAAACTACTTTCCTCTGTGGGGAACGATCCCAACCTCACTAATTGGGTTATTTACTTGACGCGACCGGTTTACTTCTCATTTGAGAAGTAAGTTTGAGCATATCATTCCCTACCAATGTTTGGATTTAGTTTCACACTATGGTTTCTCATGAGATGAGGACTCAAATCATATTGGGCATACATAGGGTTCAATACATATATCCTCCTTAAATATGTTTTCCGCATAGGAATACTAGCTAGTGGATCCACCTAGAATGTTATGTTCATGTTTTTGTTCTACCTTTGTAAGTAGACAACTTTTTTTGTTGTAGGGTTTCATGACACCTTGGTTAAGGCAATTTTTCCCAAATGTAAATTGAAAGTAATAAAGTGAACACTAACGAGGGTAACTTAAGGGGTTCTACTTAGTGTAGGTAGGGGTATGTGTCTTTACTGATACATAGCACAAGTTGACATTCAGGGAAGTCCTAGGAGGTTGTTCTTATTCACTAATTAATGAAAAGAAATTGTTAAGTTTGTATGATGTTGACACTTACATAATATTGACTATATGTAATGCACATGATGCTGGTTTAAGTTGATGTACATGGTGATGAAAATGCATGATATGAATATATATGATATGTAGACATTGTTTATCGTCCTTTGCTTAGTTTACATGATTATGTGAGGTTATAGGGCTTCACTTAATTATTGCACTTGTAGGCTTAGGAAATGGTTGTAAGGGTCTTATATGTTTTGATGTTATGGACACAAGTACATGATTTTTTGTTGTGACATTATGTTAGATTTGTTATGTTTATAAAATCTAATGCTATGTTATTCATTATAATATGACATTATACTAATAATGCTCTTGTGTTGATATGAACTTGTCTTAAGTGATATTTTAATTATTGACTTGTATATTCTCTTATATGTGCATAAAGGCTTTTGAAAGTGACAGCATGGTTTTGAACTAAATGTCCTTTTAAGGATGATTTCAATGGTTTTAGTTGCATAGGTTTACATACTTATTATGTATTGTTGTACTAACCCATATTTTCTCCCTTTTCCTAAACAATATAGGTTCTGGCCATTGAAGTAGTCAAGGTCGCTTTGCAAGAAGACTTGGACTTCTCCCCAAGTTTTTCGTAGATCCTCAAAATTTCGAGAATGATGCCACGTTTCAATATTTGTCGTATTGGTTATATCTAAATACAATTGTTTCATCTCTAATTCTTGAGGCTATTGTTGTAACCCTATATGTGGCATATTATATTGATGTAAGGTCTATTCCTAATGTTGTGATGCTCTTTACATGGTTTAATGTGAGAGAATGTTATAAGACTAAATCTTATGTATTGGTTATGTTGCCTTAATGAGAAGCCTATGTAAGTTTTATATGCGAGGACTACATGTAAACTCCATATATATTATGTCAGAGGTCTATTTATGCCTCATTATGTAAAATTTTTAAATTTTTCGCATTTGTTACCTAAGATATATTATGATGAATGCTAAGAGCTACTCCAAGTCCTCTCTAAGGATGAAGACACCGTGTACGTCTAAAGGGTGATCCTCGATCATGACAAACTTGATATCAGAGCATAAGGTTGGAGAAATCTCAGGATTGATATCTCACTACACCACACCTACATAGAGTCTTGTTCATGGGTTTTAAGTGCGCCACACTTATGAATGAGCGTCTATGTCATGCTTAGGTTTGTTTCTTTGGTAATCTTGAAAATTGTGCCTTTAGAGTGATAACTCTATGTGTCATTTTGTTCTACCCCATTTATTGTAGTTATAGGCGATGACTACGAGAAGGAAAGCCGTAAAGAGAGTGGAGGAAGTAACAAACAAGGTTTTTTTAAGCATTAAATTTAATTAGCTATTTCTAAAAAACAAGTGACAGGTTTAAATATTTTATTTTTATCAAGTAATGAGAGTAACTAGGGCTTAAGTGTTCCCGTAGGTTCATAACGCGATAATTCTATCTATAACAATCCTTTCCTAGTATCTTGAATGACAAAGTTGTAAAGTTATTGTATCCTAATTCCTGGTCCGGAAATAGGGAAGGCACTCTGCACCTTGCTCCCGGCTACGTGTATGCTTTCGTAAACCTTACATTTATCTCTATTTAAACATTATAACGATGTATAGCTTAGGTGTTACATCGACACAAATATCACTTGACATTACATTGTATATATACTAAATTCTATGTTGTAATTCTGTTATATTATACACCCTCCTTTGTCCAGAAGAAGCAAGGCGAGCAGTTCAAACGCGATACATCGTTATAACGATTCTAAACAAAGACTTATCAATACATGCAAAACTTCTATTATAGGGATTTTTATTTTAGCTGAGTTTTTACCTTGTTAATTACCATGGTTACCCACAACCCTAGCTTATGGATTAGTTACCAGGTTAATAATCACACAATTCATATTAGTTTGATAAAAGTTATGCACTTACTTGATGAGATTAAAGGGAAAACCCTCAAATACTTGAATTATCAATAAGATAGCCAATAAACGATTTCGGAAATAGAATAATTTCCCAAAATCACAAGTTCACAACTAGAACAATAAAATCTTAAAAATATCCAAGAGTCTAACCTTAAAAATGAGGTTTTTACAAGTATTTTAAATAATAGAGTCCTAACAAAAGAGGGAAATCAGTTTAAGGAAAATCTGCCCAAAAAATGTTTTTGAGTCGACGACCGGATCGAAGGACTACCGAGGCCACAACAGACAATCGAGGCCCCGCATCATTCCACCCTTAGCTTCTTTTTCAACTGCTTTCTACTCCAGCACACTTTTAGCATTGACGGACAAGGATGACGGTCCGTTGAGAGAACGATGGTCTTTCGATGGATTTCGTTTCTCCATTAGTATAATCTTTTTAAGTCGGGAACTGGATCTACTTTCTGTTAACGATGATGGATATGCAGAACGGTCTGTGGTGGAGGTGAAGGTCCGTCGAGAACGTCCGTAGCCCCACACTTAGTAAGAATTATACTATCTTCCTTCAACAACATTTCTTTCATACGATGGTGGCCACTTACGGACCGTCGATTGCTCCGTAGGTAGGTACTTCTGCAGTTTCAACACAACTCTTCCACTTATTTATTCTTAACAGATTTCCTGTAAACAAATATAAACATACATTAAAACTAATACAAAAAGTCTTTAGACACATAAGAAACTTAAGTGACGCATCCTCAACTTAAATTCGTTGTTCGTCCTCAAGCGAAGCACTATAACTCACCACAAAAACTTTCTACAATTGTATCCTTATTTTAGCTTTTGCAATCATTTGGCTATCAATCCCGATTATTTTCATTATGTTTATGCAGGCTATTACTATTAGGCTCACTTATGCAGATTAGACCATGACACAGACTCACCACACACTGACCCCTATTCTCTTTGATGTCTCACTAAGGTACAAATTTTCTGCATTCTAACTAGTATCGTCACTTCAAAACAGCATCTTCCTTGTTCACTCAATGATTTCATTTTGATTATAAGGATTATATTTCAACACTCACTCTCTGAACAACTTCACACCTTATTTGTACTTATTGCCATAGGCATGCCCTTATTTTCACTGTTTCAATTTCACCATAATAGACTCTTAAAATCATGATAGGACTTTCTTTCCTTGTAACTTAGACTTAGGATCAGGTAGGGTACATTTGGATGTATTTGAGTGACTTATTTATCTCCTTGAAATAACGACTAAGAGTCCTACCTTTTCATCATTTTATTCCTCCCTATTTCTTAATTTTCTTATATTGTTTTACCTTTGTATTCTCCCTTATCTCTCCTTTTGTGTAAGTGACTCTTCTTTTTTCTTACTTCTATTTTCAAATTATCATATTTTAAAATTTTTTTACTTTCTTTAAACAGTTCTTGAGTAACTTTTCTTTTGTTCTTTCTCTATGTTTATTCTTTCAACCCCACTTTCTGGAGCATTCCTCATAATAGCCACCATAAACTCATGGCTTTTCTATGAGTCAAGGTAAACAATAACAAGGTTTGGGTTAGGTCCACGACAAGGTCAATTTCTGAATTAGATACCCTTAACTTATGCTTTTGGCATAAGCTGAGGCTCACATGTCCAAGGAGGGACCATGGACAACATGTTTTTCCCAGAAAAGATCAATTAGGGTGAAAATAAAGATCTATATTACGATCAAACCATTTGGATCAATAAAAGATTAATTTTATTCAGTTTTCTGTTCAGTAATCTAAAGATTGGCTATCTTGACCAAGGGCCAATGATCCCTTCCTAATTGTTAATCACAACTTACTTTTAGCAAGACTAACTAGGCAATTTCTAGCTCAATACCAATGGTGGACTATTCAAATTCTCCTCACACTCACTTGACATTTCATTACTTTACAAATTATTAGACACCTAGTTCGAGTTTTAGATTTAGGGTCATGCCGTGGTGTATCTCTATGTCATGCTTAGAGCCAAACATTTATCAGTTACTATGCCTAGTCATTTAACATTTTCTTTAAATAAAGATATCATTTTGTTTACCCATCATGCTTCAGATTCAAAATTTTTACTGTGTAAAAAAGATACAAACATGCAGGTTAAACAATAAAGTAACCAGTCTCTTGGGAAAAAGAACACAGGCAAGAAAACCCCAAGAGATGATCGTGAATTGGGATACATAGACTTTACCCTAGAACTTACTTTCCATTTACCCCACCCCAACAAAACAACATGCAATTATCCCCAATGCATAAATATATAAGACAGAGTGGTAGGTGAAAAAAACCTAAGGAGCAAAGCGCCGTTGATGAATAAGTTAGCGTGTACGGTTTCCTAGAACATGCTCCCTCTTACGTAGGGATACAATCAGTAGTGTCCTCAGCAATGACAGTACCATCAGTAGTGCTCCTGTTAGCCTCTGCAACTCTTGATATTGATGCCCCAGCATCCACCTAGATAACCCTCAACTGGCAGGTCTACTCATCAATCAGCGAGGCACTCCTCACAACCTGCAACTCATGGCGCTCCTTATTCTGAGCCCGGGACTCATCCTCATCTCTAGTTCGGTGCCTCTTATCATGCTCTCGTGGTGGAGGTTGTGGCAGATCACTAGTGGCAAACAACGCAGCTATCACCGTGTCCTCAGCAAGCCTTGCAAAAGAGTCATAAGACTCTGGCACCTGAGCCACAAGTATAGTGTCCATGTAGGCTCTTAGAATCTTCACAGTAGCATGGAGAGTTATCCCATCCACTGTAGGGGCTGTCCGAGCGAGAAACAGCTGCTCAAATGCAACCAAACGCTGGTGGACCACCATGATCTTCCGCTCAATGTGATGGGACATCTTCCTCTCTATATGCTTTTATACCTTAGCAGTGGACCTATGCATCCAAGGCTGGATGTGATGAAGAAGTGTGTCCACTTGTGCGCTTAGTTTTTGGAACCTAGCAAGCGAAAGAAGTGTAGAAGATGGGATAGAGCGGGAGGAGCTCGAAGCCGTCCAAACACCTAAGATAAGCTCGACTAGAGTGGTATATGTAGGCTCAAATGTAGCTGGATTAGCCTCTTTGTCCTTCTCTACAGTGGCTTCCTGGTTCTCACCTAGCTGCTGCAACTATATACGGGGCCCTCTATTAGGATCCAACTCATTGGCCTCATCCCAGATGAGACCGATATCAACCTGGCCAAGCGGGGTCTTGATCACATCAATGTGCGACATCGGCGCTCCTGTAGACCTACGAAATGCAAAAACCATGCACGGGAATGTTTAAGTAGTATTGTCCTTAAAGTCCCTCTCGTGCATCACCGCTTGTAATAGCCATGTGAAGTACACCTCGAACCCCGCCAATACTGGAAGCCATCAGCTCTACACGATCCCAGTTGAAAATATTATCAACAGAAGAGGGGGAAAGGGAGTGTCTAACCTATTTCCATTGGATGTTTGTTTTGAAAGTGAGGTTGTCCTTCTTGATACTCACCTTGGGATCCCGCACACAATCACCAACCTCATCATCTACGGACAGGTATTGTGCATTGCACCGCTTGATGGTCTCTCTCACCTCTGGCTCACGCTGGAAATGGCCATTTTTTTTTCAATTTTCACTAATAGTCAAACTCGGCAGTGATAGGAGTCCGAGTGGAATCAACATCTGCGCCAAAGAGAAATATCTGGATGACTTACAAGGAAATGTCAACCCGCTTGCCGCGGAATTGAATGTACTCTAACGGGGTATGCTTGGCGAGGGCTGCCCTCCTTTTCCGCTGAGATCGAAGAGTCGCCACATAGTAGGCGTAGAATTCATGGACCATATCCTCACTATAGCGGCCTACATATCTACCCTTACACTCTAGTCGATGCCGGGTGAATAACTCATGAATGAACAGCATGGTTAGAAGACTCACCATGACAACCCGCCGCTCAAGTGTCAGTGTCTGGGTCATGATCCCTTTGTCATTGGGAATCTTGGCATCAGTGTAGACTTGGTACTGCCCCTCAACACACCACCGGTTGGGCTGATTTGCAACCGGAGCGAGGATGCCAGTCTGGGGTGCTGGATTAGAGTAAGCACTAGCAGCCTTATCAGACGAGGCAGAAGAAGCAGCTTCCTCCGATTCGGAATCCTCCATGGATTCGAAAAATTTCTTAGAATCAGATGCCTCCACAGAGCCAGACACTCCCTCGGACTGTGCAGCTGACCCAGAAGGTGTGCCTGTCATTATGCGTTCCTCGTCAGATTGGGAGGTAGTGACTAGGCTGTGCGTCACCCTTCAGGGCGTTGTTCTAGTTGGGTAGGAGTACGGGTGCCTATTCGCACGTACTCTGTGTCATGCTCATCATCTGAGCCTATGATAAGATGTTTCAACAGGGTGACTGACTTGGAACACCCTCGTGAGTAGACATGGTCATGTTTAGGTGCAATTTGTACCTTTAGAGAGAAGTAGTTAGTACTAGTGGAAGCAGCAAAACGTAGAAAATGAATGACAGTGCAGAAGTACAGAGTGCGGGACAGACTCATCGACGATCCGTTGAAGACACGAGGGTCCGTCATATGGGTCCGTCAAGGGACACTTATAAACAATTTTTAAAACATTAGAAGTAAAGGTTCTAACAGTGTCGAAGGTTGTGCAGGATGGGACGTCAAAGGAGCGATTTTCCATCATGAGGATCCGTCGCAGGACACTTAGAACATATTGTAAAAAAATCAGAAATAAAGGTTGTGACACCATCAACGGTTGTGAAGGACGAACCGCCAAAGGGACGACAGTATGTTATAAGGGTCCGTTACACTTAGATTAATTTTATAAAAAAATAGAACCAAAGGTTCTGTCAACGTCGACGGTTGTGCAAGACGGGCCGTCGAAGGGATGATGGTCCATCATAAGGGTCTGTCAATGAATACATAGAGTAAACTCGGGAAGTTGGGATTGACGGACCCCAATGACAGGCTATCATGGGATCGATGGTCCGTCGACGGGGTCTCGTACTAACCTTTTGGGAACACAATTTAGTATCAAATTTGGTACATTATCATACTTATTTGAAGTATTGTTAGAAGCCTATGTTTACTAAACATTTACCCACCCTCCCATCATTTGTACGACATGAATTTTCCTATTTTTAACATGCATTTTAGACATCTGATCAAACTCTATGTCAAGAAGACCAATCATGCAAACATACACTATTTTTTAAAACAATACACTCCATCCTTTTCAATTTCAGTGTTCTAAGGGACTTAGGACTTTTGTGTGTAAGTTTTAGCATGAAAAATGGTCCAAAATTGAGTACCCAAAAAGTTAGACATTACGGTGATTAGGAATATTAACATAAGTTAATCTTGCAGCTCAGAAAACATGTCTGTCAACTGTAGTGGAGGAGAAAGAGTATGCACAGTAGTAGTTGAACAACAACAACAACAACCACGAATACCGACCAACAAAGAAACGGAAGAAAATGGGAGATTTTTGGAGAAAATGGATTTTGTGGAAGTAGGGGAATTTGATGATGGAATGGGAGTGAATGGGTCAGGAAATGGGGGGAAATGAGAGGAAATAAGGAGGGAAACGGTTTATGGGAGTTATGTGAAGTGGTGGGTAACTGTAGAGTTAAAAAACTTTTATATGTATCCAAATGGGTCGGGTCGGGTTTGTGGGTGTGAGAGCGATGATTCCCCATCGACGGACCGTAATCCAGTCGACGGTCTGTCGATAGTGACCTAAATTAGAATAATTTAAAGAACATACCTGGGCACGACAGATCCTATCGACGGTCCATCGATGAGTGCAACAGTCCACTTTTTTGCAGATTTCCGGTTATTTGGTCCCTGCACATTTAACACCGATTAAGCTAATCTTTTTGTGTTTTCTGGACTTTTTTTGGAAACGGACCCTAATATACGTTCTAGACAACATTTCTAATGAAGAAAATAAAGGAAAATTTAAACGTTACATTTGTAATAAAAGCAAAAATAATGCAACTATGCCTAGAAAAACATTAAAAACTATAGTTGGCAAGAGGATAGCCTCCCAATCAACGCTTGATTTAATATTGCGGCACGACGGAAGACTCTTTATTACTCAATCTTCATAAAGATGGTATGCCTCGATCAATTCTTTTGTTGTTTCAGAATTCATTAGATAGATTTTGATTCGCTACCCGTTCACTTTAAACCTTACACCCTCCTTGTTCTCCAACTTTGCACCATGAGGGAATAGTTGTGTGATTAAATAGGGACCAGTTCATTTGGACTTGAGTTTGCCCGGAAACAAACACAACCTAGAATTGAACAAAAGCACCAATACCCTCACAAAAATTGCGCTTCTCAATATTTTTGTCATGTTACTTCGTCATCTTTTATTTGTAGAGGGATGAACATTCATATGCCATCAAACAAAATTTATCAAGCTTATTCAACCCGTTTAACCTCTGTTCCGAATACTCATTACAATCCATTTTAAACTTCTTCATTGCAACATGGACTTATGCTCTAATTCAACCGGTATGTGACAAGCGTTTCCATATACAAGTTGTAATGAGTATATACCTATGGGAGTCTTGTGTGCTGTACGGTAGGCCCAAAGAGCATAATCAAGCCTCCTTTTCAATCCGTTCTACTAGCATTCACTGTTTTTGCCAAAATTTTCTTAATCTCTCTGTTAGACAGCTCAACTTGCCCACTAGTTTGAGGATCATAAGGAGTGGACACATTATGTCAACCCCATATTTTTCAAATAATACCTTAAATAGCTTGTTGCAAAAGTGGGATCCCCCATCGCTTATAATAGCCCTTGGGGTTCCATATCTAGAAAATATGTTCTTTTTCAAGAACGCGGTGACACTCTTCCCTTCATTATTCGCAAGTGCGATAGCTTCTACCCATTTTGACACATAATCCACTACCACAAAAATGTACTTTATCCCATGAGAACTCACAAAAGGTCCCATAAAGTCAATGTCCCACACATCAAACAATTTAATCACAATAATGGAATTTAAAGGGATCTCTTGCTTTCTCAAAATGCCACAATCTCTTTGGCATCTATGAAATGTCTTGGAAAGCTCATGTATCTTGGTGGATGGTTGGCCAATAGTAGCAACATGGAAAGATCTTGTGAGAAGTCCGAATACAACTATGACTCCCACTTACAAGCGAAGAATGGCATGCCTCAAAACGACTCAACATCTCAACTTCTATTACACAACGCCGAATAATCCCATTGGCACAACTCCTATATAATTATGGCTCATCCCAAAAGAACTTTTTCAAATCATGCATGAACTTTATTCTTTGATTAAAGGAAACGTCCGGTGGGACGATATCAGTAGCTAGATAATTTGCAAAATCTGCGAACCATGGAATCAATTCTTGGGGGGCAGCTAGTAAATGCTCATCAGGGAGAGTATCATCAATTTAAGCCTTTTCACCTAACTCCATCATTGCTTCATCTTCTAATTGATACAAGTGATCAACACCTTTATTTTCTATCCCTTTTCTATCTTTCACCTCAAAGTGAAATTCTAGCAACAGTACTACCCAATGAATCAACCTAAGTTTCACATTCTTTTTTGCCATCAAATATCTCAAAGCAGAATGATCAGTATGCACTATATCCCCCGTGCCAAGCAAATAGGAGGGAAATATCTCAAAAACAAATACTACTGCATGGAGCTCTTTTTCATTCATGGTGTAGTTTTTTTGGCTTTATTAAGGGATTTACCATCATAGTAAATGGGATGAAGGATTTTTTCCCTTATATGTCCTAATACAACACAATGAGAAACCTCACTCGCATCACACATCACCTCAAAAGGCTTGCTCCAATTTGGAGAAATGATGATAGGTGCAGACATCAACTTTTCCTTCAACTCACCAAATGCCTTAAGACAAAATTCATAAAATTGAAACTTACACTCTTTCTCAAGCAACTTGGACAAAGAATGTGCTATCTTTTAAAAATCCTTGATGAACCTCTGGTAAAAGACTGCATGCCCAAGAAAACTTCTCACACCTTTTACAGAGATAGGTGGAGGAAGTCGCTCTATCAACTCAATTTTTACCTGATCAACCTCTATACCATTATCTAAAATGCGATGACCCAATACAACACCATATTTCTCCTGAAGTGACATTTTCCCCAATTTAGCACAAGGTTGAAATCTTCGCACCTCTTAAGAACCGCGGACAATTGACTCAAACACCTCTTAAAGGGCTCACCAACCACTTAAAAATCATCCATAAATACCTCAATAGTTCCTCCACCATATCGGAGAATATTGATATCATATATCTCAGAAATTCGGCAAGTTCATAACATAACCCAAATGCCATTCTATTTAACGTGAAGATCCCATAAGGACAGTAAAGGTGGTTTATCTTGAACATCCGATGCAATAGAAATATGGTAATAACACGAATAGCCATTAAGAAAATAGTGCCACCCCTTTCCTTCAAGTCTATCAAACATTTGATACATCAAAGGCATAGGAAAATGGTCCTTCTCGGTCCATGCCTTTAATTTCTAGTAATACATACATACCTTCTATCCAGTCACCGGCCTCATCGGAACAAGGTGATTTTTCTCACTAATGACCACAGTCATTCCCCCTTTCTTAGGTACACACTGAATAGACATACCCAACTACTATCGGTGATTGGATATATCACTACAGCATCCAATCACTTAATGATTTCCTTCTTCACAACCTCTTGCATTAATTTAAACGTCTTTGGTGCTCAATACTTGGCTAATAATCGGGCATGAGTTGGATTTTTCGTGAACAATTCCCTGGAGGGATCCCAATAATGTCCGCAATAGTCCACCCAATAGCTTATTTGAACCTTTTTAACACCCCCACAAAACTTTCAACTTGATGCAAATTCAAATCTGATGCAATAATTATCGGGAAAGTGTCATCTTTTCCCAAGAATACATACCTCAGATGAGGTGGTAGAGCCTTAAGTTTTACTTTTAGATCCTCTTCAATAGATGTTTTCACGGATGAAGACTCGCGGTGCTTCATATATAACTCCGACTTCTTTGGTTTAAGCAAAACATATCTTCAATCAAATGTCATGACCAATAACCCATACTCTTCACTGGAATCACTATCAAAATTCATGATCACTCCTACTAGTGCTTCTACACCCAAACGCTCTTCTATTTATATCTAAAATGACTTTTAGACCCTGTAAGATATGAAAGATTCCGATTGTATCTCACAACTCTGCCTTATGGACCTACATATGTTGAAAGTCAATTCTTCATTGTAAAAAAAAAATTTCATTTTCCCTTTGTCTGTATAAACCAAGCTCTACCCGTATCAATAAATGTCCTCCCAAGAATTACAGGTACCTTAAAATCAACCTCATACTCTAGAATCACAAAATCGGCCGGATATATGAATGACTGCACCTTTAATAACACATTGTGGAGTATCTTAATAGGCCTCTTCATCGTTTCATCGGCCATCAGTAGAAGCATCATAGTGGGCTTTGGGTTATCCAAACCCAACTTCTGGTAAATAGAGAGAGGCATGAGATTTATGCTTTCCCCCAATATCACATAATGCTTTTGCAAAGTGTAATAACCTGATTGTACATAAAATAGTGAAGGCACCCAGATCTTGTTTCTGTTGCACTAGAGACCTTGTAGCAATAACACTAGAATGCTGCATTGTATCATCATCCTCAAAACTAACTGATATGTTCTAAGTGAGCATATCGTTCATGAAATTGGCATAACTAGGCATTTGTTCAAGATCTTCTATCAAAGGGACGTTGTTGGAAAGCCTTTTGAGCATAGTGATAGAACGTCGGTATTTACCATCCTCGGTATTTCTCACTAACCTCTATGGTAATGTAGGTGGTGGTCTAGGCATGGGGGTTAACTTTTGGGGTACCTCAACTTTTTTCCCCGTTTTGCCTCTAACTCACCACTAACCTCCACTACCTCATCATTTCCTCTTATCACATTTTCTACACCAGATGGCATCAGTGGGTCAATGGTTTGCTTACCATCTCGAGTTGTGAATACCATACAATGCCCATCAATTTTTGAATTTTTAAGAGTATTGATAGGAAGAGTTCCTTGTTGGCGTGGGTTCATAGTCGAAGTAAGTTGGGCCATTTGCAACTCAAGATGCTTGATCGAGATTTCATGTTCATCAACTTTTTTCCCAATACTCTCTAAGTCACTCCTCAAATTTTTATTTTGCTATTCTCTAGCATCAAACCTCCACATAACTTTCTGCAACATATCCTCAACTCGCGCCATACTACCTGCACCATTGCTAGGAGCAACTTCATGATTTTGAGGTGGAACATAGGTCCCACTCCTATTATTTAAGTTACCATGGTTACCCTGGTTGAGGTTGTTGTCGCTGTTGTGATTCCCATCTCGAACATAATGACCCTATTGGTTGTAATTACCATAGTTCTGACCTTGATTTCCTTTACCTTGGCGCCAATCGTCCTTATTGGAGCCTTGGATGTTTGGTCGGAAACCCCTCTGTCTGATCATTTAGCACAAAAGATTCCTCATCATAGTGAAACTTATCAATCGATGGTGGTGGTTTAGACAAGTAGTGCACCACATTTACCTTTTCTGCACTCTAGTGACTTGTTTCAACACAAACCGAAGATCAGCTCTCACTTGAGCCATTTCTTCATGAATCTTATACGTGGATGGGTTGTGCGAATGGCACTGCAAAATTGTCTCTCCCAGTATCTGACTTTGTAGTGCTCCAAGATTTATTATTCGGGAGATTTTCTCCAACTTCTAAACAAGCTCTGCAAAAGGACACTCCCCATAAGAACCACTCGTTGTTGTATCCATTACTGCTTTATTATTATCATCTTGTCCCTAATAGAAGTAATCCTTTAGTAACTCATTGTTGATGCGGTTATTGGGGACACTTCTCAATAATGAAGTGAAGTTGTCCCAAGAACTACTGACTGATTTTGCCAGTAGGGCAACAAAGTTGTACACTCTATCTTTATGGTTTAGCTTCTTAGTCACCGGGGAGAAACGTGCTAAGAACACATCCCTCATTTGATTTCAAGTGTAGATTGAGTTATAGGGGAGCTCGGTAGACCATATAGCGACCTCTCTCATAAGTAAGAGAGGAAACACTCTCAGCCCAATTACATCCATATTCAAATCAAGCCTCCCAACACAACTCTTACACACGGACCTTATCTTAGCGATGTGAGGATATGGATCTTCAGAGGGTAGCCCCAAAAAAAAAAACCTCTAGCGGTGGTCATTTGCATCAAAGAAATAGTTACCACAAATGTATGTCCGTGTGGTAGGTCAGGTAAGAAAAGTCCCCGTCAAAATTAGTAATATTATCATATCCCCTATAATACTTTTAAGAGCATGGACCGGCAGGTTGCCTCCGTAGTTCACCTTCGAAACAATTTTCAGGTAATAATTGATCATGATCATCAATCGATGGTGGAATTCCCGGGTTGTGATCATCATCAAGAATACCCAAATTTCAGTTCATTATGCGTAGTGTGCGCTCTAGTTTGGGGTCGGGTGAGAGTATTGTTTCTCCTCTACTCTGCGTACTCATCATACATGGAACATAGATCTATAAGAGACAAAAAAATGAAAATAAAGTAAAATTAGGAAAATGTTGACTATACTTTTGCAATAAGCTTAAAGTTAATCTAAAAGAAACTTTCCCCAGCAGCGGTGCCAAAATTTGATACGCTCAATTTTCTTTTGGAAAAGAAGTATAAGCGGTCGTATCAAGTAAAGAACGCAACTATGAGGTTAGGGTCGATCCCATGAGGAAATTTATTAAGACATAACTTTAACCTATTATTACTTCTATTTAGTCAAGTCCTTTCCGAAAAAAGTAACAAACATGGGTTTTTAAGTAATAAATGTAATTACCTATTACTAAATAAACAAGTGACAGTTTTAAATATTTATTTTTATCAATTAATGAGAGTAACTAAGGTTTAAGTGTTCCCCGGGTTCAAAGCAAATTGGTCCGACATTTAGCTATAACAATCCTTTCCTATTATCTTGCATGAAAAGTGGTATGTTATGTATCCCTAATTCCTTGGTCCGACAACTAGCAAATTTCACTCCTCAACTTGCTCTGTCTACGTGTGTATGCTTTACTAAACCTTACCTTTACCTCATATAAAGCATCATAATCGATATATGGCTTAGATTTTACTTCGCACCAATCGACACTAGCCTATTACATAGTATATACTAAATCTATGTTGATAATTATTTTCTTATTATCTACCTCCTTAGTCCGACGAGTGGCGACAAGGTTAGTTCTTACCCGTGCACTCGTTCAAAAGACTTCTAAATAAAAGAATTATCAATTCTTGCAAAACACTATTCTAGGATTATTATTTAAGCTAGTTTTACCTTGTTAATTAATCATGGTTCCCACAACCCTATCTATTGATTTGGTTACCCATGTTAATAATTACACAATTCATATTAATTTTATTCGAATTCATGCACTTACTTTGATTAGATTGAAGAAAACCCAGAAAAATTACTTAAATTAATCAATAAGCTTGCAATAAATGATTTTCGTAAAATAGAATAACTTCCCAAAACCACAAGTTCACAACTAGAACAATAAAATCTTAAAATACCCAAGAGCCTAACCTCAAAAAACAATTTTTTTACAAGTATTTATAATAATAGAGTGATAACAAAAGAGGGAAATCTGTTTAAGGAAAATCTGCCCAAAAAACACGTCTGAGTCGATGATCGGACCGACGAACCGTCGAAGCCACAACAGACCGTCTAGTTTTCCCCTTCGTTTCATACGTAGCTTCTATTTAAGCTACTTTCTTCTCCAACTCACAGTTACCATTGACGGACAAGGATGATGGTTCGTTGAGAGCACGACGGTACGTCGATTTCTTCTATTACTCCACACTTACAATTTTTTCTAGTCGGGTACTAGAGCTACTTTTAGTTAACGATGACGGATGTGCAGGATGGTAGATATTCGAGGTGACTGTCCATCGAGAGACTCTGTAGCCCTACACTTAGTCAGAATTCCCTAATCTTATATCAGCAACATTTACTTCATACGAAGGTGGCCACCTATGGACCATCGATGGCTCCATAGGTAGTCACTTATGCAGTTTTAGCACAATTCTTCCACGTTTTTGTTCTGGACAGATTTCCTGCAAACAAAGAGAAAAATACATCAAACCTAATACCAAAAGGCTTTAGATACACACGAAACTTATGCAAAAGAATTGAAAGAACCATAAAACAAAGGTACATCACTCAAGCTCCAGCTGTAGCTACTCAAGCTCAAGCCATGACGAGAAGTTAGACCTCGTAGGCAACAAAATCCAAACGCCATGGCGTAATTGTTTAGGGACTTCAGAAGGATGAAGCCTCCAATGTTGTTTGAGTCAAAGGTGAATAAATACCCCCATGACTTTCTTGATGAGGTCTACAAGAGTATATGCTATGGGAGTTATTTCGAATAAAAAGATTGAGCTAGCCACTTATTAACTTAAGGATGTGGCTTTAGCTTTGTATATTCAACAGAGTGACAATAGGATTTTAAGGGCGGGTCTCATAAGTGGGGAGGTGTTTAGAAGCTCTTTTCTTGATAGTTTTTTTCAAAGGGATAAAAGAGTGGCAAAAGTAGAAAAGTTAATCAACCTTCATCAAAGAGGTATGAGTGTGCAGGAGTACTATTTAAAATTCAATAAATTATCAATACATGCTCATTCATTGGTTTCTAATCCTATGGATGATATGAGACATTTTCTGATGGTTGTGCCTGATAATCTTTTGGAAGAGTGTCGTTCGCCCATGCTACATGACAACATGGACATTTCATATTTGATGGTGCATGTTCAAAAACATGAGAAGATTAGGCTCAAAAGAAAGAATAGGGAATTCAATAGGGCGAACTCTTATGAAAGGCGATTCTTATAAGGGTAAGTTGGAAATCCAATACAAGCCTAAATTCAAGAAGAGGTTCTTGTCACGACAGGGGAGCAACCCCTAGACGTAACCGACGTCCTTTTCCTCTAAGATGACAAAGACTAGACTCTTAACATTCCTCATTACATTTTATAGGTCAAAAAGTGCAAAAAATTTTGAACTTTATACATATTGAAGTATACATAGACCTCTTGCTTACTGTAGATATATACATATGTAGTTTAGTTAGACTCCTCAAATAGAAAGTTTACATAGGCTTCTAGTTTATACAACATAATATATATAAGCAGTAGTCTAATACTTCGTGTCATATTGAACCGTCTAACTCGACTACAATTTTTTGACATAGCAAATACAAAGTCAATAGGACATTATAGGATAACGTCAATATTTCAAAAGATAAATGAATAAACAATGTCTTTATGACAATACACCTCTAATGATAGAACATAGGGAAGGTAAAATCCTTGATGAGGACCTACCTATACTTGGAGAAAAGAGTCAAAGTCTACTTCAATCATCCATCTATTAAATTAATACCCCGAACATACATATTTGTATAAAATATAAAATATGGGTTCGTGCAAAACACATGTACTATGTATGGATCCTACTCATACAATCATTAATACATGAGAAAATACACAATTTAGTCAAAATCATGTTTTATGTTTAATACTCAACATGCACATACATGGAACATGATAAGTCAACCCAACATGATATAAACCCAACACATAAGCAATCTAAAACAAAATGTGTGCAATGCTAAGAATAGAACCACATAACCCTATCAGAAGATAACAATCAGATTAAGTCACTTATATATATATGCATACGACAAAATATCTTACTTTATCATAAAACATTTGATTCATAAACTCATATCTAACTTGAGTTACATAACATTAAATCATCTTACTCAAACAAGAACACTTCTAACGCCATCCCTTAGGATCCCACATGTGCAATGATAAGAGACCTCTCATACCATCCCTCACCATATGTAGTAACCTTTAATACAAGCCCTAAAATAGTTCACATACTTGATTTATTCATTTACTATATTACATTAGAAAACTAAGTTCAATAACCAACATTAGACCATGTGAGCTACATGGAATCCGGTGTTCTCCTCCCACCCTGAAAAGAGAGGGCTAAAACATGCCTAAGGTGTAACCAATCATACATAGCTATCTATGTGAATTCACTAAGCTATAGTCCTATGTGGGCACATAGGTAAGGGTTAAGGAGATTGTTACTAAAAACCTTGATTTACAAATGTGGAAGTTTACATCTCATGATACAACACATATTTGGGAATCCGTACTTACTAAACATGAAGAAACCCATGAGGGATGCCAAACTTACTAAACGTGAGACCTCCATCTCATTAACATTCCCTTTGGTTTCTATGAATTTATTCTCTTTAGAAGTCATCATACTCTTCATATAAAATTACAATGGTGTCTTCTAAACCCCTATGTGAAAAAAATTATCATAGTAGATCATAGGTATTCATAAGTGAGAACTACCCTTTAACTTTAGAAAGACCACATAAACTTGTCAACTTGCACCTCAAACTTATCAAAATCATGAGAAAGATGTTATTTTATCACCCGCTAATCATTACATCTTTCATGGTGGTCTACCTTCTATAACACTTCAATAATCTAGGGTTACTGTGATGATGAAGGACGATACTATCAATCAACATCAACAACCCACACTTACACATGGCCAGCATTCACCTCTAGTAATTATACTTCACAACCGGATTATAGAAGAATCAACCTTCATACCTTATTTTCCTCCCATTTCCTTCATACCTCAATTACCAAGAATTACATAGGTAATACACAATTGTAACGACCTGTTTAGTCGTTTTGAGCAGCAGATTTTATTTCTAGAAAAATATGCTGAGGAGACGGACCCAGACGGACCGTCATTGGCACATGACGGACCGTCGTCAGGGTCTCGTTTCAAAACACAGTGGAAAAATCTAAATTGGGTACTGAAAATTGACTCTCTGAACTTCATAACGAAATGCAGGACGGCCGTCACAGATTTGACGGACCTCACTAGTCCTGCAGTTGAAATCCAGTCCTGACCCTGGCGACGGACCATCAGGACGGACCTCGCAGCACGACGGCCCCTTCATGGGGCTGAGTAATCCAGTCTGGGTCGGATTTCTATTCTTTACACGTTTTTTAAGGGACGTTTTGACTATTCCTACTTTATTATAAGTAGAGGGGTTAAAGTTAATAAGTCTAATTACTTTACTTGGGGTAAACGAGGTAACCTTAAGTTAATTAGAGGGTTATTATGGCCATCCTTTTATTTCTTATTATATGTTAATTTAGGGTAAAGAAAGCGGGTTTAAATAAGAAAAATAGAAAGAACAAAGAGAGTAAAAAATAAGAAGAGACGAGTCAGAGAGAGAGAGAAACGAAGAGGATGTAAGGATTTGTAAGAAGCTTGTTGGATTCGCAATTCTTGCGGGAGGTAGGTTGGTTTCTTTACACTATGCGTAGTAAACTCTTAATTAGCGAATGAATAGTGTTGGGTAGTATTATAGAGTCTTCTTTTATGCTTAATTTGTGTAGCATGATGTGAATTAATCTATATAATTGTGATGAAACAAGCAATATGAAGTTATTGAATTCCCAAATCTTGATTAAACAGTAATCTCTATCTCTGTGTACTGATGATGCCTTGTATAAAGGAAGGCTTGATGACTAAGTGGATGAGGATGATGACGCCTTGGTGCTAAATAAGGCTTGATGAATTATAGAATGAATTAGTCGAGTCGATTGTCACTCCCGCACATAGAATTAGGGGACGGCTGTCACGACCGACACGTAATGTAGGGGATCAGAGTGTCACGTACCGACACATAGGAATTAGTGTGACGGTGTCACAACGCGACACGTAGATGTGGGGATTCGTATGTCACGTTCCGACCCTATTATAGGGATCAGAGTGGTCACGTACCACACAGAAAGGCATAAAATAATGAATCTTTGAAAGATGATAATAGACTCATCTAAAGACGCAATGTATCCAAACGAGTATTGGTATGGAGGCTTGAGTCCTCACAGATATGTTCCGGTTATGCTATAAATGATGTTTGTACTTGTTGCTATCACATGGTAATAATATTACGTTGAATTTTATTGATTTTATCTGACATATATTGCTTGCTATTTTGGTGGCCCGATGATACCATAAACTAACTCAGTAACCTACTTTATGTTTTTCTTCTCTTTATATTGTGAAGCAGCAACGCCCGTCCATCTTCGACCCACCGCACGTCAGGGTGCGACGAACTCGTGAGCCTTGGCGCGCAGCCGGGCACCTGCGTGTGCTGGGGCTTGCGCCACTACCAACTTAGCAGCTTTCCTCTGGCTCTCGACTCACAATCCTTTATTTCCTCTTCTCCAGACCCTGTCCCTCTATTCACACACACCCTGATGCTTACAGGGTGAGCTACTGCTTCTAGCTTGACTGGACTCTTCCTCGTGTCTTGATGCTTGAAGTTTTCGGCAGAGACCTATAGCTTTATTTGTTTAAGCTCCTTAGAATACTCTTATTTAGTAAAATTGATCATAGAGGTTCTTGTGGTGATGACTGTCAGATTTTGGGGAATTAAAATAGATGGGAATTTTAGAAGTTTTGATTGGTCTTTTATTTATAGTTTAAGTCTTCCGCATTGCTTTATTGAATAAATTGCATGATAAGGTTAGATTGGTGGTTCGCTCACATAGAAGGTAAAAGGTGGGTGCTATCGCGGCTCGGTTTGGGTTCGTACAAACTTGGTATCAAGCATTAGGTTTCGTTGGTCTCATCACACAATAACAAGGTCTAGTAGAGTCTTAAGGAACGGTAGGGTGACGCCTTTACTTTTCTTTGAGGTCTATAAGAACTTTGGAAATTCATTCTTCTTTCTTCTTTAGTGCTATTACTTGATCCATTGGTATCTAGGGTGATACAAATTGGTATCTGACCATCTTCACTCTATTTCGCAGATGGTTCGAACTAGAGCAAACTACTACGCCAACAAACATCACATGCAAGACAGATTCATCTTAGCCACCGCCACTGGGCTTGTAGCTCGAAGTGCAACAGTGGAAAGAGGCCGCGGTAGAGGTCGTGGGAGGACTACTCTAGAGGAGAGTACACACTCTACCCATCTGGTGCTAGGCTGTGACTCCTCCACCGACTGAGGAAGATTAGAGAAGGGGAAGTCTGGGGAGAATGAAAAGTACAGAATGAGGAATTCCAGCCGCCAACCTACCCAGAGATGATCATCAGGTTCTCGCTTTCTTAGTGGGTTGTCTGACTCAGGGTCAGTCACCACCAGTGTTTTATGCACCAACAACCTCCTATTTCAGAGGTACCACATGCAGTACAGCCACTCGGCCCCTCGTATGGGATGCCTAATTGGACATAGGCAACGTTTCCACGCCTGACTACTGGGCCTATATGACAATGTCAGCATAACTTTTCCGTAATTCTTGAAATTGAAACCTCCAGTGTCAGGGTGCAAATCTCGATCTTAGGATTTTTGGTTGACGCTGTTCTTGAAGCTACTACACAAGAGGGGTATATATAACTGTTTGGTGTTGAGTTCGTGATCTCGCAGTTCCAAGGGAAACGCCAAAATTGGTGGCGGTCCACATGTTGAGTGTCACCCAACAGATGCACCACCTATGCGTGGCCTCCTTCCTCTACTTGTTTATGGGAAGTATTTCCCCCGAACTTTGAGTGATATGAAAAGGGGATGATTTCTTGAGCTAGAGCAAGGTAGGATGTTGGTCAATGCATAATGAGGCTCGTTTTGTGCACGATCCAGAGATGCCCCCAACTTGTTTCAGTCCACAAGAGCGGGATTCTCCATTTTGTGAAGGGGTTGAGATCAGAGTTGCAATTTCGAGCTTTTACAAGTAGCGGCCGTGCACAGCGTCATTCGAATCTTTCAAGAAGTGTAGACTTCGTGGTAGAGGTGAAGGAGTGAAGCCAGATGAATTCACCATGGCAGATCGACATCAAGAGGTTTCGAAAGGGAGGTGAGTTCAATGGTTCTTACTCTAGAGGACATGGTTTCCGGAGTACCCATTTTCGACCCTCATTCTTACTACTACTGACTTGTCTGGGGTCCACCTCAGACCGGTATCAACATTTCTTTTGAGTAGACCCATGCGTGTATCTAGAGAGTTTATGGATGGTGGGGAGACTGGACCTATTAAGGAGGAATTGTCCCAAAGTTGAGTAATAGACCCCCAATGGGCGAAGGTAGAGGTGGTCACGACAGAGGCGTTATTTCTGGAGGGTCGTGGTGGCCGAGGTAATGGTGGCACCACAATATCTGGGTGATGGGAAAACGGGAGCCACTACAATCACACACAGGTATGGAAAACTGACAACAAACGAAAGGCCCATTGGTTATTTCTTCCCTTTCCTCTGGAGGCAGCGGCGGAGACAATCGTAATCTGTCATCAACAGGAATCTTCCCTGGTTTGTGATTGGCAATTGGCTTCTGTATTGTTTGATCCTGGATCCCATTTTCTTATGTAAATCTTCCTCTCCTCATTTGCTATTGTCGAAATTTCCATTGTGGAATTATTGATATGCCTATTCATGTTCTACTTCTACTCACTCCCGGTGGTGAGTCCTGTGGTAGTTGAAAAGGTCTATAGGTCTTGTTTGGTTAACTTTGGTGGGGAGTAAACACTTATGTAGATTGGTTATCTTATAGATGGTTGAGTTGATAAATTCTGGGGTATGACTTGGCTTTCTGCCCATTTGCGATCTTTGAATTGTAATGCTAAAATGGTGACGTTAGCCAAGTCCTGGGACGATCCGTTCGTGTGGGAGGGTGACTACCTGCCCTCCGGTGTGTAATATCTCCCTTTCTCGTGCTAAAGAAAATGGTTAGTAAGGATGTTTTTTAGCTTTTTGGCACATCTAGTCTGCAAGGATGACACTACCCAAGTACCCTTCGGTGAGTCGGTTTCCAGTGGTCCGTGAGTTTCTTGATGTGTACCCCACGTCCGGATGATTTGAACACACATTCTGACAGAGGCTCAATGTTCAAGGATATCTATACTCCGGTTGCAACCAAGATGGTACCTTTACCTAAAGCAACACTTTTTGGTGAGTCGAATGAAGCGTTATACTGGGATGTTTATTGCCAAATTTACAAACTGTCACCAATTAAGTATGAACCCAATGCCCGGAGGAACACTTCAAGATGCCCTTCGGAATGGAAATGGGAGAGAATTCTTATGGACTTCATGGTTGGTCTTCCACGACATTGGGAGTTCGACTCCATTTGGGGTTGATTGTGGACAGATTAACTAAGTCTGCTCATTTCCTTCCGTTAATGGTGACCATCCATGCCAAAGAAAGTTAGCACAATTTACATCTCAAAGTTGTTCGATTGGCTGGGGTTCCACTGTCCATCCAGATCAATAGAGTACACCTTTACTTTCTAAGTTTTTGGAGAAACATTGCATGCTGAATTAGGTACTAGGTTGGACCTAGTACTTCAGCATTCCATACTCAAGCGATGGTCATTCTAGCTAATTGAACGTAACGATTCAATTGTTGTGATGATATGCTATCTGCATTTCGAAAATTGTGGTGGCCATTGGGATAGTTTCGTACCTTAGCAGAGTTTTTCATACAATAATAGCTAGCACTCAGTATGACATGGCCCCATTTGAAGCATTGTTGGGAGGAATGTAGGTCTCCCATTGTTGGTTTCATGCTTCGAGGTTAGACCCTTGGTGGTACTGATCTTTTGAGGATTCGATAGAGAAAGTAAATCTATTCAATAGAAGCTTTCGAGCGGCGTCAAAGTAGACAAAAGAATATGCAGATCGAAAGTTAGAGACTTAGAAGTTCATGGAGTTGACAAGTTCTTGTTGAAAGTTTTCAATTCACCAATTAAAGGGGTAATGCGGTTTTGGTAAAAGAGGCCATCTAAGCCCAAGGTACATTGGTCCATTGATACTTAGAGCGAGTAGGGGAGGTGGCTTATGAGTTACCCTTGCGCTCCAGGGGCTTGTCCGGAGTACCTCCGGTATTCATGTGTCCGATGTTTACCAGATACCTGGGGATGGCCACTAACATTTTCGTTGGGATTCAGTTTTGCTTGAATAGAATTTGCATATGAGGAGGAACCTGTTGGCCATTCTAGATAAGAAATCGCAAGTTGTAGATCAGGGAGATTGCATCTATCAAAGGTTCAATGGCAGACTTCGACCCGTTGAAGAAGCCACTTTGGAGAAGGAGGCAATATGCGAGAAAGATACCCACCTCTGTTTACAGATTTCATTTATTCGCTTTTTCGGCCCTTGTTTTCCTTCTTGTGAATCGTCGGGGACTCGAACGCTGGTAAATTGTTTACTATTGTACCGACCTTTTAGGTCGTTTGAGCAGCAGATTTTATTTCTGAAAAATAGCTGAGGATACGACCCCACGACGGACCGTCATGGGGCACGACTGAAAAACCGTCGCAGGCTCGTTTCAAAACCCTTGGAAAAATCTGAAATTTGGGTACTGAAAATCGACTCTCTTCTCTGAACTATCGTAAAGAATGGCAGGCACGACCGTACAGTGTGATGGACCGTCACAGAGTCTGCCTGGAAATCCATCCCTGACCCTTGCGACTGACGCAGGACGTACCGTCGCAGCACGATGCTCCGTCACGGACTGCGTAATCCCATCGGGTGATTTCTTCTTACACTTTTTAAGAGACTTTTTGACTTCTTCCTACTTTAATTCATAAAATTTAGAGGAAAGTTAATAAGTCTAATTACTTGGGGTTAAAAGATGTAACTTAAGTTAATTAGTGGGTTATAATTGCCATCTTTTAATTGTTAATTATATGTTAATAGGGTAAAAAAAGAGGGGTTGAATAAGAAAAATAGAAGAAACAAAGAGAGACAGAAAAGAAGAAGAGAACGAGTAGAGAGAGAGAGAAACGAAGAGGAAAGCAAGATTTTTGAGAAGAGAGCTGTTGATCACAATTCTTTCGGTGGAGGTAGGTTTATGGTTTCTTTTACACTATTTCGTAGTAAACTCTTAATAGCGAATGATATGTGTTTGGGTATGTATTATAGAGTCTTCTTTGTATGCTTCATTGTGTGTATGCCATGATGTAATTTTATATTATAATTGTGATGAACAAGCATATGAACTATTGAAATCCAATCTTTATATAAACCGAATCGCTTGTTTGATGAGCCTTGGGTATAAAAGACGGCTTATGAACTAAAGTGATGAGAGATGACGCCTTGGTATAAAAAGGCTTATTAATATCAGAATGGAGATAAGTGGATCGAGTGTCACGTACCGACACATAGAATTATTGGGACGGTGTCACGAACCGCACGTATATTTAGGGGAGGAGTGTCAGTACCAGACACAATATAATTAGTTGGACTGGTCACGAAACCGACACGTAGATGTAAGGGGATTCGGAGTGTCACGTACCCGACACATAGAATTATTGGGAGTGTGTCCACGAACCGACACGTAGATTGTAGGGGATCGGAGTGTCACACTGCCTACACAAGTAGTAACAAATGGGATGGAGTGTCCCACTACCGACACAAGAGGATAAAGATAATGAATCTGAAAGATGATAATAAGTCAATCTCAGAACATGTTCCAACGAGTATGGTATGGAGGCTTGAGTCCTCACAGATATTTTCGGTGATGCTATAAATGATGGTTTGTACTTGTTGCTATCACCTGTAGAATATGTATTTGATTTTATGATGTTATCTGAGATATATTGCTTCTATTTTGGTTGAGGGGCCGATGACCCCTACTCATACTGTGTTGTACGACCCCCGTACTTTATGTTTTCTTCTTGTATATTGTGGAATGCAGCAAACGCGCCGTCATCATTCGACTCAACATAATTCTAGCCAGTCTTCGTCACAAGGAACCGGATCTTCGGGTGAGCTAATGCTTCTAGCTTGGACCTGATCTCCTTCCTCATGTCTGATGCCTAAGTTTCGGCCTAGCCTAGCTTTTTAGTGTGTTTTAAGCTCCTAGAATACTCTTAGTTTAGTAAAATTAAATTGCTCATATGATGTTCTGGTGGGATGACTTCCAGCTTTGTGAATTTAATAGATGTTGATTTTAGAGTTATTGAATTGTCTTTTATTTTGAAGTTTTAAGTCTTCCGCATTGCTTTATGTTGATATTAAATTGACATGATAAGGTTTAGATTGGTTGGTTTGCTCACATAGGAGGGTAAAGGTGGGTGCCAGTCGCGGCTCGGTTTTGGGTCGTGACAACAAACAAGGTAAATACAAGGAGTAGTTCTTAACAATTACTATTCTACACATTCATATAGTTAGCATCCTTCAAAATTTCAATACAATTACAATACATAATGTTTATAGGGAAGTACACGGGTTCAAAGGGGCAATATTGATTGATAAGCATTAATTAAACATTTCATTTTGAAAAGAGAACCCATTTCAAGATTGAAACCCTAGTTTTGGCAAAGTGGGAAATCAACTTTTGGAGGGTCTCTTGGGGAAATAAATTCCAAGAGTGAAAGAAATCATACATTAGTGATAATTATGCCACGAATTTGAGAATAAAACGTTGGTGAATTCGTCCTTGAATTGAAGCTCTAGTGTTCTTTAATGGAGGTTCATGTTTGGGGAAGTGAGATACTATAGATAAGGAAGAGGACTTTGTTTTTGGGAATTTAAGTGTGTTAGTTTAGTTTAATGAGTTTTAGGTTTTTGTATAGTCCCTTAATTAACTTAATTAGACACCCCCTAATGCTTAATGTAACACTCCGAAAATCCAAGACCTAGTCAACAACCTCACATGAGATTCAAAGGTTTATAAACTGTTGTAAGGTCATTAATAGTGTATGAATGAAATTTAGGAAATTTAAAAGTCAACGTCAAGGAACGTCCATGACGTTCGGACACTAGTACAAAAGGTTCTAGTGTGCCTTAGCCTATTTAAAGGGGTTTTAAGAGTTGAAAATGGATTAACATTGGTGAAAATATTTCTAACACATACTACATAAGTTTTATGGTAAAAATGTCAGGGTAAGACTCCCCAAGGTATACCCTAAGTGTCCTTGATGAGGACTCTTTCATTTTGACCCAAAGTTGTCAAATAGGATAGTACAAGCAGTGTCCACCTACGCTTACCATTGATGCGGTGTAGATGAGACGAGGGGATTTGATGCCTCCGTAGTTGAAATTTAGACATTTTAATAAAAATGGCCAAGTGTAGGGTAACTGACAAAAACCACTGACCTGCAGGACGGTTGGTCCCAAGGTCGGATGACTGACCTATGGATTGTAGGTCGTGATCTCGTAGGTCAGGCCTGCAATTTCACAAGTGAGTTTAATTGTTTCATTTAATTAAGTTAGGTAGTTAGGTGTTTAATTCGTGTTCAGGAGGTGGTTATTTAGGATAGTTAATTGACTATATAACCTACCCTAATTCAAAACACAACTTAACACTCCCGAATTCCAAAATCCAAATTGCTCTTCCTTTTCTCTACTTTCTTTCTCCAAAAGAAGTAATCCATTGAAGGTCTTTGTAAAGTTCTTTCTGGAAGCAAGAAATGTTCTTTTTTTTCATAAATATTCAACAAATACCAAGGTATGGGAACCTTTAATTTTTGGGATTCCTTTCCCCATATTGTTCTTCCATAATTGGTTTTCAAAAAGCTTATTTCATATGGGTTTCTTTCTAATACGAATTTAATATACTAAATTCTATTGTCTATGGTTTATTTGGATTACTTTGTTTAGATTAATATTTATTATGATTCAAATATTCTTTCTTTTGATTAGTTAACCTAGTCTGAAGAATAGATTATGAAATTGACCTGTCCCTAACCCTAGGTTATAAACTAGTGTTGAATTTAGTTATAGTGATGCAATTGACATCATTATTGTGTTTTTTAATATTAATTGACGTAATTAAACCTATTATTTGATTTAATTGACTTTTTTGATGGTACGACCACGATGATGACTCTTGAAGGAGATTGGGTATGTATTTATATCCTAAACCTTTACTTCAATTATGATCACTTGTACTTGGTGATGAAGTTCAATTGAATTATGTCTTGTAATTGAGTTAAGTAGGTGTGGTAGGATGATTAAATTGAAATATTTTGCTTATGTGATAGTGATATTATTTTTAACATGTAATGATATAAGGTTGGTTATGAAGTACCTATGTGCCTTACTGTGATATTATGATGTTAATGTGCTAATCTTACATATGTGGGTTGTAATGGAAGGTGTTATCATGCAATTACTATGAATATTATGACTATGACTATACAAGTAGGTACCTATGACCTAAACTAAGTTATGATTGTTAAAGAATGACATTTCAAAAGTGACTCTAGCTTAGCAGCAAATGAACTCGTAGTGTACAGTATCCCTTCCCACATAAGTAAGGTAAATTCATTATTGTACTCGTGAGATTGGAGACAATAAGGAATGTAGAATAAATAGGTCCCAACTATATCTCCTAGTTATTGAACTATGTTGCCCCAATAGGAACACTAGCTAGTGGATCCACCTAGAGTGCTATGTTCATGTCTTGGTACTACCTTGGAAAGTATTCCACCTTCTTTCTTTGTAGGTTTTTATGACACCGGATTCGACATTTAGATTTTGTGGTGTATATCGGTTAAGCCAAGTGTTCCGGAAAGTAAAATGAAGTATTAAAGAGAAATCTAACTAGGATGACTTAAGGGGTTTGAGTTAGTGTAGGAAGTGGTCTGGGAATCTATATATTCATTGCACTATTGGCCTTGAAGAAAATTATGGGAGGATATTCTTATACTCATATAAAAGAAATGAAGTGAATATGTTAACTTTATGTGTGTATCATACTATAAGATGTTGGTTTCATGTATGGACATGTTAATCTCTTAAAGCTATGTTATGTGATGTTAGGCATGACTTATAATCCTTTATTTTGTTTGCTTAATTGATTAAGGTTATCGGGCTTTACTTGGTCATTGCACTTGTAGACTTGATGGGGGTTATGAGTAAAGATATTTTTATTTTATTTTTACATACACTCTAATAGATGCTTTTTTGTATAAGATGATGTTGGAATTGGGTTGTCTATGGTTCTAGAATGCTATTAATTATGTTGACTTGGTTATACTTTATGTTGTTGGTCTTGTGTTGAATATGTGACTGTCTTAATGAATAGGTAGTTGTTGTAAGATATCAGTTATTGATTATGCACGTCTTTTCTAAGTAACTTAGCATTGTTTTATCAAATGTAACATTTTAGAATGATTTCTACGTTGGGTATGCATATTTTTTCATACATAGTACAAGGTATGTGATAAACCCTCTTTCTCCCTTTTCCTAAAAATTTGCTTTCTGGTCGTTGAAGAGTTCATGACCTATTTTAAAAGAAGGCGTGTATGTTTTCTCCAAGTGTTGGTATGTTCTCAAGTTCCGATGATGATGCCTTTCTCTGACTCTACCTATGTTACATATCTATAATCTAAAGATAATCATTTCACTCTTGCTATTTCGAGATATTTTTGTAAGTCATAAGTGGCATATATACATTGGTGTAAGGGATATATGCACACTATTCTATTCCGTTTAGATGGTTTAATATGAGACATCCCTATTCAGACTACATTATGTATTTTATATATATGTTTCATAAAAGTAGAAGACTATGTAATATTCTTATACAAGGAGTGTAAGTAAGCTCGCAACGATTATATTATTTATATTTGAGAGGTCTATGTAAAAAGATCATAATGTTATGTTGGATGAAATTTTTTTATTTTCCACACTTTTTAGACTATGAAATGTACTGATGAATGCTAAGAGGCTAGTCTTAGTCCTCTTCGAAGACGCCGACAACGGTTACATCTATGGTGTACTTTTCGAATGTGACAAACTTGGTGTCAGAGCCATGATATTGAATATATTTAGTGTTGATGTGTCATTAAACATCATCTATTTAGATTCTAATTCATAATTGTGAAGCGTGTCACAATTATGAATTAGAGACTATGTGCTGCTTAAGAAATCCTCATCTTTTTGTACTACTATGTTGTGTCTCTAGAGTCGTATATTATATTCTTTTACCTAAATCTTTTGTTGTGGTTATAAGTATGAATACGCGATGTTCAACGACACAAATGGCTGAGAAAGGGATTTCTAATGTTGGGTTCATGACAGCCAAGCTCCTTCGCAAGATAATCAAGTCCCTCAACTTGAAGAAGTTGCTATGAGTGATCAAGTTCCGGTTGTTCCTCCACAGATTACATATCGAGAGAAAAGAGAGGATTTTCTTAATTTGGTTTAAGCCATGACTTCAATAGATAATGCCGTCACTTCTCAAGTCCAAGCCATGACAACACAAGTGAATAGGGAGGTTGGACCCGGGTGCCCCATCATTCTAGCACTATGTCATCTTGTTTGAGTGACTTTACTAGAATTAATCCACCCATTTTATTTGGGTGATAATTTTATGGAGATCATCAAGACTTCCTTGATGAGGTCGATAAGATCCTATTTTCTATGGTTGTGACTCCATAAGATAAGTCCAAGTATGCAGCCTATCAACTCAAAGATGTGGCCCATTCTAGGTACATACAATGGAGAGATAATAGTGTGCTAAGTTGTGTGCTGGTGACTTTGGAAATATTCAATAAGGCTTTCCTTGATAGATTCTTGCCTGGAGAGATTAAGGAAGCTAAGGTGGAAGAATTCATCAGCCTTTGTCATGGAGGTATGAGTGTATTTTACTACTCCTTGAAGTTAACTAAGTTCTCGAAGTATGCTCTATCCTTGGATTCAAACCCAAGGGATATGATGAGTCATTTTTTTATGGGGGTGTCTGATGCCTTAGTGGAAGAATGTCTTTCGCCTATGCTACATGATAATATGTATATGTCTTGTCTCATGTTTCATGCTCAAAAAGTTGAAGACAGTAGTCTAAGGAGTAATAAAAATAGGACAAGAGGGGTAAGTCCAATGATAATGGTTCTTCAAAGGGGAGGTTGGAAATTCAAGACAAGCCTAGATTCAAGAAGAGGTTCTCCAATAAAGTTCCCAAAAATAATGCTTGGAGTTCTATAAATCCAGACACTTGGAGAAACACCTTTGTAGTGCAAGCTATACAATCTGTCGACAGATGAGATTTGTGAAGAGATGGCTCAAATGAGAACTGAGCTTGGGTTGGTATTGCAATATGTCACTAGAGGTGCAGAGAATGTAAATGTGGTGAATTACTTGATTAGACCACCACCGCTAGCGGGTGAATACAGCTACGAAAAGGATACTCATACAGTGAATGATCAGACGTGGGGTTTCCGACCAAACACCAAAGGATCCAATCAGTGAAATTGGCATCAAGGTAAAGAAATAAAGGTCAAAACTATGGGAACTACCATAAGGAGGGGTAGAATGTTCGAGATGGAAACTACAACTGGGACAACAACTTCAACCTTGGTTGCTATGATAACATAATTGATAGGATTTGGCACTATGTTCCACCTCAAAATCAGGATTTTGATCCTCGGGATGGTAGAGGTAGTATGATGAGAGTTGAGGATATGTTAAATAAGATGATGATGAGGTGTGATGCTAGTTATGAGCATGGCAAGGAATTGAGAAGTGGTTTCGGAAACATTGGGCAAAAGGTGGATGCACATGTAGTCTCGATTAAGCATCTTGAGTTACAAATGGCAAAATTATCCACTACTATGAACCAATGCCAACCAAGAACTCTTCCTAGATATACCATCTAAAATCCTAGAAATTATGTCCATTGCATGGTAGTCACTACTCAATGAGGTAAGCAAACTATTGATCCACCTATGCCGTCTGTGGTAGAAGATGAGAGGATAAGAGGCAAAGAGAGGGTTGAAACTAGTGGATAATTTGTGAACAGGACATCGAAAGAAACTCACGTGCCTCAGAAAGTGATTCTTATTCCTAGATCTCCACCCCATTCCCTCAAACAAATATTAGTGAAGAAGAATGAGGATGGTAAATATAGGCGTTTTATCACTATGTTGAAACAACTTTCCATCAATGTCCCTTTGATAAATGTTCTAGAACAAATTCCCCGTTATGCTAAATTCATTAAGGACATGGTTACAAAGAAGATATCGGTAATTTTTGAGGAGGGTGACCAAATGCATGAGTGTAGGTCTATTTCTCCAAGGTCTCTTGAGTAGAAAAAGAATGATCTGGGCTTTTTCACTATTCCATGTACAATCAAATTATTACACTTTTCTAAAGAACTGGTGATCTAGGTTCAAGCATAAACGTCATGCCTCTTTGCATAGATAATAAATTGGGTTTAGGTGACCCAAAGCATACTGCAATCCGGTTATTGATGGATGATCGAACAATGAAGAAACCGATTGGCATACTCCATGATGTGCTCGTGAATGTTGAGTCGTTTATGTTTTTAGCCTATTTTCTAATTCTTGACTGTGAGGTTGACTTTGAGGTTCCTATTATTTTTTGGAGGCCTTTCATTTCCATTAGTCGTGCTTTGATTTATAACAAGAAAGGGTATACGAAGTTTAGGTTGAACATTGAAGAAGAAACATTAAACATTTGTAGGTCCATGGAGCGGAGTGATAAGCTCCAAAAATTATCTGCTATATCCTATCTGGTTGAGAGTATGTCTAAGGTACAAATCAAAGAATGCCTAGGTGTCGAGGCTCTAGCGAAAGTGATCATGAATTTTGCAAGTGATGGTATTGAAGAGTATGTATCTTTGGTTGCGGCACTTGAACAGATTAAATATCGGTCTATTCCAAAGTAATTAGAGTTAGATATGAAGTATCGCGAGTCTCCACCTGCGAGACCATCCATTGAAGAGGCTCCAAAATTAGAGCTTAAGGTTGTACCACCTCATCTTAGGTATTTATTCGTGGGGAGAGATGACAATTTGCTGGTAATCATTGCATCGGATTTAAATGAACAACTAGTAGACTGTCTGGTGGAGTTTCTAAATGGGTTCAAACGAGCTATTGGTTGGACTATTGCAGACATTATTGGGATCCCTCACAGTATTTGTTCACAAAACATCCAACTCATGCCCAATCATAAGCTAAGTATTGAGCACGAAAGACAGTCGAATCCACCTATGCAAGAAGTAGTAAAGAGGAGATCATTAAGTAGATATATGCCGGAGTCGTATATCCTATTTCAGATAGTAGTTGGGTATGACCTATTAAGTGTATGCCAAAAAATGGGGGAATAACCGTAGTACATAATGAGAGGAACAAGCTTGTTCCAATGACGCTTGTGACTAGATGGAGAGTTTGTATGGATTAATAGTAGTTGAATGCATGGACTGAGACATATTATTTTCCTATGCCCTTTAAGGACCAGATGTTAGATAGACTTGAACGAAAATGATGGTTCTATTTTCTTGATGGCTATTTAGGCTACAATAATATCTCTATTTCTCCGAAAATCAAGAGAAGACCACTTTTACTTGACATGATGGGACATTCGCCTTCAAGAGGATACCTTTTGGGTACTGTAATGCACCGGCCACCTTCCAACAATATATGAGGTCGATATTCTCTGATATGGTAAAGGACATTGTTAAAGTGTTTATGGATGATTTTTTGGTTATTGGCGACTCCTTGGATAGGTGTTTGATCACTTCGCCGAGGTTCTGAAAAGATGTGAAGATTGCATTCTTATGCTTAATTGGGAAAAAATTCACTTTATGATGAAAGAAGGTATAGGATTGGACCATCTCATCTCAGAGAAGGGGATAGAGGCTCATTGACAAAAGTTGAAGTTATAGAGGCTTCCCCCACCCATCTAACTGGAAGGTGTGAGAAGATTTCTAGGAAATGCAGTCTTTTACTGGTGGTTTATTTAGGATTTCTAAAAAAATTACAAATCCTCTGTGTAAATTAGTTGAGAAGGAATGTAATTTTTATTTTGATGAATCCTGTATAAAAGCATTTGGAAAAGTTAAAGGTGAAGATGGTGTTCACGCGGATTATTATTTCCCGAGATTGGACTGAACAATTTGAGGTGATGTGTGTTGCTAGTTGGGTTGCTCTTGGAATGGTATTGAGATACTGAAGGGATAAAATTCTTCACGCCATTTATTATGCAACTAAGGTTTTAAATGAAGCCCTAAAGAATTGTAGTGTGACTAAATAAGAGCTTGTTGTGGTAGTATTTGCATTCGAGAAAATTTATTTCTACTTGTTTGGTACGAGGGTCATAGTACATATTGACCACTCTACTTTGAGGTACTTGATCGCAAAGATGGATGCAGACCCACTTTTGATTAGATGGGTATTATTTTTCCAAAAGTTTGATTTTGAGGTAAAATATATAAAAGGGACTTAAAATTAAGTTGCCGATCACTTGTCTAGATCAGAGGATGAGGCTGTGAGAGAATTGGGTGAAAAGGGTAAAATTGATGATACCTTCCCTGATGAGCATATATTGGCCACTTTTTCATGATTTTACTCCGTGGTTTGCTGATTTTGAAAATTATATGGCTAGTGATATAGACCTATTGGACTTGTCCTTCCATTAGAGGAAGAAGTTTATACATGATGTGAAAAAGTTATTTTGGGATGAGACTTAATCATACCGGAGTTGTTGAAATGGGCCTATTCGCCGTTGTGTGATTTAAATTATGATGATAAATGTGCAGGAGGCATGTCACACGTCGCCTGTGTGTGGGAACCATAGTGTGATCCAGAATTGTTAAAAAGATTTTGATGTATCGGTACTATGTGCTGACCATTCACCAAGATGCTCATGAGTTGTCCAAGTCATGTGATAAGTGCCAAAGATATGGAGGAATTTTTAAGAGGCAAGAGCTCCCTCTAAATTATATTGTGGTTATTGAGTTATTTGAAGTTTGGCGCATTTATTTTACGGGTCCGTTTGTGAGCTGTCAAGGGATGATCTATATACTCGTGGAAGTGGAGTATGTGTTAAAATGGGTGGAAGCTATAGTTCTTTCTAACAATGAAGGGAAGAGTGTCACCTCATTCTTTAAAAAAATCATCTTCTCCAGATATGGGACACCTAGGGCCATTATTGGTGATGGAGGATCTCACTTTTGCAATAGATTTTTCAAAGGGCTATTTGCAAAATAAGGGATTCTTCATCATGTGTCCACTCATTATCATCAATAGACAAGTTGGAAAGTAGAGGTATCAAATCGAGAAATCAAGCAAATTAAGTTGAAAATGGTGAATTCTAATAGAACGGATTGGTAAAGGAGGCTTGGCGACACTCTTTGGGCCTATAAACTACATATAATACTCCCACAGGTATGTCTCCATACAACCTTGTGCATGTGAAGGATTATCAATTGCTAGTCGAGTTAGAGCACAAAACCATGTGGCCTATGAAGAAACTGAAGATAGATTGGAATGAAGCGGTGGATCAGATAAATAACGGGTTAAATGAGCTTGATGATTTTGGCAAAAGTGTATGAAAGTTAAACCATCTAAAAAGAAAATATGATTAAACACCATGAAAAAAATATAGAAAAGAGAGAATTTGTAGTTGGGGACTTGGTACTTCTATTCAACTCTAGGCTACTCTTATTTCAGGGTAAACATAATCCAAATGGATGGGACCATTCCTTATCACTAAAGTGTTTCCATATGGAGCGATTGAGTTGGAGAGTAAGGAGGGTACATAGTTCACGGTCAACGGGCAAAGGATCATGATCTACAGAGGGCATGCGGAGAGTGTCCATGAAATTTTTGAGACATATCACCTTGATAACGTCAGAGTAATCAAGGATCTTGCATCGAGCCGCTACGTTAAATCAAGTTCTTGATGGGAGGCAACCCAATTTGTATTCTCTACCCAATGATAGGTTTCTATTTTGTTTGTTGGATTTATAGTCACATTTTTTCTTGGTTCATATTTTTTGCACATCATCAAGTTTTGTTTATTAGTGTTGGCAAGTTATTATTTTAGGATCCGTGTTGCAAAAGAGTCTAGAAAAATTCAAAATGAATAGCTTAATCGGTGTTACATGTGTAGGGGCCAAATCCAAAATTCTGCAGAAAATAGTATGGTGCACTAATCTACAGACCCCATCAACGGGATGTCGTTCAATCGACGGATCGTCGATGGTTCCCGTAGATCCCAGGTATGCATCAAAAATTTTCTAAGTCTTGTTGTAATTGATGGTTCAGTTGAAAGTTTGTCGACTAACGTACGGACTGTCAATGGGGTTTCGTCGGTCCAAAGTTCAAGTTACCCTACCTTACCGGAAATATTAAAAGTTACAACCACTTATTAACCTCCAAAATATTTTAAAATTCATTCCCAACCCTTTGTCCTCCCTTATTTCCTTTATTTTTCAAAAACATAACATTTTTTCATTCCATAATATATACATTCTTTCAAACTTCCTAAATCTCTGAAATTCCCCAAACCCTCTTCTTCCAAAAAATCCCAAAATTACCCAATTGTTCCCGTTGATTTGTCTAGTAGGTGTTCAAGTCGGGCACGTAGAGTCTTGCAAGGATCACTCCCCAAATCACTCCACTACACTTCTTGTATTTTTATGCCCTTTTCTTTATGAATTCAGGTTAATACACTATTGGAAATGAATATAATAAAGTGGTTCTTCGCTTAGGGACTATAATTATGTGCTTTTAGTTGTTTAAACTTGTGTGAAATGTCCCTTGGATTGATATAAAGTTGTTGGGTTAAGCTGTAATCTTCTTTAAATGTTATTATTAATGCAATGATAATTTTTTTTTACTTAGGGTTTTTTAGCATCGATGGATTAAAACACAAATCATGTGAAATCGAGACCCTAAGAATGAAGAAAGTGTTTTTATTGTTGTTATATGTTGGGTACACTTGTGTGGGTCTTCAAGGTGTCAAAATAGGGAATTGTAAACAAGACCTGAAACTCCCTCAGGTCAACAACACAAGACCCCATCATCGGACCATCGGGCCGACGATCGAACCATATTTAAATTTCTTAAACTTTGAGACGACGGAAGTGGTCAATTTTCCGTCGATTAATCGACAGGTCCTTTTGCAAGTTCATTGTTTCATTCAGAGACACTATTGTGATTGCTTTAAAAGTTATTCTAAGTGTTGGATGACAAAAGTGGACTACAGTTCGTCGATTAATCAATGGTCCGTTTTGCACATTTGTCGTCTATAAACGAAAGGTCTGAAGAAGTAAGTAAGCTAAATAGACTCTAAGTGTCCAACGACGGACCTTATCAATTGTACGTCGATTCATCGACAATCTATTGATAGTTCCCCTCAACCAATAGTGCAGGTCTAAACAAGATTGTGTTTTTTATTTCTTCTTTTTTTTGGTTGTTTCTACTGTGTAGTATGATGCATACGAGACTAACAATTTCTTAACAAGTACATATGACCCTCATACCGGACATCGTTTATTCCAAGGGCTAGTCCAAGTCCGTGGCACCATCCTATTTGATGATAGGCACTTCCTACGATGAAACAGATCACAAGTATGTCCCTACAAGCATCAGAACCCCTAAACTAGTTGCACGAGCCACTCGGGGTACCCCCTAGAAGGTGGATTTTGGCATAGTTACTGCCTCTCAGTCTGATGAGGATCACACACTTACCGGCATAGTGTTTGGGTGTGTCTCGGGCTCTGAAGGTGCATTAGGATAAGGGTATGACCACTTTTCGGTGTCGAATGAGGCCACTACCTCTGGTTCCATATAAGATGAGAAATTAAATCAGAGGAACCTACCCACCAAGCATCGTTTGACGATGCTATTGGCCCAAAGTGCATCCCAAGCAGATGTCCTGCACCGGCTGAGGGGAAACCAAACCGTTGGTGCTTAGATGGTCAACATAAGGTCTACAGGGATGTGAAGGTGCGATAGGACAGGGGGTTATGAACCGGTTGGAGACACTCAAGCGTAGAGTTCTTACAGTGTGTCTTCACACAGTTCCTGATGTGCAAAAATTGTTCACCTGCCATACGATATAGCGGATTTCTAGGAGTCTGGCGACGTATAGAGAGAAGATTGTTCGAGAATTCTATGCCTCCTATGTTTTGAGTCTCAGAGGTTCTGTGAATAGGCGAGCGAGACTCGCCAAACAGGATCCGCCCACCACATTGCTTGTTTGGGGAAGACGGGTGGATACTTCTCCAGTCACCATCTGTCATTTTATGTATGACACATCTATTTATATTACTCGTGCCCCCTTGACTCCGAAGTTTTTCTACAAGTAGGAGATTGTCAAAAGTGGCTAATTTCAGTTGATCGTGGAGCATAGAGAGCCAAATAAGAGGTGGCTTGCTCAACATCAATCCATCGACAGTGAGGGGGAAGACTTGGTGTTGGATCCAAGAGGGCTGATAAAAAAGGTGGACCTCACTTCCATATCAAAGTTCTTTTGGCTGTTATTTCACCACCGTCTATCTACGACAACAACAAATATATTGTTACTTGGGATATAACGTACTTGTAGCGGCCTTTGTGGCATATTTGGAGATCGACTTTACGAAGCCGTTGATCATGGTGATTCATGGGAAGGCTTTCAAGTCCTCCATTACTTACCCATTTGCATTTCTGATCTTCTATTCATGCAGGGATGGTCGAGCGCCCATTTGGAACTTTGATACACTCCTCACTCTGAGTGGCACAATTGACATAGGTCTTATCAGGGATGAGGCAAATGTTGCAGCACCGCAGAGAGGGCGCATAGTTGAGTTGCAGCCATTGAGTGAGAACTTGGTGAACATGAAAGAGTTAGCGCAAGGGGCTGATCCTGCCACTTTAGAGCCCGTTGACGATAGTAGATCACCCATTTCCTCCTGATCTACCCTACCATCCGTGGAACTAGTCCCATTGACGAGGGTCCATAAGTTCGAGGCCTAGATAACCACCCTACTACATCATATACATACTTGGATGCTAAAGTCCATCGCCAAGGCTGAGGACCGAATTGAGAAGATGGTGGCCAAGGAGACAGAGAAGAAGATTCAGGAAGTTCACCAGCGCCTTGATGTATTTGAGATGTGGGTTCTTGCAAACCCAACCCCCACCATTGCCTTTACTACTCTTCAGGAGGTTGTGGAAAGATTGTGGGCAGATGTAGAAAACATATAGAGATGATGGGGAATTAGCGTGAGACTAGACTCTTCGAGCTAGCGGAGGGCACTATTCTTGCTGCACTTTAACAGCCCCTACTGATCCGTCACCTGAGCCACGTGGTCATTCCAAGAGGACCCATTTGATCCGCACCACTGAGGGAGAGGACATTCGTTATGGACCTTGAGGCTGCGAGGAGAGCCTCTTTGATTGATGAGGGGACCCGTCAGATGAGGGCTCGAGATTTAGCTGTTGGGGCTTCTACATCCTGACCAGAGACCAGTAAGAGGAGCACCACTGATTGTACAAATATTGTTGTGGGCACCAATAAGGGTGGCGTTACTAGTTATGTTGCGGGTTTCCAAAAACCTTACCCGCCTACTTGTTGATCGCCGATGATACCTGGTTTTCTTCCCCTACCACCATGTACTTGTTTTTCTTGTGATGCATTGGGGATAATTGAATGATATTTTTTAGGGGGTAGGGTAAATGGAAAGTGAGTGTTAGGGTGATGTCTTAGTATCGCAACTCACGATCCTCTCTTTCGAGTTTTCTTGCGTGTGTTATTTTTCCCTAAGAGATTTATTACTTAACTGTTGAACTGTATTTTCATAACTTTTACTAAGTATTAAAGAACAAAAAATGAAGAATAAAGGATAAGTATGAATGATATCCCGTCCTAAGAAAATTCTTGCATTAATAGGTGTAGATAAGTTTAATGTGTTGGCTCTAATCATGACATAGACAGGAACCCACTGCATGACCTTCAAACTAACACATAAATTGGGAAATCTGATATTCTAATAGGGAAATAAAGTGTCAAGAGAGTGTGATGAGTTTGAGTGTTCAATAGTTGGTACCAAGCTAGAACTTGCCCAGTTGGTCCTGCAAAAGAATTTTGTGTTAGACCACTAGGAAAGGTTCATAAGCCCTTGATCGAATTAGCAAGCATCTAGCCTAAAATTAAGTGAACCAAATCAAATTTTTATACCTTTTTGATCCAAACCTGTTGAGCCTGTAATAGTTTTTTTTTTAACAACCTCACATTCCATGGTTTAATGTGTTGGACCTTCTCCCTCCTTGGAAATGTTCAACTCCACTTAGGCCAAAAGCCTAAGTTGAGAGTGGCTAATACATAAACTAACCTTATCTTGGACCTGAACCAACCATGGGTAATGTGTGTCTCAACCCATGGTAAAACCATAAGTTGAGAGTGGCTATTATGAGTGATGACTTGAAATTGGGTATGAAAAGAGTTGATGTGGAAAAAAAAGAGTAAGAGAGCAAAAGATGTGACTCTGTAAAATTATTGATTGAAAATAAATTTAAAAAATGAATGAGTGGAAACGGCAAAAGTAGAGAAAAAAATGAAGTGAACAAAAAGAGGAAAGATTCATATCCACAAAGAAGAAAGGGAATATCAAGACAAAGATGAAAAGACGCAAAAACTAAGGCATAAAAGACAATGAAATAGAATGGAAGATTGTCCGTACTATAATGGAGGGCAAAAAGTCACTAAATGCACCTATATGAACCATACCTAACCTTGAAACTATGTTACAAGCCAAGAAAGTCATATTATGATCCTTGAAGTCTAATGTGGTGAACTTAAGCAGTGAATATAAAGGCAAGCCTGTGGTGACAGGAACTAGCTATATATGAGTTTGTTTTTTAGCACGAGTGTTGAATAGAGATCCTTGTACAAATGTCAAAAACATTGTGTTAAAAATGAGGATTTCTGTTGACTTGAGGACAGTAGTTGAAAATGGGAAACTCGAGAGCTTGGTGAGAGGCAAAATAGTAGAGGTATTGGTGGTTGGTGAGTCAGTGTAATGGACTTATCCACATGAGTTAGCTTGTCAAACCTAAAGAGACTTAGCATGCACTAAAGAAAAAAAAGTTGGGATTTAACACCATGTGAGTGAGATAGCTTAAAAGAGTATACTTTTGTACAAATTGTTCTTTTGAGTCATAGTGCCTCACATGAGGTCAAACAACGAATTTAAGTTGAGGGTGTTGATGTATCGTGGTTTAACAGTGTTTTCAATGCTTTTCCCTTAAGACTTGTGTATTTATAGAGACTTTTTTAGTAGTTTTAACATGTTTTTGTGTTTATTTTGCATGAGAGATGTCTATAAATAAAATGCATAAGGAAGCTTAAATAAAGTGTATAAGTGACCCACGAAGGCCAGTTACGGTCCATCGTTCGATCGACGGTCTGTAGCTGTCTATTGGAGAAAATCAAGGAAATCTGACTAAGTGTGGGACTACATAGAGGATCGATGGTCCGTCGGTCAGACTATCTTGTTTAACCGTCAATGACAATAGAGATAGTCCTAGTACTCAAAGTTGGAAAAAATCTACGGATGGAGCAATGGAAGGCCTCGATGAATCGTAGTCTCATCAACGGTTCGTGATGTTGGTCCATCGATTAATTCAGAGAGGATGCCATCTGAAGGAAGAAAAATGTTTATGAATCTTCACTGGAAGAGGCAGTTCCCAGTCTATCATTTTATCGACGGTACGTCTATGGGGGTCATTTATTACAACCACATTTTTGGACAACTTTCCTTATTAAAATTCCTTTTAATTTTGTATAATGTTTTGTATAAGTTGTTTTTGGGTTAGAAATTGTTAATTTTTTTTTAGTTTGTGTTTGGAGATTGGGTTTTGCAACTTGATCATTAATTAAATTTTTTGATTTGGTTTTCAAGTTTATCATGTTATTTCAAGTGGGTTTTCTAGATTTTAGTAAGATTGTCAAAGTAAGTTCATGTTATATTGTTTAACAACTATTAATTGTTTTCTTATATGCATGGGTAACTCAATCTACAACTAGGGTTGTGGGAACCATGAGTGCTTAACAAAGTAAACCTAGATTTATAATAATTATCAAATAAGTTATTGCATGTAGTGATAATTATTATGTTTAGCTGTCTTTTTAACGAGTGAACGCGCTAGAACTCGCCTTGTTGCTACTTGCCGGACCAAGGAGGTAGTTGATAAGAAAAGAATTATCAACATAGATTTAGTTGGACACTATCTAATACGCTAGTTTCAATTGGTGCGAAGTAATGACTAAGTCATACATTGAATAAGATGCTTCATTTGAAGTAAAGGTAAGGGTTAGTAGCTTATGTACACGTTGCCGTACCAAGGTATGGGGTGAAATTCTCTAAATACCAGACCAAGGAATTAGAGATACCTAACTTATCACATTGCATGCAAAACACTTGGTAAGAATTGTTATGTCTAGGAATACAACATTATGAACCTACGGGGAATACATACACCTTAGTTTCTGTCAAAAAACATGATCAAAACTAAATCTTTCCTCCTGTTATTTGTTTAACTTAGAAATATAAAAGTAGATTGTTTCCAAAAAAACCCTTTAATTGCTTGTTTTTTTGGAAACAACTTGACTAAATAGAAGTAATTGTACATTGAACTTAAGTCTAAAACACTTTTTCTCGTTGGATCGACCCCAACCTAATAGTTGGGGTCGTTACTTGATACGACCGATTATACTTATTTAGGGAGGTGTAATTTGAGAGTATCACATAACCACATATATTCATATATTCATAATCACATCATAATACATAAGTTTCACATAATAACCATCACCTAAGACAACCCCGAATCCACACTAGTGCGATGTGTAGGTAGCATCAACTAATACTACGTATACCAAGTATTCCTCTGAAGTCACACTAGACTAAGAATAAGATGCTCAACAAGTCATAAAATCTACATTTATCGTTAGACATAAGGCCACATAATTCATAGCATCGTATAAGTACTCATTCCTTTATTACAACCTTAGTCATAACTCATTTAGTTGATATCATAGATAAACTACCTTCACAAACATACTTGTGCAATGTACACATAGAGTCCCAAACCCCAGATATATTAAGTAAAACTCATCTAGAAACCATAAGTGTAACTCATATGCATAACCATATTTCATGTCTTGACATAGCATAGTTACTTTAACATGCATTCATACAATTCATACATAACATTAGTCTTCATTTTATAAAAGTACTATTATTATCCTTTCTTGTCGTTTACTAGTGCAATGCATGAGTAGGGTCCATAGTCCTACCTATACTAAGTAACCTTCTCAAAGAGTTATTATTAGAGTCCATATTCTTATCTTAGTTCATATAATAACTTTTGGGAGACATAGAAATAATTGACATAGACTATGTGAGCTATATGGAATTCGGTGTTCTAGTCCTATATAAAAAAGAGAGGGTACTACTTGTCAAGGTAGGAACTTCATGCATAATAACTATTCAAGTGGATCCATTAAGCTAAAACCTACAGAAACACGTAGCTATGGAGCAAGGAGATTGGTACTAGAAATGTTGACTTGCTAAATGTGGAGGTTTCCATCTCATGAGACAACATCTATGTGGGGAACACGGACTTTATAAACGTGAAGGTTTTCTTATGGGAAGCCGGAATTAATAAATGTGAATTCTCCACTATCATTTTTCATGTTCACTCGGTACTAAGATTAACCTCCATTTTTTAATATTTCCAAGCCTTTAGTACATTTCTTCATAATGAAGGCTTTAAGAGGTTTCTCCTTCATAAATCATATAGCTTAAAGATTTCTAATATGAGAATTCCCTTTCATCATAGAACCAATATGATATGAGATTGTCCTTTCACATAATTCTACCATTCTTATAATCAGTTGTGTGTAGGCATACATATGTGAGATCTACTGTAACACTCAGAAAGTCCATTAATTGTTATAGATCCTCACATGATGAAATTAGACATGAAACAATGTTTCTAAGCCTAAAATAATATTTATAAACTATTTAGGAAGTGTTAGAGTCAAAACATCAAGAAACAACCATGACTTTCGAAGAATTGTGAAATGTGAGCTAGTGTGCCTTGATATAATTTATGGTTTTTTAGGAGTTGAAATTTAATGAAATTTTGTATAAAGGTGTTAAAAATGTATTAGTGTATGTTTAGTTTAAAAATGTTTGGGTATGATTCCCCAAAGACCACCCTAGGGGTCCTTGAACAGGACTCCTGTACTTGACCAAAAGTTGTCGAAACGATGACCAATAGACAAGTCGTGGATGGGTCAACGGACCATTGATGGTAGAATAGGTCCATACATATAATATTTAAAAAAATAAAAATACACTCTATCAATTAAACAACAGAGTGTCAGTAATATGTCGTCAATTGGTCTATGAACAGCAGACGGGCCCTCGCATTTGGTTCTCTCATTGGACTACCTAATTTTAGTTAAGGTGTGTTATTTAGTAACTTGGTTAATTAATTAATTAACGTTCAAGTATTTGTTAATAATTTAGTTGTGGGACTATACAAAGACTATCCTCATTAAATTAATTTAACGCCCCATATTTTTTCCAAACCAAATTCTCTCCAACTTCTCTCTTATTTCTCTCTCTAGGCAAAGACTCCATTGAAGACCAAGCTTCAAGGATAAATAGGGCTTCAATAATTAATATTTTATTCATAAAACTTCTAGGAACGTTAAGGTATTTAAGGTATTCACTCTTGGGATCTTTTTCCCCAAGAGGCTTTTCAAAATTGGTTTCCAATAATGTCTAAAAGTTGGTTTTTCATCCAATTTGGTGAATGATATTTAAAATTTATTTGATGTTGGTATACATTTATTATTATTGATAGATTTTTATTGATTATTTTGAAATTTTTGTAGTTCTTAGTCTTTGGCCCTGTTCTATGGAAGAAAATTATGATTGAACACTTTTCTCCTAACCCTAGGTTATGAATTGAGATAGAATTGATTAGTGATGATACAATTGACTTAGTTCCTTTATATATTGATATTATATGATGTTAATATGTGAATTGGTGGATGGATATTGATGGATTGATGGTAATATCTTTAAGGAGGCTTATGAAGGCTATGTGGCAAGACCTTATGATCACGATTTCTTTACTTCAATATTGATGGATTATTCTTTATAACGATATTCATTTGAAATATTATATGTGATTAGATTAAGAATATGATTATATAGTGATGTGGTTAAATGTCTTGAATATGTTTAATTGTTTGATCATGTTAAGGATATGAAGATACAAGATTTAATATGAATCACTTGTGTGACTTACTATGATATGACTATGATGTGTTTATATTACAAAAGAAGGGTTGCATTAAATGAAATTCTCATGCAATACCTAACAAGATAATTACATGATATACAAGGGGTTAGTCTTCTATGGCCTATATTAAGGTATTATGATTAAGAAAGGCTTAAATACATTTAAAAAAAGGACTTTAGTTGAGCACCGAGCGAACTAGATATGAGAGGTTTTTCCTTCCAATGTGGAAGGTAGTTTCACCCTATGGTTTCTCGTGATATGAGGAATCCAATGCTAATTGTCATATAGTGGTTTAAATATATATCTCCTAGTTTCTTAACTATGTGTTCCCCATAGGAATACTAGCTAGTGGATCCACTTAGAATGCTATGTTCATGTTTTGGTTTTACCATGCCAAGAAGACCATTTTTTCCAGTGAAGGGTTTCATGACATCGGATTCCATGTTTAGCTCACATGGTCTCATGTCGAATAAGATGATTTTCTCGAAAGTAATATGAAAGTAATAAAGTGAACACTAACTAGGGTGATTTAAGATGCTATACTTAGCGTATGTAGGGGTATGGGACTCTACTTATATATTGCATAAAATGACCTTGAGGGAAGTCGTAGGAGGTTGTTCTTATGTACTTATGAATGAAATGCAATTGTTAACTTTATATGATGATGACCTTAAATGATATTGACTATATGTAATGAACATAATGTTGGTTTAATTTTATGTACATGATGATGAAAATGCATGATATGAAGATATGTGAAATTTATACATTGTTTTTAGTTCTTTGCTTAGTGTACTTGATTATGTGAGGTTATGGGAAAGGGTTTTTAGTAAGGGTCTTATATGTTTTGATGTTATGAAATCTAATACATGAATTTTTGTTGTGACATTATGTTAGAGTTGTTATGTTTATATGATCTAATGAGATGATATTCATGCTGATATGACATTATGTTAGTGTTTGTCCTGTGTTTATATGAACTTGTCTTAAGTTATATTGTGATTATTAACTTGTATATGCTCTTATATATGCATAAAGGTTTTTGAAAATGACTTAGCATAGTTTTGAATGAAATGTCGTTTTAAGCATGATTTCAATGATTTTATTTGAATACGTTTCCATACTTACTATGTGTTGTTGTACAAACCCATATTTTCTCCCTTTTCCCAAAAGCTATAGGTTTGGTCCATTAAAGTAATCAAGGTTTTTTTCTAAGAAAACTTGGACTTTTCTCCAATTTTTTAGCAGATCCTCAATGTTTAGACGATGATACCACCTTTCTATCTTAATCGAATTGGTTATGTCTAAAGACGATTGTTTCATCTCTAATTTTTGAGACTATTGTTGTAAGCCTATATGTGGCATATTATATTGATATAAGTGATTCCTAATGTTGTGATACTCTTTAGATGGCTTAATGTGATACAAAGTTATAAGACTAAATCTTATGTATTGATTATGTTGTCTAAATTAGAAGCCTCTTTAAGTTTCTTATGCAAGGAGTATATGTAAACTCCTTATATAATATGTGAGAGATCTATGTATGAATTATCGTATAAATTTTTTTAATTTTCAAAATGTTTTACCTATGATAAGTTATGATGAATGTTAAGGTCTATCCAAGTCCTCTCTGAAGAAGGAAGACACTGGTTAAGTCTAGGGGTGCTCCTCAGTCATTACAAACTAGGTATCAGAGCATGAGGTTAAAGTAATCTAAGGATTGATGTCTCACTAAACCAAATTTACGTAGAGTCTTGTTAATGGGTGTGAAGCTCTCCACACATATGTATGAGAGGCTATGAGATGATTAGGAAAACTTTGTTTCTTTTGTAATATTGAAAGTCGTTCCTCTAGAGTGATAATTGTATGTTTCCTTTCCTTTTATCAATTTATTAAGGTTATAGGCGATGAATACGAGAAGGGAAACCTCAAGGAGAATGCAGGAAGAATCAGATTGTGGGAGATCCTCTTCAAGACAACCAAGATCCTCTTCAAGGCAATCAAGTTCCTCCGCAACACCATGCTCTTGTCATTCTTCTGACAATGATAATGGACAAATAAGTATGTATTTGTATGTTTTTGCTAAATCTATAACTACTCATGCTCAAGTCGTAGCTACTCAATCTCAAGACATGACGGCTAAAGCTAACCGGGAAGTTGGATCCCATGTTCAACAATATCCAAGTAATATGGCTTCTCGCTTGAGGGACATCACAATGATAAACCTTCTAATGTTCTATGGGTCTAAGGTGAATGAAGACCCCATGATTTTCTTGATGATGTCTACAAGATTCTCTATGCTATGGGAGTGATTTCTAATAAGAATCTAAGCTAGACACTTATATACTCAAGGATGTGTCTCAAACTTTGTATATTCAATAGAGAGACAATAAGGCTTTTACATTGGGTCCCATAAATAGGGAGGTGTTTAGAAGAGCTTCCCTTAATAGGTTCTTCCAAAGGGATAAAAGAGAGGCAAAAGTGGAAGAGCTTATCAACCTTAATCTAGAAGGTACAAGTGTGCAAGAGCACCCTTTGAAATTCACTAAATTGTAAAAGTATGCTCATTCTTTGGTGTCTAATCCTAGGGATGAAATGAGCCATATTGTGACGGGTGTGCCCAATGATCTTTTTGAGGAGTGTCGTTGGGCGATGGTACATGACAACATGGACATTTCTCGTTTGATTGTGCATGCTCAACAAGTTGACGAGACTAGGCTCAATAGGAAGAATAGGGAATTCAATAGGGCAAAGGCGTATGAAGTAGGTTCTTCTAAGGGTAAGATGGATGTCCAATACAAGCTTAACTTAAAGAAGAGGTTCGTTTCATGCATAGGGAGCACCCACTAGACGTAACCAGCTTCTTCATCCTCGTAGATGACTAAGACTAGACTCTTAAAATTTGTCATTTTATTTTATGGGTAAAAAAGTGCAGAAATTTAAAACATTATACATGTTAAGGTATATGTAGACCTCTCTCTTACTTTAGATATAAACATATTGAGTTTAGTTAGACTCCTCAGATGGGAAGCTTACATAGGTTTCTCGTTTAGACAACATAACATACCTATGAATTAGTCTAATATTTGTCTCATATTGAACAATCCAAAATGAGTAAAAATTTATGACATAGCCAATACAAAGTCAATATTATATTGTACGCTTACATAAATATTTAAAATTATAAATGAATGAACAATGTCTTTATAACAATACAACTTCAATGATAGAGCATAGAGAAGGTAACATCTTCGACGAGGACCTACTAATACTTGGAGAAAGGAGTCCAAGTCTTCTTCAATCGCCCACCTAGGAACTTAATGGATGGAACCTACATATTTGTATAAAACATAGAAATATGGGTTAGTGAAAAAAAAGTACTATGTATGGGTCCTATACATAAAGTCATTATAGCATAAGAAAGGCAAAATTTTTGTCAAAATCATGCTTTATGTTCAATAACTCAACATGCTCATACATGGAACATTATAAGTCAACCTTACGTGATATTACCCAAACACATAACAAACCTAAAAAAATAATTATACATTGCCACGAATAGAGCCTCGTAACCCTATCAAAAGCTAAGCATCACATTAAGACAATTATTATATGCATACAACAAAATATCATACTTTATCAGAACATGATGGATTCATAAACTAATATATAAGTTGACTTACATAACATGAAATCAACTAAATCATCCAAGAACACTTCTAAGGCCATCCCTTAGGATCCCGCATGTGCAATGAGTAAGAGAAATCCCATATAATCCCTCACCCAATGTAGTAACCTTTAAGACAAGCCCTATTAATAGTTTTCATACTTGAATAATTCATTTACAAAATTACTTGAGGGAAAGAAGTTCAATAACCGACATTAGACCATGATAGCTTCATATAATCCGGTGTACTCCTCCCACACTAAAAAATAAGCATTAACACTTGCCTATGGTGTAACCAATCATACATGACTATCCGGGTGGATCCACTAAGTTATAGTCCTATGTGGGCACATAGTTAAGGGTTAAGGATATTCTTACTAAAAACCTTACTTATGAAAGTGGAGGTTTCCATATCACGATACACCACATGTCTTTTGAATCCGGGCTTACTAAATGTGAAAAGACCCATGAGAGAGGTAAGACATAGTAAACGTGAGACTCCATCTCAATTACATTCCATTTTGTGGCTATGCATATATACCCTTTAGTAGTCATTATGCTCTTCATACAAGATCACATTAGTCTCCTCTAAGCCCCTATGTGAAAAAATTCATCATAGTAGCTCATAGGTATTCATAAGTGAGAACTACCCTGTAGCATTAGAGAGACCACATACAACTGAGTAAACCTTTCACTCAACACTTTATCATAATCACGATAAGTTATTGTCAACCATTTAGTTATTACATCTTTTCGTGGTTGTATACTTCATAGATAGTTCAATAGTCTAGGCTTGGGGATGATGAATACTTACTATCATCATGACAACAACACATTAGACATGGAAGCATTACAATCTATGTAAATCATATATCATAATCGAATTCTAGAAGAATCAACCTTCATATTTTATTTCCCTCCTAATGCCTACATACCTCAATTACCAAGAATTACAGAGCCAATACATAAAAAGGGTAAATACAAGAAGTAATACATATAAATTACTATACTACACATTCATATAGTTAGCAGCGTTCACAATTTCTATAGAATTAAAAGAGATAATGAGTATAGGGAGGTACAAGGGTTCAAAGGGGAAATTTTGATTGATAAACATTGATTAAAAATTTCGTTATGAAAAGAGAACCCATGTGTAGATTGAAACCCTAGTTTGGGAAAAATTGAAAATCATCTTTGGAAGGGCCTCTTGGGGAAAAGAATCCCAAGAGTGAAAGAAACCATACGTTAGTGATGATGTTCCCAAATTCGTCCTTGAATTCAACCTCTAGTGTTCTTCCATAGAGGTTGAAGTTTGGGGAAGAGAGAGACTAGAGAGAAGTGAGAGGATTTTGTTTTTGCAAATTTATGTGTGTTAGGTTAGTTTAATGAGTTTTAGGTCATTATATAGTCAATTAGTTAACTTAATTAGACACCCCATAACACTTAATTAATGTAACACTCCAAAAATGCCAGACCTAGTCTAGAGACTCAAATGAGTGTAAAACGTTTATAACACTTGTTTAAGGTCATTAATATTGTATAAAAGTAATAAAGCATGTTTTAGCATCAAAACATCAAGGAACGTCCATGACGTGCGGAGACTAATACAAAAGTTTCTAGTGTTTCTTTGCCTATTTCAAGGGGTTTTAGGAGTCGAAAATGGATGAAATTTGGTGAAAATTTTTCCAAAAAAATAAGAGTATGTTTAGGGTCAAAAAGTCCGGGTACGACTCCTTAAGGACAACCCTAAGGGTCCTTGCAGAGGACCCTTTCATTTTGACACAAAAGTGTCAAATGGGACAGTGTAGACAGTGTCCACCAACGCTTGCCTTTGATGGGGTATAGGTGAGACGAGGTGTGTCGATGCCTCTGTCGTAGGAAAATTATCCAATTGTATTGCTATATCCAAATGCAGGGTCACTGAAAAAAAACAATGGATTTGTAGGACGGTTGGTCTAAATGCTCGTCGACTGACCTACGGACTGTTGGTCGTGATCTCCTAGGTCAGACCTGCGATATCATTGGTGAGTTTTAATTGTTTCATTTAACGAAGTTATTTACTTAGGGGTTTAATTAGTTATTAGGTGGTGGTTTTCTAGGTTAGTTAAATAACTATATTCCTACCGTAAGTCTAAACACAACTTAACACTGCCAAATTCCCAAACCCAAATTGCTCTTTCTTTACCCTATTTTCTTTCTCACAAAAAAGAACTCCATTTAAGGGATACATCTATATATTTATGTCATCAATAAATGTTATTGTTATCCATCAATCTTCAAAAAATACAAAGGTATGGGAACCTTTCACCTATGGGATTCCTTTCCCCAAAGGGATCTTCCAAAATTGATTTTCGAAAATATGATTTCATATGGGTGTCTTTCTAATACGATTTTGATATTGTATATTTTAGTATATGTGGTTTTTTTAGATTATTTTTATTATATTATGATGTATTATGATTCAGTTATGCTAGATGTTGATGAGTTAACCTAGTCTGCGGAATAGATCATGAAAATATCCCAAGTCCCTAAACCTACGTTCTGAACTAGTATTGAATTGAGTTGTAGTGATGCAATTGACTTAATTATTGTGTTAATTACTAGTTATTGAAGTTACTACACCCACTATTGGATTCAATTTATTTGGTTGATGGTAAGACCATGATGATGTCTCTTGAAGGAGATTGAGTAAGTCATGATATCTTAAACCTTTACTTCAATTATGATGGCTTTTACATGGTGAAGAAGTTTAATTGAAGTGTGTCTTGTAATTTGTAAAAGTAGGTATTGTATAATGATGCAATTGAAATGTCTTGATTATGTGATTGTGAGATAATGTTTATGAAATCATGATATAAGGTTGGTTAAGAAATAACTATGTGCCTTACTATGATATAATGATGTTAATATTCCAATCTCACATATGTGGGTTGTAATGAATGTTGTTCTCACTCTATTCCTATTGTACTTATTAATATGACGATACAAGAATCTAATCACCTATGACCTAAAATATGTTATGATTGTTAAAGAGAAACATTTAAAAAGGAACTCTAGCTTAGCACCGAGTGAACTAGTAGTGAGGAGTTTCCATTCTCACATAAGGAAGGTAGGTTTACTATTGTACTCATGAGATTGGAGACTATAATGCATGTAGCATAAAGACATCCCAAGTTTATTTCCTTGTTCTTGAACTATGTTTCCCCCATAGGAATACCAGCAAGGGGATCCAACTTGAATGCTATGTTCATGTGTTGGTACTATCCTGGCAAGTAGTCCACCTTCTTTCGATGTAAGGTTCCATAGCTCTTTTGGTCAAAGTTTATTAAGGCATGTTTTCTCAATAGTAAAATGAAGTATTAAATTGAACTCTAATTAGGATGTCTTAAGGGGTTTGACTTAGTCTAGGTAGTGGTATGGGAGTCTTCCTATACATTGTACTAGTTGGCCTTGAGGGAAATCTTGGGAGGAGGTTCTTTTGCTCTTACAGAGTAAATTAAATGCATGTGTTAACTTTATATGTTGATAATAATATAAGATGTTTGTTTCATGTATGCACATGCTATACTCTTAATGATATGTTATGTGATATTAGGCATGACTTGTGATTCTTTATTTGACTTGTTTGGTTGAGAAAGTTATTCAGTTTTACTTGGTCATTGAATTTGTAGACTATATGGGGTTTATGAGTACAGGTTTTGTTTGTGTTGTTGTGACATAAACTCTTATACATGTTTTGTTGGTATAACATGATGTTGGAATTGTGTTGGCTATGGTTCTAGTATGGTATTAATCATGTTGTCTTTATTAGTCTTGATTTCGTTGGTCTTCTGTAGAATATGCTATTGTCTTAATTAATAAGTAGTTTTTGTACATTATGTGTTCTTGATTGTGCATAAGGCTTTTAAAAGTAACTTGGCATTGTTTTATCAAATGTCCCTATTTACTATGATTTATGTATTATATGTGCATATGTTTCCATAATTAGTACAAGTGATGTGCTAACCTTTATTTCTTCTTTTTTCCCAAACATTTTTAATTCCGGACTTTGATATGTTCGTGACCAATTTACAAGGAAGATTTGGATCTTTTCTCCAAGTATGTGTATATCCTCAAGTTCCGATGATGATGACTCTTTCACTCAACCTATGTTACATTGCTATAATCTAATGACAATCATTTCACTCTTGCTATTTCGATATAATGTTGTATGCCATAAGTGGCATTTATAAATTTATGTAAGGGCTATGCCCACATTAATCTATTCCGTTTAGATTGTTTAATTTGAGACATCCCTATTAAGCGATATTGTGTATTCTATTATATATATATTATATATATATAGTATATATATTATATATTATATATAATCTATATATATATATATATATGCATACAGTAAGAAGACTATGTTATTTTATTATACGAGGAGTCTAAGTAAGCTCTCTATGAATATATTATGTATATGCGAGAGGTATATGTAAAGATTATAATGTAGAGTTATATCAAAAGTTTCAATTTTCCGCATTTTTTAATCTATGAAATGTACTAATTAATTATAAAAGGCTAGTGTTAGTCCTTTCCGAGGATGCCGACGTTGGTTGCGTCTAGGGGTTACATATTGGATATGACAAACTTGGTATCAGAGACATGGTGTTGAATATATTTAGGGTTGATGGCTCATTAAACCTCGTCTATGTAGATTCTGATTTATAATTATGAAGCGTGCCACATTTATTAAGAAAGACTATGTGATGCTTAAGAAATCCTCATCTTCTTGTACTACTACGTCGTGCCTCTAGAGTCTTAAATTATGTTCTTTAACCTAAACCGTTAATTGAGGTTATAGGTATGAATACTCGTAGGGAAGCGTTACAAAGGGTCGAGGAAGGGATTGCTAATATAGGGGTTTATAAGTACCAAACTCCCACATAAGATAATCAACTCCATCCACTTGAAGATGTTTTTATGCATGATCAAGTTTCAGTTGTTCCTCAAAGGCGACCTATGGAGAGATAAGAGAGGCTTTTCGCTATTTGGCCTAAGCCATGACTTCACAAGCTAATGTTATCACTTCTCATGTCCAAGGCATTACGACACAACTGAATAAGGATGTTGGATCCCAAGTTCCTCATCATGCAAGCACTATGACATCTCACTTGAGAGACTTAAATATAACGAATCCATCCATTTTCTTCGGGTAAAAAGTGGATGAAGCACCCCAAGACTTCCTTGATGAAGCCTAGATTGTGGTCTATCAACTCAAATATGTGGCCCAAGCTTGGTATACATAATGGATAGATAATAGGGTTCTAAGGGGTGTTCTGGTGACTTAGGGGATATTTAGTAGGCCTTTCCTTGATAGGTTCTTTCCTAGAGAGATGAAGAAATCTAAGGTCGCAGAATTCATCAACCTTCGTAGAGGAGGTATGAGTTACTTGACTACTCCTTGAAGTATACTAAGTTTTCCAAGTATGATCCTTTTTTGTTTAAAACCCAAGAGATGAGATGATTAGTTTTCTTGCAGGGGTGTCCGATTACTTGGTGGAAGAATGTCGTTCTAAAATTCTACATGATAATATTAAGATCTCTCGTATCATGGTTGATGCTCAGCAAGTGGAAGAGAGAAGGTTAAGGAGGAAGAATAGAGAGGCCAAGCGAGTTAAGACTTATGATAGTAGTTTTTCAAAGGGGATGCTGGAAATTCAAGTGAAGCCTAGATTCCAGAGAAGGTTCCACAATCAAGTTCCTTCAAAATTTACCAAGGTTCTTGATGATATGCTGTATAAACCTATGTCTCAAAAGATAGAAGGTACGAATTCACAAAGTACGAAACCAACATGTGGAAAGTGTGGTATGAAGTATTACGGTGAGTGCCTTGTTGGGACAGAGAATTGCTTTGGATGTGGCAAGAGTGGCCACAAGGTTAGGGATTTCCCTTATTTAAATGGGCAAGACAAGATTAGTAGTCAAGCTCAAGCTATTGGTTCTAATGTGGATGCTCCAAAAAGAATCGCTTTGATGCACTTTGCTCTAGAAGTGAACAAGAGAGTTCTCATGATATGGTGACCGGTATATTGCAAGTTTCCTCTATGCTTTTTTACTCCTTTGATAGTTCATAAGTTTGATATTTTACCCGATGTCCTAAATGAACCTTTTATGGTAACTACCCTAGTAGGAGATCGGTTGTTGCGAAGAGGTTATATCGAAATTGTACCATAAAATTACTCAATAGAGTTACTCATGTTGTATTAATAGAACTCTATATTGTTGATTTTGATGTAATTTTGGGGATTGAAAGGTAGACTTATTGTTTTGCTTCCGTTGATTGTGGAACAATAATTGTCAAGTTCAATTTTCCAAATGAATCTATCTTAGAGTGGAAAGGGGGGTACTTTTATTCCTAAAGGTCATACGTTTCTGGTCTAAAGGCTTGTAAGATGATCTCTAAAGGGTTCTTATACCATATTGTAAAAGTCAAAGTTTTAGACTCCTAAAATCCTCCCATTGAGTAAGTCCCATAGTGAGGGAATTTCAAGAGGTCTTTCCTAATGATCTTCCTGGAATTCCAACTTAATGGGAAATTGATTTTGATATTATTGACTTGCTACTAGATACCAACCCTATTTCAATTCATCCTTAATGGATGGTTGTGGATGAATTGAAAGATATCAAGGCACAACTCAAAGACTTAATGCATAAAGGCTTCATTCGACTATGAATTTCTCCATGGGATACTCTGGTATTGTTTGTGAAGAAGAAGTGTGGGTTCTTTAGGATGTTAATTGATTATCGCCAACTATATAAATTCACTATTAAGAACAAGTATCCTCTCCCTCGAATTGATGACTTGTTTGATCAAATCGAAGGGGCAAACTACTTTTCTAAGATTGATTCGATATTGAGGTATAACAAACTTAGGGTGAGAGGTGAGGATATACGTAAAACGTCATTTCGTACTAGATATGGTCACTATTTGTTTCTAGTAATGTCCTTTGGTATCACTAATGCCCCAACGACTATTATGGACCTCATAAATAAGGTGTTTTGAAGTTACTTAGATTTATTTGTCATTGTCTTCATTGACGACATCTTTGTTTATTCAAATGAACACATAAACAACTACATAGTGGTATTAAAAAAACATAAGTAAAATTAACGTTTTGCCAAGTATAGCAAATTAAGTTTTGGTTGAGGTCGGTAGAGTTTCTTGGTCATAATATCTAGTAAGGGAGTTGAGGTTTATCCAAGGAAAACTGAGGCAGTTAAAATTTGGACTAGTCATGTAACATTCAGGGAGAACTCCCGAGAAGTATCATGGTGTACTTGACCATTCAGAGGTCTTATACAGGCCAATAGTTATCATTCATCGCATTTTCAAGGGTAAATTTAGCGGGAAATTTAAATCTTTATTAGAACATCATATGCTAGAACATCACTTTCATTATATATAAAATAACATATTGCATAGTTAAAGACTCTAGTCTCTTTTTTCCATCCTAGATTAAATATCATAAGAGTAACTTAGGGACACGACCCTTATAACATTATACATAAGTAAAATTGTATGTAACTTTACAGTAAACCACATATAGGACATCCTTGGACTTAAGGATTCCTTTCCATGATCTTGGGAATCACATATCAATCTCCTCAATCATATAGACATCCTTTAAGCATCCATAACCTATACTTTGTATGATAAGTATAGAAGAATGGAGTTAATACAAGAATTCACTGAGTATGGAAACCATTCAAAACCATGCATTTAAAAGGGACATTTTACTTGAAATCATATTTCATGCTTTTTTGTGAAATCTTCATAAAACCTTTATAAAATAGCATTTCTTTTGTTCACATACTTCATTTTCTATAAATTCAAAATCCAAACATCATATAAAATAAAACATTGAATTTAACACATATTTAAGGTCACTTTACAGTGAGCTCATTCACATTATAGTGAGCTATTTTTCCTTTAAAGTGAACTTGTAGCTTTACTGTAAGTTCTATAACACATTAAAATGATCTAAGGTGAGCTAGAGCGTACAGATTGTTTTTTAAGTTAATTTTGTTATAAAATGAGTTATATTAATTTTCTTATTCAGTGTTTGAAGTTTGGTTAATTTTTCGAGGTCAAACGTCCGAGAACGTCCATGACGTTCGCAAAGTGTGTCTTAGAGAGCTTGTGCGTTTTGGTGTGTTTGAGATAGTTTTACGTGTTTGTTTTTCTTGATATTGGCGTGGGATATTTCTATAACCTGGAAAACTATGTTTAGGCGTTTAACATCTGAGAATGACCCCACCTAGAACAAAAAAGGGGCCCTAGAGAAGAACCCAAGATATGGACCCAAACTGCCTTGGCAGTGTACACCAACTTAAACAATCAACGGCGGGTGGTTCAACAAACAACCCGTCAACATGGTCCGTTTATTGGAACTTCATGGACTTTTTTTTGGAAGATTCAGTCTCAACCAACGAACCACCATCAAGGGACCATCTATGGATAAACGACCCGTTGGTTGGTCCCGTTGGTGCTTCCTGCAAAAGTTGTTAACACGCTACCTTTGCTTGGGGTGTTTGGTAAATTCACCCCAAGTATTTTAAGGACCTTGGACGTTTATTTTAGTGTTATTTGGATATATTAAATTTTTTTAAACCGTAAGAACTAATTTTTTACCTTATTTACTAAAACCCATAACCCCACTCCCTTAGAACTCTCTCTCAAGTCTCATTGGAAGCTAGAACCAAAGAAGATCTAGGAGGGATGTTGGTGGGGAAGATCTTAATAAAAATCATTGTTATTTATCTTATCTATGGTATGGTATCCATCCTTGAACTCTCTTCCATTTAAGGAGCTCCTTTCCAAAAGATTTTAAAAAAAAATTTCAACCCTAACTTCTTCTGTTGTTGACTATAAAGATGGGTCTTGCATGAAAACGTTTTGAATGACTAAAAATGATGTTCCTAATGTTATTTTATTATTTTAATGTTAAAATTTCAACGGAATCATTTTAAAGCTCTTTATCAAATTGTGGCTTAAGAAATGGGTAAAATGAGCATGAATTGTTAGTCTTTGAGCATTGATTTCTTATGGGTTGATTGTTTTTTAGTTACTAATTTCAGTTTTATATTATTATTAAATGTTTAATAAAAATTTATAGGTGATAAAAGCTTGGATTAAAGGGTAAGTTGGTTGTGTTGTTTTGTTTTAATTATTAAATCCGATTGGGTTGTATGGTCCACCTTGTTGAGGGCGGTGGTTACTTTAACTGTATGAATGTGTAGTAACTTGTGCATTGTGAATGAGTCCATGAATGAATATTATGTGAACAAATAAGGAAATAAATTTATTCTTGTTAATCGGTTTCTATGAAGCATGTTATGAAAAGTATGCTTAGGATAATGTCTAAATGACCTATATGATTATGTGAAGCCTGTTAAAGTGTGTGACGTGATGAAACAAGGTTTAAGCATGTGTAAAATTAAATGTATATGAAATTATGCCTATGTGCAAGGTATCCTAACATGTACACATACTCACACTTGAATGAATGAATGAAGGTAAGTTCAGTAAAAAGGGGAGTTTTGGGGTGAAGCCTTTTCCTGAATTGAGATGAAGTGTTTAGTAGCTACCCAACTACATCTTAAGAGCTTTGTAACATAGATTGGAGGATTAATTCCCTTCGTGAGCTGAGATGTAGTGTTCACTACTTATCCTTGACCTATAGTTAATAATGTTTAGAATATGTAAGGGTTATGCCTAGCACCTAGAGGATATGATGAAGAGGTGGTTACACTTTGTGACTAGTTATGTAGTATTCCAATGTACATCATGAGATGAGTACTCCTCGATTCTAAAAAATGAGTTACTTAGTAGCAATCTCTATATCCCTTAAATATGAGCAAGCATAGGTATAGCTATTGGGCAAGCCATGTAAAAGAAAAGAAAATCACCTTATTCTAAGAAAGTGAGGATCCCTCATCCTATAGTGGTTAATGTCGGGATTCTATGTCTAGCTCTCATGGTATATGTCGGTCAAGCTAACTCCTACAAAAGTGATGAAAATGCTACGTCTCCTAAAAGAGTGTACTAGTACGGGTAGGTAGTGGAATGAGACTCTATTTATCAATTGCACGAGGTAGGCATTCTGAAAGGGGAGTCATGCTGATCCTTATATGAATTGAAAGAACTGAGTCTCATAAAAGAACGTACTACTTAGGGTAGGTATTTGAATGAGACACTATCTATCAATTGCACTAAATAGACCTTCTGAATGGGGAGTCTTGGTGCCAAGCCTTATAAAAGAGTGTACTACTTAGGGTAGGTTGTGGTATGGGATACTATCTACTCATTGCACTATATAGCATTCCGAAAAGAAAGTCTTGGTGGGTTGTTTGAGTGTTCTTCTAATGTCTTGTCATTAAGTGGGGTCTTGTTCTCCTATGGTGAGTAAACCAAAAATGGGTAGTTATTAGGATCCCTTTGGTGTGTATTGAAGGATGCATATGCACAATTTGTCTTTGCTTGGCCTTGAAAGTTTACTCCTTTAAAATAGAATAGTTCACTGTAAAAAGTCAAAATGAACATACGTTAATATTTTTGTAACTTCATTGTAAAGTGCCGTTTGGTTTATAACCGTGGAGATCCTTTTCTAAGTGTTAAATGATGTTTATTACGGTGTGTTGCTTTTTAATTCATTAATGTTTTTCATAACTTTTCATGAAAGGTTACTTTCCTATAATGTCCCTTTTTGCATGTTGTTGCATATGTCATACTTCGTACATTATTTTAACCAATCCCATATTTTTATATACTTAATAAGTATAGGTTGAAGGCTTTTAAATATTTGAGGACGAAGCTTGGGAATCTACTCTTTCAAGACAAATTATGTCCTCATATATTCAAGGTCATAGTTCTATTCTTTTAGTTTCTTATTTAAAGAATTATTATGTATTTCTTTTAATGTAATAGGCCGTTTCTCTAAGATATTATATCGTGTCTTTAAGTTTGGCTTGTGACGATAAGATATTTTGTGTATTTGTTAAAGATTTCCTTTTATTAATTTGTTTGTGAAAAGTTTTATATTTCGCACTACTTTTCATGTCTTATGTAATGAACAATAGCTAAGGATTTGTACAAGACTCCAAATGGTCAAGTACACCCGGTCATGACCTAGTGATTCTCCTAACTTCTATGGAGTGCTTGCGGGTCGTGACAGACTTGGTATAAGATCTTAAGGTTATGGAAAATTGTTTAGGGTCTAAAAGTCTCAGAATCCAGTTCTAGCAGTATCTTGGTCATCGCTTTCAGTCGTGACACATACATGGACTAAAGGCTATAGGACGATAGAGTTTCCCTTTCTTCATTACTCTTGAATCGTTCCATAGAACTTTACTCCGTAAAGTCTCTCTCACTATTATGTTTTCTAGTCCGGTGGTCTTTTAGGTGTGATTACTTGGGAGGAGAGACGTTTCTATTTTGAGGGAGAAAAAAGGTGAATTTTGATGTTATGATGCTTTTGTTGCTAGAAGAGTAGATATGAAGTTAAGTCTTGAAAACATGGTGTGATGCAAATTGTGGCTAGGTGTGATTTATGATATTGGAAGTGTTGTGATGAGAAAATTTATGGTTATGTAGTTCTAAGTATGGTAAGAGTTAGAATGATTGAATGAAGTGCCCTAGAGAGCAAATAAGTTATCTTGTGATATATTCAATGATTGTAGGAATGCTCTAAGATGTAAATTTGAGGAATATTGAGAGAATATGGAGATCTTGTAGAAGTTGAATTAAACCTTCTTGTGTGACTAATGCTTATTATTTGTTGTTCTTGTTTGGTTGAGTTTTTTGTGTACGTTCATACTAAGGAATATACGTTGTATGAATAGCTAGTAAGGGAGTTTTGTTCCATGAAATTGTGTTAAGTGGTGCCTAACATATGAATGAGGTTGTGTTTAAAAAATTCAATCTAGGCCTGAATCCTAATAGGAAAGTGTTATGCTTAATTGTAAGGTTGATGTTTAGTATTGGTGTGCATGACTTAAGGGTAGTGTAAGCTACTACTTTGGGAGAGGTATAATGGTGCTTTGAAGTATGAGATCTTTAAGATTGCCTTAACCTAAGTCGGGGAGAATGAGTTGAGTAGAAAATTTTGTTTTGAGTATGAAGTGTATGAATGAGTTATCTTGTGTTGTACATGAAGTTAAACGACTTAAGGTCTAATGTTAAAGAAGTAGTTAAAGCTAAGTTTTGCATAATGAATGTTAAATAGAATTGTATGTAATGTACTTAGTCCAAGAGAATCCTCAAGGGTCACTAAGTGGGAGTTGTAGTATGGGATGCTACTCTCACATTGCACTTGGTGAAACTTACCAAGTCTCTTTGGAGTACGTTATCATGGTCTTCACTCTCATATTGTGATTCCTTGTTGTTCAAGTTGCTTGACAGCTGCATTACAGAATTTTTAAGAAAGTTACTGTGAAGTTTGAGTTCGATGTAAAGAAGTCTAAATTTTTAGGTATATTGAATTTTTCATTAATTATGGTTTCAATGTGTTTAGAAATTATTCTTTTTTAATTTTGGAGAAGGTAGTTCCTCCAGAAGTGAAAAAAAGAAAGTGAGAGTTGAATTTGTGAAATTTTAAAAAGTTGATAGTGTACAGTGATGCTCAATGATAAAATTCTCATTATTGAAAAAAAATTTCTTTTCATGTATTGTTGTTCTTATGTGTGTTAAAGTTTTGTATATGAGAATAATTAATGTTCGATAAGGTAGTTCATCGATAAGTTAAGGATAAGAGAAGATTTTGAAATGTGAAAGTTGTTACAAAATGCTTGTGTTGCAAATTGTTTGAAGTGTAAAATTGTGCTCCTTGTAAGTTGATGCTTTTATTATAATTTTTTTTATCATTATTAATGTGTTGTGTGATTCTATGTGAGTCCTTGATGGTCTTCATAGTGTCATTCGAGGACCAATGTTATTCAAATGGGGGAGAATGTAACACCCTAAAACGAACTACGTTGAACTAGAGCTTCAAAATTATTTCATGAGTTAATTTTGTTATAAAATGAGTTGTATTTATTTTCTTAGGCAGTTTGTGAAATTTGTTTAAGTTTGGAGTCCAAACGTCCGAGAACGTCCATGACGTTCACAAAGTGTGTCTTAAAGAGTGCTTGTTTTTCTTGGTTTGTTTGAGTGAGTTTTACATGTTCCTTTTGCTTGAAATTTGTGTGGGATGTTAGTAGGATATAGACGACTTCTATTAGAGGTTTAAACTACAGGCACAACCCCAACTAAAACCCACAAGGAGACCTAGAGAAGGGTCAAAACATGGACCAAACTGCCTTGGCAGTGTCACTAACCTGACCAAATGATGGCCAGTGGTTTAACAAACGACCCTTCAACATGGTCCGTTGATTGATTCTTCAAGGCCTGCATATTTTGAAGCTTCAGTATCAACAAACGAACCACCACCAACGAACCGTCGATAGACAAATGGTCCGTTTGTTGGTCCCGTTGGTGTTGACTATAAAAGTTATTAAGACGTTGCCATGTCTTAGGGTATATGATAAGTTCACCCCATGTCTTTAAAGGAAATTTTCTGTTAATTTTAGGGTTATTTGGACATATTAAAGTGTTTTAAACCCAAAAACCTGATTTTATACAACATTTCCTAAAACCCAAAACCCCTTTCTTTTAGAACTCTCTCTCAAGTCTCTATGGAAGTTAGAAGTCAAGAAGATCTAGGTGGGTTGTTGGTGGCGAAGTTCATAATCAAAATCATTGGGTTCCTATTATATAAGATATGAAATCTATTCTTGAACTCTCTTTTATTCAAGGAGCCCATTTCCAAAAGATATCAAAAAGGGGTTTTAACCCTAACTTCTTCTATCTTTGACTCTAAATAAGGGTCTTACAGGAAAACTTTTTGAATGATTTAAAAATGATGTTTCTAAGGTTAGATGATTATTTGAATAGTAAAACTTCAACAAAATTATGTTATAACTATTTATCAAATTGTGGCTTAAGAAATGGGTCAAATGAGCATGAATTGTTAGTCTTTGAGCTTTGGTTTCTTATGGTTGATATTGGTGTTTTGATACTTCCCTAAGGACTATATTATGATGAAATTTGTAGTAAAATTTTATAGGTGATGAAGGCTTGGTTTAAAGGGTAAGTTGATTATGTTGTTTAGCTTTAATACTGAAATGCTTTTGAGTGGTATGGTTTACATTCTTGGTGGCAATATTAATTGAGTTGTATGAATGTGTAGTCCCTTGTGTATTTTTAATGGGTTCATGAAGGAATATTATGTGAATAAATATGGAAATGAATTTATTCTTTTTATCGTGTTTTTATGAAGATTGTTATGAAAAGTATGCTAAGGATTATGTCTAAATGAACTATATGATTATGTCAAGCATGTTAAAGAGTGTGATGTGATGATAAAATGTTTAAGAATGTGTATAATGGATTGTAAATTAAATGATGATTATGTTCAAGGTGTAATCAAATGTACACAAACACTCACACTTGAATGAATGAATGAAGTTAAGTTGAGTAAAAAAGGAGTTTTGGGGTTAACACTCTTCGTTAGTTGAGATGAAACGTTTAGTAGCAACCCCACTACATCCTAAGAGCTTTCTGAGATAGGACATAATGTACCGTGGTTTCATGGTACTTTCAATGCTTTTTCTTAAGATTGGTGTGTATATAGAAGGATTGACGGTCCGTTGATTGATCGACGGACCAACCTGGATAAGCATTGATGTGATAAGAGAATGTCGCAGTACGTGATGTTGAACACAACCTATGTATGGAATGACAAAAAACATCAGTGGACTGTAGGCGTATTGAAGGACCATGTTGTTGGTCCGTCCATTGAATTAGAGAAGATACAAAGTGAAGGCTGAGAAAAGATGCTAAGTATGGACTGACAGAGGAAGTCGATGGTTCGTCGTTTGATCGACGATCCGTCTATGTGGGTCATTGATTGAAGCCGCATTTTGGAAAAACTTTCCTTATTTGAACTCCTTTTAATTTCGGACTCTATATTATAATAAATAGGGTGAAAAACCTCATTTTTGGGGTTGAATTCTTTTACTAATTTCATATGTTTGTTCTTGGAGATTTTTTTTTAAAATTGGACATTAATTCAAATTTATGGATTTGTTTTTTTAGATAATTGTGTGATTTCAAGTTGAATTTTGTATTTTCTTCGAATTTGTCAATGTATATTCATGATTTATCATTTGTCAATTATTAATTGTGTTCTTCTAAGAATGGGTAACTAAATCCACAACCATGATTTTAGGAACAATGGGTGATTAACAAAATAAACCTTTATAAATAATAATACTCGAATATGTTATTGCATGCATCGATAATTCTTTCGTTTAGAAGTATTTTTAACGAGGTCACGCGTTAGAACTCTCCTTATTGCTACTTGCCAGACCAAGGGGTAGTTAATAGAAAAAGAATTATCGACATAGATTTAGTGGATACTATCTAATAATCTAGTTTCGATTGGTGTGACGTAATAACTAAGCCATATATCGAATATGATTCTTTATCGAATGTATTGGTAAGAGTTTGTAGCTTAGACACATGTAGTCGGACCAAGGTACGGGGTGAAATTTTATAAATGTCGGACAAAGGATTTAGAGATACATAACTTATCACTTTGCATATAAAACACAAGGAAAGAATTTTGATAGCTAGGAATATGGTGTTATGAACCTTAGGGAACACTTATACCCTAGTTTCCCTCACAACTTGATAAAGACTAATAATTCACTTTTGCTACTTGTTTGATTTCACAAAATTCCAACACTTTTGTTTCACAAAAACCTTTTTTAAAAATTATTTTTCGATAAGGACTTGACTAAATAGAGGAAATCATACAGTAAAGTTTTGTCTATGTAATTTTCCTTATGGGATCGACCTAAACTCCAAAGGGTCAAGTACGCCCAGCCACAAAATGACGGTTCCTACTATATTCTAGGGGGTACTTTTCGGTCGTGACAGATAATATGCATAGTATGACTACTACAATGGTATCTCGATGATGTGGTCTCATCCTATATGCATAATTTTTATCTTATTAACTATAAGAAGACGGTTTTCATTGGCGCGTATGTTGTTTACTATTCCTGTCATGGTTATGTAGAAAGTAAATGATGCTTGTGGTCTCTTTATGAGTTTACTTAGTATGTGTGAGGCTATGACGATTCACATGTACATTGAAATGGTAGGCTTAGATTGGGATTAATAATAATATCTTATGATGTCTTTATGACTTGAGGTCTAAGTATGCATTAGTTGACCTTTGCTTTGTTATGATGTTATTGGTAGTATTGATTTGTATGTTGTATGCATGATGTATTTTGGGTTACATGTGGAGTATGTGTCTGAGGATATGTTGTACTATTATGAATGTCTAGGTTCACCTAATGAAGGTTGTATGAATTTTCACCTTTGTGACCTTATGGTAATGATTGAGTGTGGATAACAGAATGCGACAATTCTTCATGCATTGTACCAAGTGTTACTAGAGGATTACTTGGGGGCAAGTGAAGTAAGTTAAAAGAAAGGTTACGCTACGAGTATGACAAATGTGCCATAAATTAATAATATGACTTTATGTGATGTTATTAATAGTGTTCATGCCTATGTAAAGTATATGAAATATGTTGTGCTTAATGAACAAACTTTGAGGAATTTTTACTAAAAGGAATGATGTATGGATTTCTATGAAAAATGTCCTCTTTAATACATGTGTTTGCATGGTTGTAAGACTTATTTTATTCTTTTACTAACATATTTCTTCCCCATCTTTTTTTTTACAAAGAATGTAGGTTATGAATTGTTAAATAATGTCTCTAAAGTGAAGGGCTTCATATGTGTTTTCCAAGCTCAATAAGGGATCCTTATGTTTCAAGGATTTCCTATATTATGTTCTAAATTAAAGTTATATAATAATTTAGATATTTTGTTATGTTGTTAAGGGTCGTATCCCTATTTTATTCTATGATGTTGAGTGTAAGATGACAAAAGAGACTTAGAGTCTTAATATGATGTACTATTAAAAGTTTTAAATTTTACGCCAAATTTACTATAACAATGCGATGAATGATAAGTATGGGCTTGTATATGCCTCAGAGAGGTCAAGTACGCCATGTTGTAACGACCTGTTTAGTCATTTTGAGCAACAGATTTTATTCTGGAAAAACTGGCAGAGGGACGGAGGCCACACGGACCGTCAAGGGCACGACGGACCGTCGTGGAGGGTGGTCGTCTCAAAAACTTAGAAAATCTGAAATTGTGTACTGAAATCGACTCTGACCGCCACGACGAAATGGCAGGACGGACCGTCACAGGCGTGACGACCGTCACAGACTCTATGGTGGAAATTGAGTCTCTGACGGTTGTCGACGACCTGCAGGACGGACCGTCGCAGGCACGATGGCCCGTCACGGGCTACGTAATCCCAGTTCGGGTCGGATTTCTTTACCCGTTTTAAGGGACGTTTTTTGACTATTCCTGCTTTAATTATAGTTATAGGGTTAATGTTATAAGTCTAATTTATTGGGTTAAAAGAGGTAACCTTAAGTTAATTAGTGGATTATTAGATAGCCATCTTTTAAAACTAATTATATAATAATTAGGTAAAAGAAAGAGGGTTTTGAATAAAGAAAAATAGAAAGAACAGCAAAGAGAGAGAGAGAATCGATCAAGAGGGAACGAGAGGACAACAAAAAATTGAGGAATTGCTTGCTTGATCACTAATCTTCGGTGGAGGTAGGTTATGGTTTCTTTTACACTATTCGTAGTAACCTCTAATAGCGAATGATATGTGTTGGGTAGTATTATAGAGTCTTCTTTATGCTTAATTGTGCGTATGCATGATTAATTTTATATATAGATTGTGATGAAACAAGCATGATAAGCTATGAATCCCAAATCTTGATATAACCCTAATCTCTTATTAATGATGATGCCTTGGTAAAAAGAAGGCTTGATGAACTAAAGTCGATGAGATGATGACGCCTTGGTATAAAAGAAGGCTTGATGAATTAATAGAATGAGATTAGGGGATCGATGTGTCACGTACCGACACATAGAATTAGTGGGACGGGTGTCACGAAACCCACGTAGATGTAGGGGATCGGAGTGTCCACGTACCAACACATAGAATTAGTGGGCACGGGTGTCACGAACCGACACGTAGATGTAGGGGATCGGAGTGTCACGTACCGACACATGAATTAGTGGGACGGGTGTCACGACCCACACGTAGATGTAGGGGATCGGAGTGTCACGTATCGACACAACCATTGAATTAGGGGATCGTAGTGTCCACGTTCCGACACATAGTAGTAGGGGATCGGAGTGTCACGTACCGACACAAGAGGAATAAGATAATGAATCTTGAAAGATACTAATATACTCAATCTAAAGACATGTATCCCAAATATATGGCATGGAGGCTTGAGTCCTCATAGATTATCGGTGATATTATAATGATGTTTGTACTTGTTGCTATCACATGTTAAGTATTAGTTGATTTTATGATGTTTATCTGAGATATATTGTTTTCTATTTTGAGTTGGCCGATGAATACCTACTCAGTACTGTGGTTTGTACTGACCCCCCTACTTTTATGTTTTCCTTTGTTTATTTGTGGAGTGCAGCAAACGTGCCGTCATCTTCGACTCACAGTATTCAAGCCAGTCTTTCGTCACACCGGATCTTCAGGGTGAGCTAATGCTTCTAGCTTGGACTGATCTCCTTCCTCATGTCTTGATGCCTGAAGTTTCGGCATAGACTAGCTTTTATTTGTTTTAGCTTCTTTAGAATCTCTTAGTTTAGTAATTGATCATAGATGTTTCTTGTGGTGATGACTTCCAGATTTTGGGGAATTAATAGAAGTTGTTTTTAGAAGTTATTGAATTGTCTTTTATTTATTTTAAGTCTTCCGCATTGCTTTAGTGTTGTTATTAAATTGAAATGATAAGGTTCAGATTGGTTGGTTCGCTCACATAGGAGGATAATGTGGGTGCCAGTCGCGGCTCGGTTTTGGGTCGTGACAAACTTGGTATCAGAGCATTAGTGTTCGTTTGGTCTCATCACACAATGTCACGACCCAAATCAGGGACGCGACTGGCACCCACATTTACCCTCCTTGGTGAGCGAACCAACCCATCTAAACCTTAACATTTCAAGATATATCAACAGAAATAATGCGAGAACTTAAACTCATTAATAAAAACAATTCAATACTATTATTATTATCCCCAAAATCTGGAAGTCATCATCACAAGACATCTTCTCAAATTACTTAACTATGAATGTCTAAGACAAAATAACTAAAAAGCTAGTCCATGCCGGAAGTTCAAGGCATCAAGACTTGAAGACGAAGACCCAGTCCAAGCTAGACGCATTAGCTCACCCTGAATTTTCGATGAAGTGAAGACTGGCTAAATCTGCTGTTGATTTGAAGTTGACGGAACGTTTGCTGCATTACACAAATAACAAAGAGGAAACCATAAAGTAGGGGGTCGTACAACCACACGTACTGAGTAGATATCATCGGCCAACTCAAATAGGAACAGTATATATCCATAATAATGTAAATCACTACAATACTCAACATGTAGCATAACAACATGAATTCATCAATAACTACAACCGAGTTCACACATGAGGACTCAAGCCTCAATACCATACTCTTTTGGGAATTAAGTTTATTAGATTGAGTATATTCATTATCTTTCAAGATTCATTATCTTTCTTCTCTTGTGCGGTACGTGACACTCCGATCCTCTATTTCTATCCTGGTGCCGGAACGTGGCACTCCGATCCTCATTCTATCCTGGTACCGAGAACGTGGCACCGCGATTCCTTTATCTATCCTGGTGTCGGAACGTGACACTCCGATCCTCATTTCTATCCTGGTACCGAGTGGCAACCACCCATCCATATTCTATCCTGGGTCGGAACGTGACACTCCGATCCTCATATTCTATCCTGGTACCGGAACGTGGCAACCCGATCCATATCCTATCCTGGTGTCGGAACGTGACACTCTGATCCTCATATTCATTCTATCCTGGATCGCCGAACGTGGCACCCGATCCCCTAATTCATCAAGCCTTCTTTTACACTAAGGCATCATCATTCTCAATATATTATATCAAGCCTTCTTTCATACTAAGGCATCATCATTTCTCATTATATAATATATCAAGTGAATTAGGTCTTTCAAGATTTGGGATTCATACTTCATCATGCTTTGTTAATTCATCACAATTTTATAATCATAATCATGCCAGCATACAACTTAAGCACATAGCAGGGTTACAATATTATCAACACTATATTCACTATTAAGAGTTCACTACGAACACGTAACATAAACCTAACCTACCTCCACCGAAGATTGAATCAAACAAGCTATCTTCTCAAAATCCTTGCTATCTCTCTTCGTCTCTCTCTCTTGATCGATTCTCTCTATTTTTCTTTATTCAAACCCTCTTTCTTTTACCCTAATTATATATATTAGAATAAAAGGTGGCAATAACACACCCACTATTAACTTAAGGTTACCTCTTTTAACCCCCAAGTAATTAGACTTATAACATTAGCCCTCTAACTTTATAATTAAAGCGAATAGTCAAAACGTCCCTTAAAACGTGTAAAGAAATCCGACCCAGACTGGGATTGCGCAACCTGCGACGGCCCGTCGTGCTTGCGACGGTCCGTCCTGCAGGTCGTGCGCAACCGTCAGAGATGGTTTTCCACCGAAGACTCCGTGACGGTCCGTCACACCTGTGACGGTCCGTCCTGCCATTTCGTCATGACGTTCAGAGAGTCGATTTTCAGTACCCAATTTCAGATTGTCTAAGTGTTTTGAAACGACACCCTCCCTGCTACGGTCCGTCGTGCCCTTGACGGTCCGTCGTGGCCTCCGTCACATCTGCCAGTTTTTCCAGAATAAAATCTGTTGATCAAAACGACTAAACAGGTCGTTACAATAGATTACAATTTTTACCAATTACCCATCGTTCGTCCCCGAACGATCACAAGAAGGAAAACAAGTGCGAAAAGGAATACCTGAATCCGTAAACAGATGTGGGTATCTTTCCCGCATATCTGCCTCCTTCTCCCAAGTGGCTTCTTCAACCGGTCGATTCTTCCATTGCACCTTGATGGATGCAATCTCTCTTGACCTCAACTTGCGAACTTCTCTATCTAGAATAGCAACAGGTTCCTCCTCATAAGACAAATTCTCATCAAGCAAAACTGAATCCCAACGGATAATGTAATTTCCATCCCCATGGTATCTTTTCAACATGGACACATGAAATACCGGATGCACTCCGGACAGCCCTGGGGGCAAGGCTAATTCATAAGCCACCTCCCCTATTCGCTTTAGTACCTCAAATGGTCCAATATACCTTGGACTTAGCTTACCTCTTTTGCCAAACCGCATCACCCCTTCCGTTGTGATGACCACCATTACCTCGACCACCACGTCCTCCAGAAAAACGGCCTCTACCATGACCACCTCTACCTCTAGCTAGTGGGGTTTTGTAACTCTGGTTTGGACAATACCTCTTGATGTGTCCAACCTCCCCACATCCATAACACTCTCGGGGTTCATGCATAGGTCTCTCTGAGTAGTGTTGATCGTTATGAGGTGGACCCCCAACTACAGTCTGTAGTGAAGACTGAATTGGTCGACTTGAGTAACCTCCGGAGCTCTGTCCTCTAGAGTGAGAACCATTAAACTCGCCTCCCCTTCTAAACCTTTTCGATGTCGATGTCGTGGTGAAGTCGTCTGGCTTCACTCCTTCCACCTCTATCACAAAGTCTACCACCTCTTGGAAGGATGTTGCCGTAGCCGCTACCTGTAAGGCTGAAATCCGCAATTCTGACCTCAACCCCTTCATAAAACGGCGAATCCGTTCTTGTGGACTGAAACAAAGTTGGGTGGCGTATCTGGATAGTGCGCGAAATTTAGCCTCATACGCGTTAACTGTCATCCTCCCTTGCTCTAGACTCAAGAACTCGTCCCTTTTTCTATCTCTCAAAGTCCTTGGGATATACTTCTCCATAAACAGGGTAGAGAATGATTCCCAAGTCATAGGTGGTGCCTCTGTTGGTTGACACTCAACATGGACCGCCACCACATTTTGGCGTTCCCTTGAAACTGATAGCTCACGAACTCAACGCCAAACCGTTCTACTATACCCTCTTGTGTAGTAGCTCATGACAATCAACCAGAAAATCGTAGGCATCCTCTGATTCTGCGCCCTTAAAGACTGGAGGTTTCAATTTCAAGAACTTACTGAAAGTTCATGCTGATCATTTGTCATAATAGGCCCAGTAGTCAGACGTGGAAATGTGCCTATTCCCAATGATGCATCCATGCGGGGAGCCATAGTAGCCGCATGTCGTACCTCTGAAACCGGAGGTGTTGGTGTAGAAACCACTGGAGGTGCCTGACCCTGATCGGATAACCCACTAAGATAAGCAAGTACTTGGTTGATCATCTCTGGGGTAGGTTGGGGTGGCATTTCCTCATTCTGCCCTTGTTCATTCTCCCCTTCCTCCCCCTCCCTTATCACCTCCTCGGTCGGTGGAGGAGTCACCGTCCTAGTATCAGATGGGCTAGGTGCTTGTCCTCTTCCTCTAGAGGACGTCCTCCCACGACCTCTCCCACGGCCTCTTGCCCTTGCTCTTCCTCGAGCTACAGCCCCAGTGGCTGGCTCAATCGTTTCTTGTCTTTCCGTTGTTGCTGCTGGTGCGGTCGTTGCTCTAGTTCTAACCATCTGCGAAATAGAGTGAAGATGGTCAGATACCAATTCGTATCGCCCAGATACCAATTGGACTCAAGTAGTAGCACGAAAGAAGAATGAAAGAGTGAAATTTTCCTAAAGTCTTATAGCCTCTCAAGGAAAAGTAAAGGCGTCCCCCTACCGTTCCTTAAGACTCTACTAGACCTGTTCTTGTGTGATGAGACCAACAAACCTAATGCTCTGATACCAAGTTTGTCACGACCCAAATCAGGGACGCGACTGGCACCCACATTTACCCTCCTATGTGGAGCGAAACCAACCCATCTAAACCTTAACATTTCAAGATATATCAACAGAAAATAATGCGGAAGACCTTAAACTCATTAATAAAAACAATTCAATACTATATTATTATCCCCAAAATCTGGAAGTCATCATCACAAGAACATCTATCTCAAATTACTTAACTAGGAATGTCTAAGAACAAAATAACTAAAAAGCTAGTCCATGCCGGAAGTTCAAGGCATCAAGACTTGAAGACGAAGACCCAGTCCAAGCTAGACGCATTAGCTCACCCTGAATTTTCGATGAAGTGAAGACTGGCTAGATCTGCTGTTGAGTTGAAGTTGACGGAACGTTTGCTGCATTACACAAATAACAAAGAGGAAAACATAAAAGTAGGGGGTCTGTACAACCACACGTACTGAGTAGATATCATCGGCCAACTCAAAATAGGGAACAGTATATATCCATAATAATGTAAATCAACTACAATACTCAACATGTAGCAATAACAACATGAATTCATCAATAACTACAACCGAGTTCACACATGAGGACTCAAGCCTCAATACCATACTCTTTTGGGAATTAAGTTTATTAGATTGAGTATATTCATTATCTTTCAAGATTCATTATCTTTCTTCCTCTTGTGGCGGTACGTGACACTCCGATCCTCTATTTCTATCCTGGTGCCGGAACGTGGCACTCCGATCCTCATTCTATCCTGGTACCGGAACGTGGCACCCGATCCATTTATCTTCTGGTGTCGGAACGTGACACTCCGATCCTCATATTCTATCCTGGTACCGGAACGTGGACCCGATCCATATTCTATCCTGGTGTCGGAACGTGACACTCCGATCCTCATATTCTATCCTGGTACCGGAACGTGGCACCCGATCCATATTCTATCCTGGTGTCGGAACGTGACACTCCGATCCTCATATTCATTCTATCCTGGTACCGGAACGTGGCACCCGATCCCCTAATTCATCAAGCCTTCTTTTACACTAAGGCATCATCATTCTCATTATATAATTATCAAGCCTTCTTTCATACTAAGGCATCATCATTCTCATTATATAATATATCAAGTGAATTAGGTTCTTTCAAGATTTGGGATTCAATAACTTCATCATGCTTTGTTAATTCATCACAATTTTATAATCATAATCATGCCAGCATACAACTTAAGCACATAGCAGGGTTACAATATTATCAACACATAAATTCACTATTAAGAGTTCACTACGAATATCGTAACATAAACCATAACCTACCTCCACCGAAGAATTGAATCAACAAGCTATCTTCTCAAAATCCTTGCTATCCTCTTCGTCTCTCTCTCTTGATCGATTCTCTCTATTTTTCTTTATTCAAACCCTCTTTCTTTTACCCTAATTAATATATAATTAAGAATAAAAGGTGGCAATAATAACCCACTAATTAACTTAAGGTTACCTCTTTTAACCCCCAAGTAATTAGACTTATTAACATTAGCCCTCTAACTTTATAATTAAAGCAGGAATAGTCAAAAACGTCCCTTAAAACGTGTAAAGAAATCCGACCCAGACTGGGATTGCGCAACCTGCGACGGCCCGTCGTGCTTGCGACGGTCCGTCCTGCAGGTCGTCGCAACCGTCAGAGAGTGGTTTTCCACCGAAGACTCCGTGACGGTCCGTCACACCTGTGACGGTCCGTCCTGCCATTTCGTCATGACGTTCAGAGAGTCGATTTTCAGTACCCAATTTCAGATTGTCTAAGTGTTTTGAAACGACACCCTCCACGACGGTCCGTCGTGCCCTTGACGGTCCGTCGTGGCCTCCGTCACATCTGCCAGTTTTTCCAGAATAAAATCTGTTGATCAAAACGACTAAACAGGTCGTTACACACAAGAACAGGTCTAGTAGGGTCTTAAAGAACGGTAGGGGGACGCCTTTACTTTTCTTTAAGAGGCTATAAGACTTCAGGAAAATTCCAATTCTTTCTTTCTTTCTTTCGTGCTATTACTTGGATCCAATTGGTATCTAGGTGATACAAATTGGTATCTGACCATCTTCACTCTATTTCGCAGATGGTTAGAACTAGAGCAACGACTACGCCAACGTCAACATCAGCAAGACAAGATGCATCTGAACCAGCCACTGGGGCTGTAGCTCGGAGTGCAACAGTGGCAAGAGGCCGCGGTAGAGGTCGTGGGAGGACGTCCTCTAGAGGGAGAGGACGAGCACCTAGCCCATTTGGTGCTAGGGCGGTGACTCCTCCACCGACTGAGGAGGTAGTAAGAGAAGGGGAGGATGGGGAGAATGAACAAGTACAGAACGAGGAAATGCCACCCCAACCTACCCCAGAGATGATCAATCAGGTGCTCGCTTATCTTAGTGGGTTGTCTGATCAGGGTCAGGCACCCCCAACGTTTTCTGCACCAACACCTCCGGTTTCAGAGGTACGACATGAAGCCACTATGGCCCCTCGTATGGATGCCTCATTGGACATAGGCACGTTTCCACGACTAACTACTGGGCCTATAATGACAAATGATCAGCATGAACTTTTTAGTAAGTTCTTGAAATTGAAACCTCCAGTCTTCAAGGGTGCAAAATCTGAGGATGCTTACGATTTTCTGGTTGACTGTCATGAGCTACTACACAAGATGGGTATAGTAGAACGGTTTGGTGTTGAGTTCGTGAGCTACCAGTTTCAAGGGAACGCCAAAATGTGGTGGCGGTCACATGTTGAGTGTCAACCAACAGAGGCACCACCTATGACTTGGGCTTCATTCTGTAGCTTGTTTATGGAGAAATATATTCCCCGGACCTTGAGAGATAGGAAAAGGGACGAGTTCTTGAGCCTAGAGCAAGGTAGGATGTCGGTCAATGCATATGAGGCTAAGTTTCGTGCACTATCCAGATATGCCACCCAACTATGTTTCAGTCCACAAGAGCGGATTCGCCGTTTTGTGAAGGGGTTGAGATCAGAATTGCGAATTTCAGCCTTACAGGTAGCGGCTACGGCAAAATCCTTCCAAGAAGTGGTAGATTTCGTGGTAGAGGTGGAAGGAGTGAAGCCAGATGAATTCACCATGACATCGACATCAAAGAGGTTTCAAAAAGGGGGTGAGTTTAATGGTTCTTACTCTAGAGGACAGGGTTCCGGAGGTTACTCAGTCCGACCCATTCAGTCTTCACTACAGACTGTAGTTGGGGGTCCACCTCAGACCGGTCAACATTTCTCTGAGAGACCCATGCGTGAATCTAGAGAGTGTTATGGATGTGGGGAGACTGGACATATTAGGAGGAATTGTCCAAAACAGAGTAATAGACCCCCAATAGCTAGAGGTAGAGGTGGTCATGGTAGAGGCCGTTTTTCTGGAGAACGCGGTGGCCGAGGTAGTGGTGGTCACCAAAATGGCCGGGTAACGGGCAAACGGGAGCCACTACATCACAACATGGTAGGGGACAACGGACAAAGAAACGAAAGGGCCCATTGTTATGCTTTCCCTGGGAGATCAGAGGCGGAAACATCTGATGCTGTCATCACAGGTGATCTTCTGGTTTGTGATTGCATGGCTCCGTATTGTTTGATCCTGGATCCACATTTTCTTATGTATCTTCCTCATTTGCTAATGGTCTAAATTTACATTGTGAATTACTTGATATCCTATTCGTGTTTCTACTCCGGTGGGTGAGTCTGTGGTAGTTGAAAAGGTATATAGGTCGTGTTTGGTGAACTTTGTGGGGAGTAACACTTATGTAGATTTGGTTATCCTAGAAATGGTTGATTTTGATGTAATTCTGGGTATGACTTGGCTTTCTCCGCAATTTGCGATCTTGGATTGTAATGCTAAAACGGTGACGTTAGCCAAGCCTGGGACAGATCCGTTAGTGTGGGAGGGTGACTACACTTCCAATCCGGTGCGTATCATCTCCTTTCTTCGTGCTAAGAAAATGGTTAGTAAAGGGTGTTTAGCTTTCTTGGCACATCTCAAGGATGACACTACCCAAGTACTCGATTGAGTCGGTTTCGGTGGTCCGTGAGTTTCTTGATGTATTCCCTGCAGATCTTCCGGGTATGCCCCCAGATAGGGATATTGACTTCTGTATTGATCTTGAACCGGGTACACGCCCCATTTCTATACCCCCTTATAGCATGGCCCCCGCGGAGTAAGAGATTAAAAGCCCAACTCCAAGAATTGTTGAGCAAAGGCTTTATTAGACCAAGTGCATCTCCTTGGGGTGCTCCGGTTTTGTTTGTAAAGAAGAAAGATGGGAGTTTTCGGATGTGCATAGACTACCGGCAGTTGAACAAGGTGACTATAAAGAACAAGTATCCTCTTCCTCGCATTGATGACTTGTTCGATCAGTTACAAGGTGCTTGTGTCTTCTCTAAGATTGACTTGAGATCCGGTTATCATCAATTGAAAATACGAGCAACGGATGTGCCAAAGACTGCTTTTAGAACCAGGTATGGGCATTACGAATTTGTAGTGATGTCTTTTGGTCTTACGAATGCCCCTGCTGCGTTCATGAGTTTGATGAACGGGATTTTTAAGTCATATTTAGATCTCTTTGTGATCGTATTTATTGATGATATACTGATATACTCCAAGAGTAAGAAGGAACATGAGGAGCATTTGAGAATTGTATTGGAAATGTTGAGGGAGAAAAAGCTTTATGCCAAGTTCTCTAAGTGTGAGTTTTGGCTAGATGCAGTGTCCTTCTTGGGGCACGTGGTTTCTAAGGATGGAGTGATGGTGGATCCTTCTAAGATCGAAGTAGTGAAGAATTGGGTAAGACCTACTAATGTGTCAGAAATAAGGAGCTTTGTGGGGTTAGCTAGCTACTACCGCCGATTTGTCAAGGGATTCTCTTCTATTGCTTCCCAACTGACGAACTTAACTAAGCAAAATGTTCCATTTGTATGGTCGGATGAGTGTGAGGAAAGCTTTCAGAAGCTCAAGACTCTGTTGACTACTGCACCAATTCTCACCTTGCCAGTGGAAGGTAAGAATTTCATTGTTATTGTGATGCATCCTATTCGGGTTTGGGTGCAGTGCTAATGCAAGAGAAGAATGTGATTGCTTATGCTTCAAGACAATTAAAGGTGCATGAACGTAATTATCCGACCCATGATTTAGAGTTGGCTGCAGTGGTGTTTGCATTAAAGCAATGGAGACACTACTTATATGGGGTTAAGTGTGAGGTCTATACAGATCATCGTAGTCTACAGTACGTCTTCACTCAGAGAGATTTGAATTTGAGACAGAGGAGATGGATGGAACTACTGAAGGACTACGACATCACTATTTTGTACCATCCGGGGAAGGCGAATGTTGTAGCGGATGCTTTAAGTAGAAAGGCGGGAAGCATGGGAAGTCTAGCTCACTTGCAAGCTTCTAGACGCCCATTAGCTAGGGAGGTTCAGATTCTGGCTAACGACCTTATGAGATTAGAAGTAAATGAGAAGGGAGGATTTTTAGCTTGTGTGGAGGCAAGATCTTCCTTCCTTGATAAGATTAAGGGAAAGCAATTTAATGATGAAAAATTGATCCAGATCCGAGATAAAGTGTTGCAAGGAGAGGCTAAAGAAGCGAAAGTCGATGAAGAAGGTGTTTTGAGGATTAAGGGAAGGGTATGTGTACCCGCGGTTGATGATTTGATCAACACTATTCTGACAGAGGCTCATAGTCAAGGTATTCGATACATCCGGGTGCAACCAAGATGTACCGTGACCTAAAGCAACACTTTTGGTGGAGAAGAATGAAGCGTGATATTGTGGATTTTATTGCCAAATGTCCAAATTGTCAACAAGTAAAGTATGAACACCAGAGGCCCGGAGGAACACTTCAGAGAATGCCCATTCCGGAATGGAAATGGGAGAGAATCGCAATGGACTTTGGTTGGTCTTCCAAAGACATTGGGCAAGTATGACTCTATTGGGTGATTGTTGATAGGTTAACTAAGTCTGCTCATTTCATTCCGTTAAGGTGACTTACAATGCAGAGAAGTTAGCCAAACTTTACATCTCAGAAGTTGTTCGATTGCATGGAGTCCACTATCCATCATATCAGATAGAGGTACGCAGTTTACTTCTAAGTTTTGGAAAACATTGCATGCAGAATTGGGTACTAGGTTGGACCTTAGTACCGCGTTCCATCCTCAGACCGATGGTCAGTCTGAGCGAACGATTCAAGTGTTGGAGGATATGCTTCGTGCATGTGTGATAGAATTCGGTGGCCATTGGGATAGCTTCTTACCCTTAGCGGAGTTTTCATACAATAATAGCTATCACTCAAGCATTGATATGGCTCCCTTTGAAGCATTGTATGGTAGGAGATGTAGGTCTCCCATTGGTTGGTTTGATGCATTCGAGGTTAGACCTTGGGTACTGATCTTTTGAGGGATTCGATAGAAAAAGTGAAATCTATTCAAGAAAAGCTTCTAGCGGCGCAAAGTAGACAAAAGGAATATGCAGATCGAAAGGTTAGAGACTTAGAGTTCATGGAGGGTGAACAAGTCTTGTTGAAAGTTTCACCAATGAAAGGGGTGATGCGGTTTGGTAAAAGAGGCAAGCTAAGCCCAAGATACATTGGTCCCTTTGAAGTACTTCAACGAGTAGGGGAGGTGGCTTATGAGTTAGCCTTGCCTCCAGGGCTGTCCGGAGTACATCCGGTGTTTCATGTGTCGATGTTGAAAAGATACCATGGGGATGGAAATTACATTATCCGTTGGGATTCAGTTTGCTTGATGAGAACTTGTCTTATGAGGAGGAGCCTGTTGCTATTTTAGATAGAGAAGTTCGCAAGTTGAGGTCAAGAGAGATTGCATCCATCAAGGTGCAATGGAAGAATCGACCGGTTGAAGAAGCCACTTGGGAGAAGGAGGCAGATATGCGAGAAAGATACCCACATCTGTTACGGATTCAGTATTCCTTTTCGCCCTTGTTTTCCTTCTTGTGATCGTTCGGGGACGAACGATGGGAAATTGGTATCTATTGTAACGACCTGTTTAGTCGTTTTGAGCAACAGATTTTATTCTGGAAAAACTGGCAGAGGGACGGAGTCCACGACGGACCGTCAAGGGCACGACGAACCGTCGTGGAGGGTGTCATCTCAAAACACTTAGAAAATCTAAATTGGGTTACGTTGAAATCGACTCTGACCGCACGACGAAATGGCTGGACGACCGTCAAAGGCGTGACAGACCGTCACAGACCTTGGTGGAAATTGAGTCTCTGACGGTTGCGACGGACCTGCAGGACGGACCGTCGCAGGCACGACGGGCCGTCACGGGCTACGCAATCCCAGTTCGGTCGGATTTCTTTACACGTTTTAAGGGACGTTGATCTTCCTGCTTTTTAAAGTTAACGTGTTTAAGCTAATTATGGGGGTTACCGTTAATTTTGTACTATTCCTGCTTAAATTTTAGGTGATTAAGGTTTTAAAGTTAATCTTATAACGATTGGTTTAAAAGGAGGTAACTCTGGTAACCTTAAGTTATTAGTGGATTTTAGAGCCATCTTTTAAAACTTAATTATATAATAATAGGGTAAAAGAAAGAGGGTTTTGAATAAAGAAAAATAGAAAGAACAGCAAGAGAGAGAGAGAGAATCGATAAGAGAGGAACGAAGAGGACAACAAGAAATTGAGGAATTGCTTGCTTGATCACTAATCTTCGTGAGGGTTAGGTTATGGTTTCTTTTACACTATTCGTAGTAAACTCTTAATAGCGAATGATATGTGTTGGGTAGTATTATAGAGTCTTCTTTATGCTTAATTGTGCGTATGCATGATGTGATTTTATATATATGATTGTGATGAAACAAGCATGATGAAGCTATTGAATCCCAAATCTTGATATAACCCTAATCTCTTATTAATGATGATGCCTTGGTATAAAAGAAGGCTTGATGAACTAAAGCGATGAGATGATGACGCCTTGGTATAAAAGAAGGCTTGATGAATTAATAGAATGAGATTAGGGGATCGGAGTGTCACGTACCGACACATAGAATTAGTGGGACGGGTGTCACGAACCGACACGTAGATGTAGGGGATCGGAGTGTCACGTACCAACACATAGAATTAGTGGGACGGGTGTCACGAACCGACACGTAGATGTAGGGGATCGGAGTGTCACGTACCGACACATAGAATTAGTGGGACGGGTGTCACGAACCGACACGTAGATGTAGGGGATCGGAGTGTCACGTACCGACACATTGAATTAGGGGATCAGAGTGTCACGTTCCGACACATAGTAGTAGGGGATCGGAGTGTCACGTACCGACACAAGAGGAATAAAGATAATGAATCTTGAAAGATACTAATATACTCAATCTAAAGAACATGTATCCCAAATAAGTATGGCATGGAGGCTTGAGTCCTCATAGATATGATCGGTGATATTATAAATGATGTTTGTACTTGTTGATATCACATGTTAAGAATATTAGTGATTTATGATGTTATCTGAGATATATTGTTTTCTATTTTGAGTTGGCCGATGATACCTACTCAGTACTTGTGGTTGTACTGACCCCCTACTTTTATGTTTTCCTTTTGTTTATTTGTGGAGTGCAGCAAACGTGCCGTCATCTTCGACTCAACAGTAGTTCAAGCCAGTCTTCGTCACACCGGATCTTCAGGGTGAGCTAATGCTTCTAGCTTGGACTGGATCTCCTTCCTCATGTCTTGATGCCTTGAAGTTTCGGCATAGACTAGCTTTTATTTGTTTTAGCTTCTTAGAATACTCTTAGTTTAGTAAATTGATCATAGATGTTCTTGTGGTGATGACTTCCAGATTTTGGGGAATTAATAGAAGTTGAATTTTAGAAGTTATTGAATTGTCTTTTATTTATGAGTTTAAGTCTTCCGCATTGCTTTATGTTGTTATTAAATTGAAATGATAAGGTTCAGATTGGTTGGTTCGCTCACATAGGAGGGTAAATGTGGGTGCCAGTCGCGGCTCGGTTTTGGGTCGTGACAGTTACTTCTGAGGGGTGCTCCGCAGTCATGACAAGGTCTATCTTCCATTGGAGTCCTCTTCTTGAACCTATGTTAGTTTTGTTCATTAGATCCACTCCTCTTAAAATTCCTTGAGATTCTTGTAAGTTTGAAATACCCAATAGATGTAGCATATACCATAAGCCTAGAAAATTTCATATCATTTTGGAGCATAGTCGTACGCCACTATTCTTTTATAAGGTTAGTAATAATGGTAAAAAATCTACTAATCTCATCCCTAGGGTTAGATACAAAGAATGGATCATACCTCGACAACATGGTGAACATAAAAGAATATTATTCAATACTAATGTTACCTTGTCTAAGGATAATGAAATCCTCAACCTATATGTCCCTCTTCTCACGGGGAAAGTACTTTCTAAAGTAATCCTCTTTAAACTCTTCTCACACTACTAAGCAGACGCAACCAGCCTATTATATTTCCATTAGGTGTACCATACTTGAGCAAACCCCTTTTGTTGGTACGAAGCTACTTCCGCCTTCTCACTAGAAGTCACCCCCATGGCAATCAACACTTTATCCACACCATCAAGAAACTCTTTGTGATCCTCTCCACCTTTGAGACAAGAAATATAGGAGGAATCATCCTAACAAAGTCTATTAGCCTAGAGATCATGGTACTCTCCAAAGCATTACCCTAGGCCCAATGTCTCTAGTTACATTAGTGGTCATAGCGCAGGATAGGGAAAGTAAAGCCTTTCTTATCTCCACATTAGTAATGTCTTGGGGAATCACCGAAACATCATTACCTTCACCTCCAATAGGGACTTGATCACCTTGAGAAGCAACCTGAGCATCTGGAAGGACTTGAACTCCTTAGGGAGCTAGTCTACCTTGGAGAGATTCTTTTTGCACTACTTCATCTAACCTTCTTACGACCATCCGTATAATACTCATCTTCCTATATAACAAGGAAAAAGAATATGAAAACACACTCATATCCTTTTACTCTACCGCACAACACTAGAGTAGAAAAAAAGGAAATTCTATCATATTATAGCCTCTCGTTTAAGAATGTGAGGCTAATCACACCAATGAACAAGACTCTACTAGATGTGGCTTGTTGAGACTTTTGATTCCTAAATACTACTTCATAATCGGTCTATAATACCAAGCTTGTCACACCCCGAGAGTACACCCTAAAATATATGATATTTCATATTTGCAACATGGAATACTTGACCTCTCAGAGGACTTGTACAAGCATTTTTACATCATTCATTGCATAAATAAATGAAAAGTTGTACGTAATTGAAACTTTTAAACATGCACCAATCTTATACTCAAGAATACTAGGGACACAACGTGTACAATCGAAGTATAGAGACTTAGTCTACTAAAATACTTTTATTGAAAGAAATCTAAAGACAGTAATGTCCTCAAATCAAGTGAGGACATACCCCAACATTCCATGTAAGATACCTAGATTCCAATCTTTTCTTCAGGATGACTCTCACCTTACACCTAGAACATTAGATATGGAAAAAATGTATGGAATTAGTACAATGCATGTACTAAGTAATGCATAATGCATAAAATCATGAGAAATGGACATTTTCATCAAATATATCATTTTTGAGCAAATCATTATATCATCATATGGAGAACGCCATATCACACAAACTTCACATATAAATCACATATCACAAATTAACTTGAAGAACATATCAAAAAACATAAACATGAGAACCTTTTACCAATGTTTATTCTAAGGTTCACTTGACTCAGTTATGAAGGGACCACCCATACAATCCTTTCGTACACACACAAAAGAGTTCCTTTCGACTACATAACTTAAAATTATTTCCATTTCATTATTCAAACATCCTACAAATAATAACCCAAAGAGTCACTTAAGTAAGAAAAGAAGAGAACGCCCACACACCCTATCCAAGCCAACCTAAGTAATCCTCAAAGCAACTATAAATATATGCCTTTTAATTAACATACCTTCACTTAAAATATTATGTTCATTAGACCATTTAAAAGACATTAAAGTCATAATGACATTCACATAAATGTGTTGGAGAACCTAAAATTCCACACTTAAGGACATTCAACATCTAAGGACCTAATCATGCAATGTCTAGATAACATAAAATTCGACTACCTAAACTTCATAGAACTTGTCCAACGCTAGCATATATCTCACATCATGAGAAAAGGAAATAACCTACATAAACCATATTATTTGTGAATGGAATTAGAAGTCCTGAATCTACTATGATGGAGATTATTCCACTTGCCAATGGTCAAAATAGGACATGTATGCCATGTTACTTCTAGGGGTGCTTCATGGTTGTGAAAAACGTGGTATCATAGCATGAGTTTTATAAAATTCTTTTAAGGTCCAAAGCCTCATATTGCCACGTCTAGTAGAGTATCGATCATCAATGGTGAGTCGCGAGATATCTATGAGTGATAAGCTATAGGAGGAAAGTGTTTTGATTCTTCATCATTCTCATATCGTGTCATATAATTTAAATCTATAAGATCTCTCTCATATGTTTTCTTATCCGGTGTTCTTTTAGAAGTGATATATACGCTTGAGGGAGAAACAATGAGTTTTGATGCTTATCCTTATTTTATGGTTTAATGAGTATGTGTGAAGGTGAACATTGATAGATAATTAGGTTATGCCATTTATGTCTAGATATGTGAATTATGATAAATGACATTCTATGTGAATATTTATGTTATGAGTTAGTTATAGCTTGTTAAAGAAGTTGTTATAGTTGAGTTGATATAGGTTATAAAATTTTATGTAGCACCCATGGCCTTAGTATAGGTTAAGGAGATATAGTTTCTCTAAAGTAAAATGGACAATAGAAGTAAATAAAAGGACCATAACTAGGATAATCTAAGGGTAGTTGATTAGTGTAGGTGGGGGTATGGAATTCACCTAAGCATTGCACAAGTAGCTCTTGAATGAAGTTCTAGGAAGGTGTTTGAATGCATGTATGACATCGTAGTGACCTCTACTTGTTGTGATGATGTGCATGGTATGAGTCAATATGAACTGGTAATATTCCATATGCATAATATAGTTCTTCTTGACTATATGATAAAGGTCTTGCTTAGTTTGGATGAAGTTGTCTTTACATGCTTTTTTAAGTATGAAGTGGATGATGTGCTTGTGGTATCTTTATAGGTTTGCTAAAGTTGTGTGAGGTTATGGGGCTTCACATGTAGACTGCACTAGAAGACATAGATTGGGGTCATGATTAAGTTCTTATGATGTTCTATGTGAAGTAAAGTTAGCATAAGTGCAAGTAGAATGTGGTTCAGTCTAATGATCTTGTAAGAATTAACTAAAATGTGTCTTATGATTTACTACTACTCTATGATTATATGTGTTGAGTTAGGAATGTTATATGTATGATTACTTTGTGTCCTTGAGGTGATGCGTTGAACAAACCATCACTAGAGGGTTATTTTGGAAGTTAAGAAGTAAAGGAGTTCAAGAAAAAGGAGTTCACTATGAAGAGAAAAGAGCTTACTTGAAATTTAGTATGCTTACTATAAAGTGATGATTAATATGCCTTAAGTTAAATGTATGATGTTATATGAAGTATGACCATTGAATATACCTATATGAAGTATGTGAATTGTATAATCATATTGTGCCAAAGTTTTTATGATGTTTTCACAAAAAGGCACGATGCATGGTTTAGGGTTAAATGTTCCTTTTAAATGCATATTTTTGAATGGTTGCCATACTTAGTGGATTCTTCTACTTATTCCATTCTTCTATACCTTTATACACAAAGTATGGGTTATGGACGGTTAAAGGATGTCTCTAATGGTGAAGAGCTTTATATGTTATAGCCTAGCTCAAGGAAAGGAATCCTTAAGTCCAAGAATCTCCTACGTTATTATTTTAAGTAATGTTTTGTAAGAGTTTGTTATGTCTATATGTTGAAAGCGTTATGACCCTATTATACTCGAGTGATGTTGAGTCTAGGATGGCAAAAAGAGAATATAGTCTTTATGTTTGTAATATGATATTTTATATATAATCGAAGTGATGTTCTAGCATATGATGTGCTATGAATGTTTTAAATTTTTCTCTAAATTTACGTATGATAGTTTGATTAATGATAACTATTGGCTTTTATAAGACCTCCGATAGGTCAAGTACGCTATGTTACTTCTAAGGGGTGCTCCCTGGTCGTGACAATAGGCAACCCTATTAACTAATATAGCACAACAAATATAAACAATCACAAGTTTCATATAAGCCATTAAGAGGCATCATACTTCAATATCAAGTAATACACATAAGTAGCTTACTATAGGCTACTAGAGACACATATCACCAACTAGGAGGACTCATGATTTAACTTCACATGTACACATAAGTCATCAAGACCTTCAGAATAGTAACATATTTATACTATAACATGATAATACCATAATTTATTAAGTAACGCCGCCGCCGCCGCCACCATATTGTTTCACAATTCATAAAGTAATGCCGACGAGACCACAATATTACAAGTATAACACCTAAGCACTGCTACCATAAGTGGACAATACCAATCATCATTATAATTCAAGAACTATTTCAAATAAAATAGATAGAGTTAGGTAAATGTTCCACCAATCCAATACTACGACTTAATTCCATAGCAAAATAAACTAACACAATATACCAAGGCACTTACCCATAGCCATGATCACCAATTTAAACAATAATCCAAATTTACAATGAATACAAGAAAATACAATATGAATTAAAAATTTTAGGACAGTATACATACAATTCTAACGTAATATAGTCAAAACTAGGATTGCATGGTTTTGCATGGTTTCAGAGTTTTTTTAGGTTAAAATCATAATAACATCAATTTAAGCATAGTACAATGATTCAAAATATTTTATGCAAGAACCCATGACTAGAATACAATTTATGAAGTCTTTGAGAACCGCTTTGAGGATTGGATCCTTGAAGAAAAGAGAGGCAAGGATGAAAAATCATACCCTTATTGTAGATAAAATCCCACAATGTTGATGGAGAAAAATATGGAAAATCACTCTTCTTCCTTGGAGCTTTAATGTTTCATTAATGGAGGGTTTGGAGAAAGAATGGAGAGGTTTTGTTTTAAGTTGAGGGTTTAGCTTTCAATGGTAGGCTTATGGTCTATAAAATACTCTATAATAGTCAATAAGTGATCCCTAAGCTACCCAAAATACACCTTCACTTAATGGACATTTTAAACAAGTCAAATTTAACTTAAAACCGACACAACTATAATAGGGAGGTTACTGCGGGTCATGGAATCATTTTCAATTTTTGGTTCTTGAATTTTCTAGGTTCTTGATGTCCCCGCGTCATAGAGAAAATTTTTCCTTTCTCTGAGCCAGCTGCGCGACATTGTCTATTCATTGATGGCGCGATAGCTTGGCCCATGCTTGGGTCCTCCTTGAGGACCCTTAAGATGGTCCTCGGGGCTTCAGTCTTAGATGTTTCGACCCTTTTAATGTCAGGCTAAGCTTAGAAACCATCGATACTTAAATTTATCCTTAAATAATACACTAAAACTCAACTACAAAACACTATGATACACTAGTTCAACTTAAACTAGTTTCCAAATGTCTTGGATTTTCTTAAACGTTTGACCTCCAAAAACATCAAAACTTCACATACTTACTATAAGAACTATAATTTACAATTCTGGGACATTATAACCTCATGATACAAGTATTCGGCTCTAATTTCACCTATGTCTTTTTAGAGGTGTTTTAGAGAATTGGTAAGACATTGTGATCTTGAACTTTTACTTCAATTGTGATGGTTTGTACTTGGTGATGACGTCAAATTGAAGCATGCCATGTGGTTGGTTTAATTAGGTGTTGGTATTATTTTGTAAGTGAAATGTTTTTATTGTGTGAAATGTGAGATTATGTTTAAGATGTTATTATATATGGTTGGTTGTGAATTACCTATGTGCCTTATTATGACATGATGATGATAATGTCTTAATCTCACATATAAGGGTTTTATTGAAAGGATATTCTCATTTAATTCGTAAAGAGATAATGGATATGATTGAACAAGGGGTTACTCTCCTATGACCTGAATAAGTTATGATTGCTACAGGAAAACATAAAGACATTTCAAAAGGGATTCTACATTAGCACTCAGTGAACTATTAGTGAGGAGTGTCATTTCACATGTAGGGAAGGTAGGTTCACTATTTTACTCATGAAGTAGAGACTATAATACAATGAGCATAAAGAGGGTCTCAAGTATATCTCTTAGTTATTGAACTATGTTCCCCACAATAGGAATACTAGCTAGTGGATCATCCTAGATGCTATTTTCATGTTCTTCTACTACCTTGCAAAGTAGACAATTTTCTTTCGGTGTTTAGTTTCATGACAACGGATTTCCCACTTAACTCATGTGGTTTATGTCGATTAAGTCAAGTGTTCCCGAAAGTAAAATGAAGTAATAAAGTCAATACTAACTAGGGTGACTAAAGGGGTTTGACTAAGTCTACGTATGAGTATTGTACTCTACCTATATATTGCACTATCTTTCCTTGAGGGATGTACTAGAAGGTTGCTCCTATGACTTATGAAGTAGATATTGTGCATATGTTTACTTTACAAGTTGATGATCCTATATGATGTTAGTGTAATTTATCAACATTCTATTGGTCTATATTGCTAAATATGATGATGACTACTTATAATTCTATGTTATGTAAGGTTAGACATTGCTTGTGATCCTTTGTATAGTTTACTATGTTAAGAAAGTTTATGGGCTTTACTTGATCATTGAACTTGTAGACTAGATGGTCGGTAATGAGTAAGGGTCTTGCATATGTTGTAATGTTATGAACTCTTATACATGTTTTGTTGTTATAACGAGATGTTGGAGTTGTTTTGGTTGTGTAATCAAATATGCTATTACACACATTGACTTGGTTTCACTTAATGATGTTGGTCTTGTGTTGTATATAATCTTGTCTTGAGGAATATATGATTATGAGCATATATGGGTTCTTGGTTGTGCATAAGACTTTTAAAAGTAACATAGCATGTTTTTGAACTAATATCCCCTTTAGGATGATTTCTAATGTTTTTATGTGAATGTTCACATGCTTTGTAAAGGTGGGGTACTAACCCATATTTCTATGTTTCTACAATTATTTAGGTTCCTACTATTGAGCATCTAGAAGTCAATTTGAAGATAACTTGGACTGTCATTCTCCATGTTTGGTATATCCTCACCATTCTGAGGGCAACGCCACTATCTAGCTAGTGGATGTTTTTTATAGACTTAAAACATTTAGTTTTCTTCGATCTCATTTGAAGACTATTATTTGATAAGCCTATATGTGGCTATTTTTGTAATGAAGTATGGTCTATGCGCGAATATTGTACTCATTCTTGATGGTTTTAATGGGAGACATCCCTATTATACTATCTTTGTATATTGTAGAAAAATATTAAAAGTTTAATCCTATGTAATCTTACTGTATGAAGAGTATATGTAAACTCCATATATATATATGATGTGTAAAAGAGAGGTCTATGTAAACCTCACCATATAGATGTATAATAAAATTTTTAATATTTTTGCATTTTAACCTATAATATATTACAACGAATGCTATAACGATAGTCTTAGTCCTCTCTGAGGACGAAGACGCCGGTTACTTCTTGGGGGTGCTCCCTGATGTGAAAGACAAAGACGTTTGAGAACTAGTTGTTGTGTGTGCTAGTGTTCCTTTGTATGTTTTATCTGTTTATTTGTGTCTAAAATGATATAAGAGGACTCTAACATCTAAACAAACCTATTAAGTTTAAAAATGTCCAGAAATAAATCCCCAAGGACAACCATAAGGGTCCTCTAGGAGGACCCCAACCTTGGCAACAAAGATGCCAAAAAAGTCGAATCTACGCCCCACCGTCGACGCCCCATCGTTTATAGTCATTGTTCTATACATGGTTATGGGAGCTAAACCCCCAAATGGATGGTATTTTACCAAAACCATGGACTAGCAGGATGGTCCGTTTGTTGGTCCACCCTTGTGGGTTACGTCCGTCGATTGACAGCATCAACTTTCTATAATTGTCTTGTCCATGGCAAGGGTGTTTTGGGAAATTCACCTTGAGTCCTAATTGATTAATGGTCGGTTATTTTTTGTTTTTTTGGTAATTTAAATTAATTTATAATCCTAATACACAATTTATAATTCATTATTCAATATCATTGTAACAGCCCTAAAAATAGATATGTTAAGTAATGCTTAATATGTATAGAATGCCTATGATTAGACTGGGTTCATACAGATTGATGCGGGTAGAACCAGACCTCTGAACCCTTTCAGTAGACAAGCTAAATAACTTGGAGAGTTAACTGAGCTAGAAAAGGTTTGGTCCAGCCATGTAGGTCTCTCGAATACAAAGATTTACTTGTATGAGTCTTTACAAAACTTAAAAAGGGAAAATCTTAGGTTTGGAGGGTCTAAGGGTGAAATGGTCTTTTTCAGGCAAAGGTTAATATTTTTATTACCTTAAGGAATTAATTTAATTATGTGGATGGTTCGGGTCGGGTGCACCCGAAATGACATTTTCGCGGTGGTCACTCAACTCGGGTTCGAACCCCAATGGAAGATGAGGTTAGAATATGACTTTTAAGGGCTTTATGGTCATTTCACTAACGTAATAAAATCAGATTTTTATTAAATTAATAAGGAGTCCTAGTTTGACTAATTCCCAAACTTAAACTATTAATCCTAAACTACTCTATCACGTTCATCTCTATCACGTCTCTCCAATCTCTTTCTCTTTCGAAATTATCTCTGCCTAACCAACGTACATTAATAGAAAAACTACAAATTCCGTCACACTTGAAGAACTCACACGAATAATATAATCAAACATAAGCAACAACGTTAGGCAAAAAAGGGAGTTTTTTCTGTCGAGTTTTGTGTTGAAATTTCATACTTGAACGTTATTTGGAGAGGGTGTTGGAGAGCAGGTCGTGCATTGAATAAACGTCAAAATAAGTTATGGGTTTTCTACTCTTAGTACCTTTCCCAAAAGACCCTTACGACTTAGATGAATAAACTCCAAAAACTAGGGTTGGGTATTCCCTGTCACTAGCTCCCATCGATTTGTAGGTTGGGTATGTTTGCTGGTACAAATTAGGGATGTAATGTGTTTTCGTGTTGAATATGATCTTGTATGTATGTTCGGAGTTATGTGAATATTAAGCATGATTTCCGAAATTATGTGTTTATGTGTGTGAAAATGTGTGGTGGTGACATATACTCTTGGTTTTATGTTTGAAAATGACATGTAATGGTTGTATTATTTACATGCACAAATTTGTATAAATCGTGATGCTCATATGAAGTATAATGTGGATGATTTGAAGGGATATTATTAGCTAAATCAATCCATGAAAAAACACTTAAATATGTACTAAATGATCCATGAATTACCCTTGTAACTAACATGTAAACCTTGATGAAAATGAGCTGAAAAAGGTACATAATTTCAAGCATCTTGTTGATGAGTTTCGGCAAAGATAAGGGATGTAAAAATTTCTATTTACTGCAATCTCTTTATAGAATGTGATCTAAAAATGCACCTAAAGAACTCAGTAAAAACTACTACAAACATATACACATTTAACATGAAATAGGTGAGAAATTAGGCTTCAAAAATGTGATCAAAATTCTAGCACTTTGATGTTAGTTTCGATCAAGTTAAGACAATTAACATGTTATGAAAAAAAGTGAAAAAAATATTTGAGGTCACTGAGGGTCGAACCCGTGACCTCACCATGATAATAGTCATAGAAACAATGTAAGTTAAAAAAAAAGAATGGGTTAAGGGGGATTTGAACCCGTGATCTTGACCAAAAATGAGATATTAAAAATAAGAAATGAGAGGAGTAGGATTCGAACCCACCACCTCTCAGTCAGATTTAAGGAGGGATTAAAATAAAGATAAAAGGTTGAGGAGTGTGGGAATCGAACCCACGACCTGTAGGCAGAATAAAAGGAATACATAAGAAGAGTACAATGATCTGACCCGTAGCTGCCAAATGGGTGATAGTGATATGAGGACAAAATTAAAGTGGGGCTGTGGGGGTTAGATCCCACACCCTATCTTCCAAGACCTAGAGATTTAAAAGAAAAAAAAAACAAAGGAAATGAGGTTGTAGGGGTTCGATTCAACATCCTCTCAGTCCCAATGAACGAAAAATAAAGATAGAAATCAAGGGAACAATGAAATGAAGGCGTTGGGGTTTGATCTTGGGTCTCCAAGCCGTGTGTATCAAACAAAAATAAATAAAAATGTAAGTGTTGTCCAAAAGATTTGAAATCGGATTCCCTTGCCCAAATTCCTTATTATTATATAAGTCATACGTTAATCAATGTTCAAAATAATGTTGCCTAGATAGATTGAAATCGAGATCTTCGCATACTTATAAGATTCATAGGTCTTGTACCACATAATCTTAAGAAGATAGGAATCACTTAAACGAACTACGATTGAAGCTTCATGGCTTGTATCTATAGACCCACAAGTATAGAAAACGTGTAAAGTAAGTGAACCTAAGATGTATGTAACGAAATGATAAAACCATAAACGGATCATGTAAGAGTGTGAAACACGCTGAACAACTAAGTGCATTGGCATATGATTCAAGGAACATTCACATAAAAAGGGGTGAGTAATTATGAAGAGCAAATATGCTAAAGCTAATGAATGTGGTGACAACATAATTAGAGGATAATGTGAAAGATAAGAGCAATCTATAATGAGCCTAACTAAATATTACCAAAATGTACTAGCCTATGAAAGTGTAACGATGAAGAAGAGACCAGTCTCTATGAACTCTCTAACAAAAGAATTGAGATTAATGTATACTTAATACTAATTATGAGATGAGATATCATCTATTGAGCTATGATGTCCTCATACTAGAAGCCAGCTTCCATGACATATGAGTTGAATGTAATGGAACTTTATACAGAGCACGCTAGGCTAGCTATGAGAGGTGATGCCTTCTTTTGGTAAAGGCGGTGGTTTACATAACTCTCATGAGATTATATTGTCCGGCATGTCGATTATAGGTATCCTTATATCTCCTAGCCTTTTAACATATACTGCCAATATAGGGATCTAACATGGTTCAATTCCCTATGTATGCTAGCATGTTTTGGTTCACTTTGGCTGGTGATTCCACCTCTTTTCGGTGTGGGGCAGACACTGGATTACATGATGATCACATGATCTATGTCGGTTAAAGTTAAAGTTCCTAAATGAATGAATAAGGTCAGCCTCAAATGATGCACATAATAATATGAAAAATACCAAAGGTGTTAGTATTGCATAATGAAGACGTTATCTAGACTCAAGTACTGACACTTGGTCATTCTTTATAATTTCAGAGCAAACTGGATGAGAGTCATAAACTATATCCTAGGTATGACTACTTTTTACACGAGCTTATGATTAAATGAAATGAAGTACTTATGAATGAATGAAGAAGAATCTGTGTTTGCTAAAAAGTGTCCGTAATTGAGATCCCATATGTTGAGACCTCATTTTTGTGAAGTCTTAATGTCAAGTCCATGATTCCAAGGTTTCATGGAATATGAACCAATGAAATGAAATAAGTTATTAGTTATATGCAATATACTATGTACAATGTGTAAGATGTTATGTGTTGTGTACAATATTATACATATGATGATACATGTTTCTCTCATGGCATGGCTTCCTAATTCAAATTTTGCAAACAGCTGGCTTTCTTAATTCAAATTTGGCAGGTCCCATGACTTTCCTAATTCAAATTTTGCAAGTCCCCTGACCTTCTTAAAACCAATTTTGCAAGTATATTAACTTGACTTTACATAAATTATGTTGTTAGGAAGAGTTATTCTTACTCATGCATGTCCTTGGTGTGTGCTTGCATATACCAATACTTAATACAAATGTGTACTAATCCCATAAAATATCTACTTTTAGGTAAAAGCTCAGGGTGATGTTATAGCTTACAATACAATGTTGTAGCTATCCGAACATGGAGCTTTCATCGGGAGTTGGTAGGTCCTCATTCTTTTGAGGATATCTATTGTTATTATCTAGCTTAGATATAGGCTTCATCTAGTGGAGCATGTTGCACTAGTGTTTCATTTCCACTTTTATTTCAGACATTGTATTGTTGCCATTTTTGCATGTATATACCTAATGAAGAAGTGAACTATTTCTTTCATTGGATGTTTTTAATGTTAGATGGTTGATGGTGAACGTATATGAATTTAAGTAGAATGACTTACATGCATGTTGTGAAACAAAAAGTTCAAATTTTCCACTAAAATTACATATATGAAGTAAGAATGATGTATGTAGGCTTGTCTGCGACCTCTGAGAGGTCAACGATGCGGGTCTTCTCTAGAGTCTAGACCCTGGTAGTGACAATCATAACCTCGTACTAAAAGAAAATCTCTCAAGACTCCATTAAAGCTAGTATTGAAGTTCTACACCAAATTTAGTGGATTTTCTTCAATAAAGGTATGGTGTTTCATCCTTGATTCTTCTTCCATTCAAGGAGACAATTCAAAAGATTTTCAAAGATCATCAAAAACTATGAAATCCTATTTTTAATTATAATTATGGGTTCTTGCATGGAAAGGTATGGCGTGATGTTTTATGGATTATTCAATGTTAGTTGAATAGTTTAGAATCAAGAACACTATGAACACATGTAGTCTTTATTTCTTAATTTTTTCTCAAATGTGGGTGAATTGATCATGGCTTAATAATATTGTTGATATCTACAATTACTATTGATTGATCATTGATATAGATGAATTGTTTGTCTATTCTTATATTCATTGTTATCGTAAAGATCTCTGTTACGTGGATTTGTTGGAAAGGCTAAGGAATGGTAATTATGGCTATTGGAAGGTTTTTAGTTAACCTAATTACTTTGTTTAGTATAGGATTGACATTGAATTGTTATCGATCGGTACGTTTCACTAATTGTGACGGTGAATAATAATTATATATGTTATGAACATGGTTTATTCATCATTATTATGTGATTTATTTTATGATCATGATATGGTTATGTGAAGGACAAGGGAGAGCCTTTAGATATGGTATATGTTTTGCCTCTCCAGTTGATGATATATGATGTGAAGGACAAGGGAGAGACTTTAGAGAACGATGTGGTACCTTGTGTGGTAGACTAGTTCTCCCTACTTGGTACATTAAAAGGTATTGAAAAAATCAAAGAATAGAAGTCTAGGATTGGTACACCTATGTTGGGGACTTCCTTGAATGATTTAATGAGGTATGCTAGAGCATGTCTTGAACTTGAAGGATAATTCAAGAAACCTATATAATTGTGAAACCTTGAATAATGAAAAGAAGTTCAAAAAGAATCCTTTAAGTTAAAGACAATAATGGTGTCCTTGTTGACTGGATGATGGATTTAGGGGTTGGTTGGCTAGAACGACATGAAACAATCTCTAAGGAGGTCATAAGATCTATCCTAATAGTCCTTGGTTGGAAGTCCTAGTTGACCCATCTTTGGAAGAAAATATATTATGATTTGGTAGGACTTAGTGATGGTTCGTTCTATAATATACCTACAGAATGAATTACTCTATAATAAACAAGGCAAAGCACCAAGAGAATATGTTTTTGGTAGTACCTCTAGTTGAGTAGGAGACTAGAGTACAAAATATACTTTGATATTCCTTAACCATGTGCCAACATGGTATGGTTTTTAGTTCTTCCTTTTGCGAGTAGAAGACCTTCCATGGTGTGGGTTCTTATGACATTGGATTCCATACCTAGCTAGTGTGGTCTACGTCGGTTAATGCCTATTCTTATCATATGAGATGTACACTATAATCATTGTATAGGTTCTACAACGTGTAGATAGTGTAATGGGATTCTATCCATACATTGCACGAGTAGGCTTCTCTGATTCTAGGTGATTTCCCTAGGTCCTCCAAGACAATTATGTCAAGTCCTCTAATTGTTTAATTGTCTCTTAAGTTCCATAATGAATAATGTTAACCAAGTTAATGCATGTTGAATAGAAATGTTCTTAAGTAGGGTAGCTTTGAGGATTTCTTAGGTAAGCTTGAAGAGGGTGTGTGGGTGGTCTCTTCATGTCTTACGTAGGTGAGTCTAAAAGTAATCTTAGGTACATAATCTAAATCATGAAAACGAAATAATCTTTCTTTGGGAAATATTGAGGATCACTTTATTGTGTGTCAAGGGGTTGAATGGGAGGCGGCTTCATATCTTACTTATGTTGGGATAAGGATGAGCATTTGTAGGTCTCAATGTTTATATGGAGTTTATGTGATTATTGTTGTAGATTGTGGATTACTTGAATATTTCTTATATGTGAAGATTTATTTGAACATGGTTTAAATACATGTTTATTATGATTCTATCAAAAGAGCATAAAAGTATGTTTTCAAGCAAATGTCAATTTTAGCATGGTTTTCTTGGATGTTCACAATCCTTAGTACATTCAATGTGTTTATTACATATGTTGTTATTTTTCTAAAAGTGCATGTGGCAATTAAGGATTATCTTAGAAGATGAAGTTTGGAATAGAGATTTCTCTGAAGATTGGTATGTCCTCATATGTTCAAAGAAATGACACATGTTTTAGTTCCTTTTCTAAATGACGTTGTGATAGACTATATTTTATTTTCAATTGATGTAAGGGATTTAGCACAAAGATATAGTAAGTGTCTAAGATGGCTATGACGAGACATAGTTTTTCCTTATGATTTTATAAAAGAGTGCTTATTTTGATGAATGTTTTAATTACGCACTACATCTCATATATATTTGATGAAAGATGTCTAAGGGCTTTTACCAAATCTTTGAGAGGTAGAGTACACCATGTAACTACTAAGTTCTACCCCTGGGTTGTTAATAATGTGGTATCAGAGCAGAAGGTTATTGTGTAGTCTTTAGGATTCATGTCTGATAAAACCACATCTAGTGTAGTCTTGTTCATGTCTGATATTAGAGGTGTAACGCCCTAAAATGAACTAAGGTGAACTAGAGCCTCATTAGTGTTTCTTGAGTTAATTTGAAGTTAAAATGAGTTAATTTAGTGCTCTTAGGTTGGGTGTGAAGTTTGGTTAAGTCTGGAGGTCAAACGCCCAAGAACGTCCATGACGTTCGAAAGGTGTGCCTTAGATTGTACATCTGTGTATTGATGTATTTTGTGAGTTTTATGTGTTCGTTTTGCTTGAAACTTGAATGAGATGTTCCTAAGACCTAATCTACATAGTTTAGGGTCTTAACGTCTAGGAATGACCCTAAATTTGACCCACAAGGGGCCTAGATGAACGGCCCAAGACTTGGACAAAACTGCCAAAGCAGTGACAAAATGATTACACTAACGACGGTAAGTTAGTCCACCACCGGTCCATTAACCTAGGGTATAAATTTTCCCTACATGTCAGGATGGACAGGATACATTTGGATCTAAGTATCGATCCACGAGACCCCACAAACTGTCCGTTGATAAGGTCTCGTCTGTGAGGGGTCCAAAAGCTGTAAGATTGCTGCCAAGTCTTGGGGTGTTTGGTTTATTCACCCCAAGTCTTTATTGACCCTAAGACATTACTTTTAGTGTTTAAATGTATATAAAGGACTTATATGATTATGAGAAGCACGTAAGATGTGTTATGTGTTGAATGAAGGTATAATCATGTATAGGAGTTCAATGTAAATGAAGTGAAGCTTATGTGCAAGGTGTACTAACATGTACACACACACTCACACTTGAATAAATGTATGAAGCTAAGTTAATCCCTAAAGGGGAGTTTTGGGCTGAACACTCTTTGTGAGTTGACATGAAGTATTAAGTAACAAACCCACTACATCCTATGAGGTTTCCAAGATAAGTTAGAGGATTAATGCCCTTCATGTCTTGAGATGTGGCGTTCACTAGTCATCCTTAAACTAAAATTTTAAAGTGTTTAGAACCGTGGGGGTTATGTCTTGCACCGAGAGAATATGAAGAAGTTGTGGTTACACTTTGTGAGTTGTGATGTTGTATTCCAATGTACCTCTTGAGATGAGTACTTCTCGTGAGTAGAGAATGATTACTTAGTAGCATTCTTCTTATCCCTTAACTATGCGCCTACATAGATGTATCTATTGGGAAATCCATGTACTTAGTATCAATCTTCATATCCCTTAACTATGCGCCTGCATAGGTGAATCTATTGGGAAATTCATGTTAAAGCTACAAAGAATGACCTCATTCTAGGCAAGTGAGGATCCCTCATCCGATAGAGTTAAATACCGAGATTGCATGTCTAGCTCTCATGATCTATGTTAATTAAAGTAACTCCCAAAAAAGAATTGATTGAACTAAGTCTTCTAAAAGAATGTACTACTTAAGGTAGGTGGTGGTATGGGACACTATCTACTAATCGAACTCGGTAGGACCTTACAAAAGGCAAGAGTTGGTGTCAATCCTTCTAAAAGAATATACTACTTAGGGTAGGTGGTGGTATTGGACGATATCTACTCATTGCACTGAGTAGTCATTCGGAAAGGGTAGACTTTGGTAGTTTGTTGGGTGTCTTTTAATGTCTTGCCATAGTTCGAGGGGCTTGTTTCTCTCGATTTGAGTATGCCTAAAAGGGTAGTCTTAAGGATACCTTTGGTGTGTATTGAAGGAGGCATATGCATACATCCTTCACTTTCTCTTTTCCTTGGCCTTGAAGGTTTACTGATTCATAATAGTATAGTTCATTATAATTACTCAAGTTGAATACATTGTGAGTTCTTTAAATGACTTATTGAAATGCTCAATTGGTTTCACTGTAAAGGCTTAAGTAGTTCACACTTTTTACAAGTTGATATCAATGTATGTTTTGGAATTTTACTGTAGATGGTATCTTTTAGTTTAAAATTAAAAAAAACTTTGATGTAAGACGGTTCTTATGATGTTTCGCATCTAAATTCATAAAGGTTTTACTTAATTTGGCATGAAATGTTATTTTACAAAAATGTCTGTTTTCGCATATTTTTGCATATTTCATACTTAGTACATTATTTGTATGAACCCCATACTTTTCTATATTATAACTATAGGTTGGAAGCATTTTGAATGTTAAAGTCTAGAAGGTGAATATTGGTAAAGTTTTTCTCAAGACAATGTATGTCCTCACATATTTGAGGGCATAGTCCATTTCATAATTTCATAGTTAAAGAATTATTCTGTATTTCTTTCAAATGTTAAGGGTCGTGTCCCAAAGTTATGTATGTTGTGTGTTTAAATTTGGCTTGTGATGATGAGATTTTCTTTGTGTTTATAAAAGATTCATTTTTATTCAAATGTCTTTAAATATTTTAATTCCAGACTACTTGTAATGTGTTATGCAATGAATGTTAGTTAAAGGTCTTGTACAAGACCCCAAACAGTCAAGTACGCCCGGTCACGAAATGAGGTTCCTCCTAACTTCTAAACGGTAGTTTGGGGTCGTGACAGACTTGGTATCAGAGCGTATGATTTTGGGAAGTAGTTTAGGTTCTAACATTCTCACAAGCCAAGTCTAGTAGTATCTTGGTCATTGGTGTGAATCGCGAAACATCCATGGACAAGAGGCTATAGGAGGATAGAGTTTCATTTCCTTCATTACTCTTTAATTTTGCCATAGAACTTAACTCCATAAGGCTTCTCTCTCTTATGTTCCCTTGTCCGTTGGTCTTCTAGGTGTGATTTCTTGGAAAAGGACATTTTTTTATGTTTGAGGGATAGAAAAGTTGAGTTTTAATTTAGACACTATGTTTTAATTTTGTGTCTAAAAGAGTAGATGTGAAGCTAAGATTTGAAAATTGTGATGTGACAACATTTATGGCTAGGTGTGAATTATAAGGTTAGGAGTATTGTGATGAGAAACTTTATGGTGATTTAGTTCTAAGCATGGTAAAATGTATAAGGATTGAATAAAGTGCTTTTGAGAATTAATAAGTTGTTTGTGATTATATTCAATGATGGTCGATATGCTTTAAGGTGTGAATTCAAGGAAATGTTGAGATAATATGCAGATTTATCAGAAGTTTAAGGTAACTCCCTTTTGTGACTAATGTTTCATAGTTGTTCTTGTGATTGGCGGATGTTGTGGTGTACGCTTACGCTAAGATGGAAATGTGGTATAAATATGTAGTGAGGAAGTTTTGTTCTATGAAATTGAGTTAAGTGATGCCTAAGAGTTGAAGTAAAAGATGTTTAAGAGATTTTGTTTAGGCTTCAATCCAAAAAGGGAAATGTTATGCTTAACTTGTAAGATTGATGTTTAATATTTAAATGATGAGTTGAGGGTAGTGTGAGTTCCTACCTTGTGAGTGCCATATGGTGTTTTGAAGTATGAGGCCTTGAGGATGTCTTTACCTATATTGGTTAGAGTGAGTTGAGTAAAATGGCATGCTATTAACTTAGTTCAAGAGAATCCTCAAGGGTCACTAAGTGATAGTGGTAGCATGAGATGCTACTCTCACATTGCACACAAGGAAATTACAAAGTCTCTTTGGAGTAAGTTAGTGTGGTCTTGCCCCTCATAGTTTCTTCACATCTTGTTAATGTTTCTTGGAAGGTGTATTATGAAATTTATGAGCATGTGACATAGTGATGTTTCAAATTCACTGTAACAAAGTTCATATTTTGAGAAAATTTCATTTTTATGAGTTATTGTTTCAAGGTTTTATAACATGGGTTTATGTGACTTTATAGTTCATATGATCATGTCATCTTGATGAATTGCTCAAAGACTTTAATTTTGAAATTTTTACCATGTTTGGAAGTGCCATATTGAATGTTCAATGTAATGTTTCATTTTGAGAAAAAATTGTCTTTTCTTGATCGAAATTTCGATGTATGCAATAGTGCTTTATGTGAGCATGTTAAAGTCGGAAAAGGTAGTTCCTCCATAAAAGAAGGTTAAGGGTGAGTTTTGAAGATTGCAATGTTTGAGAAGAGTTTCTTATTTTGATAGTGTTTTAAAATATTAAATGATGATCCTTGCTAGTTGATGCTTTCATTTTGAATGTCTTGATCATTATTTTAATGTTTTATGTGATTCTAAGTGAGTACTTGTTCATTTTGATGTTTTAGTATCATTCGAGGATGAATGTTATTTTAAGTGAGGGAGAATATAACACCCCAAAACAAACTAACGTGAACTTGAGACTCATGACAGTTTGTTGAGTTAATTTAATGTGAAAATTAGTTAATTTAGTGCTCTTAGGTAGTGTGTGAATTTTGGTTATGTTTAAAGGTCAAACACCCAAGAACGTCCATGACGTTCGAAAGGTGTGCCTTAGATTGTACTAGTGTGACTTGATGTATTTGTCTGAGTTTTATATGCTCGTTTTTCTTGAAATTTTTATTAGATGTTTCTATGACCTTGAAGACTTAGTTAAGGGGTTTAACGTCCGGTTTAGGAACCACAAGGGGCCCTATATGAAGGTCCCAAGAATTTGACCAAAGTGCCAAAGCATTGACGAAACGATGACCCGAAGGACGGTACGTTGGTCCACCAATGGTCTATCGACCTAGAACTTCGATTGGACCTGCAAGTCAGGATGTCCAGGCTCCATTTGTAGCTTTGTATCAACCCACTAAACCCAACAAACAGTCCGTTGATTAACAGACGATCCGTTGGATAGGTCTCGTCTGTGAGGGGTCCAAAAGCTTTATGTTTTCTGCCATGTCCTGGGGTGTTTGGTAAATTCACACCAAGTCTTTTATTACCCTAGAACGTTATTTTTAGTGTTTACTGTGTATATTAAAATGTTTTAAACCCTAAGAAATCATTTTAGACCCCTCTTCCTAAAACACAAAACCCCTATCTCTTAGAATTCTCTCTCAAGTCTCCATGGAAGCTAGACGTCAAGAAGTGCTAGGAGTATTGTTGGTTGTCGTTTCTCCATAAAATATCATTGGTATTTGTTCAATATGAGGTATGGTATCCATAATTGAACTATCTTTCATTCAAGGAGTCCCTTATAATGAATTTTCAAAATGAGTTTTCAACTCTAGTTTCTCTAGATTCTAATCTAAATATGGGTCTTACATGAAAAAGTTTTTTAATGACTTAATAATCGTATTCCTAATTTAAGTTGATGATTTAAGGTTAAAAATTCAATGAAATAATCTTAAAGCTTTCCATCTAATGTTTTTTTAAGAAAGGGATTAAATGAGCATGAATTGGTAGTATTTAGCTTTGGTTTCTTATTATTATTATTGTTTTTTAGTTACTTCCCAAAGGGATTTAATATGGTGAAATATTGAGACAAAGGTTAAAGGGATGAAATTTTGTATTAGAGGGTAATTTGGTTATGTTATTTAGTTTTAATTTCGAAATGCTCTTGAGTGGCATGGTCCACCATCATGGTGGAGGTATTTATTTGAATTGTATGAATGTAAAGTTACTAGCTTATTTAAAATGTGGCTATAAAGGATTGTTATGTGAATAAATATAATAAATATGATATTCTTTTTAAATGTGCCTTCTGAAGTGATTAAGTGAAGTAGACTAGGGTCTATGCTTGAATGAAGTTATTCTTGTTAATTGCTTTATGAACCTTGTTATGACAAGTACGTTAAGGATTATGTATGTAGGACTTATATTATTATGTGAAGTATGTAAGATGTGGGATGTGATTAATGGAAGTCTAAGCATGTATAGGAGTTAAATGTAAGTGAAGTGAAGTAAATGTGCAAGGTGTGCTCACATGTACACACACATTCACACTTGAATGAATAAATGAAGCTAAGTTAAGTCCTGACGGGGAGTTTTAGGGTGAACACTCTTTGTGAGTCGAGATTAAGTGTTTAGTAGAAACCCCACTACATCCCATGATCTATCCAAGATAGGTTAGAGGATGAAAACCTTTCGTGAGTTTAAATGTGGTGTTCACTAGTCATCCTTAACATATAGTTTGAAAGTGTTTAGAATCCATGTGGGTTATGTATAGCACCTACTGGATATGAAGAAGAGGTAGTTACACTTCGTAAGTTCATATTCTGTATTTAAATGTACCTCGTGAGATGAATACTCCTCGTGAGTAGAGAATTAGTACTTAGTAGCAATGTTGTTATCCCCTAACTATGCGCCCACATAGGTGTAGATATTGGCAAAGCCATGTAAATGACCTCATTCTAGGAAAGTAAGGATCCCTCATTGGTATTACATGTCTAGATCTCATGGTTTATATAAGTAAGCTAACCCCCACAAAAGAAATAAAATTTAACTAAGTGTTCCAAGAGAATGTACTACTTAGGGTGGGTAGTGGTATAAGACAATATCTACCCATTGCACTAGGTTGGACAATCTGAAAGGGAAGACTTGCTGCCAAACCTTATAAAAGAATGTACTACTTAGGGTAGGTGGTGGTATGGGACGCTATCTACTCATTGCACTAAGTAGTCATTCTTAAAGGGAAGACTTTGGTGGTTTGTGGGTGTCTTTTAATGTCTTCCCATTGATTAAGAGGCTTGTTTCTCCCGAGTTGAATAAGACGAAAGGGGTAGTCTTGAGGATTGCTTTGGTGTGTATTGAAGGAGGCATATGCATACTTCCTTCATGTCTTACCTTAGTAAGTTTTAGGATAATCCCGAGGTAGGGAAACTCTTTTAGAAAATGATTTCACTTTTTGTTTCATTTGGCCTTGGAAGTTCACTCATTTAGAAATGGATAATTCATTGTAACTGCTTAAGTTGAATATATTGTGAATGCCTTAAATGATTTATTGTAAATGCTCAAATGGTTTCACTGTAAAGGCTTAACTAGTTCAATGTTATGACAAGTTGATTTCACTGTAAGATTTGGAATTTTACTTTAGATGGTCTCTTTTTTTTTAAAATGACGGGAACTCTTATCTCAGTGTTAAATGATGGTTCTTATGATATTTTTCTTCAAAATTCATGATGGTTTTACTTAATTTTGCATGTAATGTTTTTCTAAAAAAATATCTCTTTTCTCATGTTTTTACATATGCCATACTTAGTACATTATTTGTATTAACAAAAAAGTTTTGTATACAATAAGTATAGGTTGGAAGTATTTTGAAGGATGAAGTCTAGAAGGCGGTGATTGGGAAAGTTCCTCTCAAGAGAAAGTATGTCCTCACATATTTAAGGGTATAGTCCTTTTCTTAATTTCATAGTTAATGAATTATTATGTATAAGATATATGTGTTGTGCCTTAAATATTGGCTTGTGATGATGAGATTTTCTTAGTATTTATAAAAGATTCCTTTTTGTATAAAATGTCTTGAAAAGTTTTAATTCCACACTACTTTTCATCTCTTATGTAATGAATGCTAGTTAAAGGACTTTTAAAAGACCCCAAAGGGTCAACTACGTCCGGTCACGAAATGAGGGTTCCTCCTAACTTCTAAAGGGTACTTTCGGGTCGTGACAGACTTGGTATCAGAGCATAATCATTTGGGAAATAATTTGGGTTCTAAAAGTTTTACAAATCATGTCTAGTAGTATCTTCATCATTGGTGTGAGTCGCGAAACATCCATGGAAAAAAGTCTATAAGAAGATAGTATTTCACTTTTTTTATTACTCTTGAATCGTGCCATAGAACTTAACTCTGTAATACCTCTATCTCTTAGTCTCCCTTGTCAGGTGTTTTTATAGGTGTGATTGCTTGGAAGACGAGATGTTTCTAGGTGTAAGGGAGAGAAAAATTGAGTTTTGATGTTATGATGGTTTTGTGGCTAAAATAGTAGATGCGAAGGTAATTTTATGTGATGTCATTTATGGCTAGGTGTGAATTATAAGATTGGGAGTTTTATGATGAGAATCTTTATGGTGATTTAGTTATAAGCATGGTAAGAGTTATAAGGATTAAATAAAGTGCTTTTGAGAATAAATAAGTTATTTGTGATTATGTTCAATGATGGTAGATATGTTTTAAGGTGTAAATTGAAGAGAATGTTGAGAGAATGTGGAGATTTATTAGAAGTTGAAGGCAACTCCATTGTGTGACTAATGTTTCATAGTTGTTCTTGTGATTGGTTGATGTTGTGGTGTAGGCTAACGCTAAGAGAAAAATGTGGTATGAATATCTAGTGAGGAACTTTTGTTTCATGAAATTGAGTTAAGTGATGCCTAAGAATTGAGAGAAGGTATGTTTAAGAGAGTTTGTTTAGGATTGAATCCAAAAAGGGAAGTGTTATGCTTAACATGTAAGATTGATGTTTAATCTTAATGTGCATGAGCTGAGGGTAGTGTGAGTTCCTACCTGGTAAGAGGAATAATAGTTCTTTAAAGTAAGTGACCTTGAATATTTTTGTACCCTAAGTGGGGGATAATAAATGTTTAGAAAATTGGCATGTAATGTACTTAGTCCAAGAGAATCCTCAAGTGTCACTAAGTGTGAGTGGTAGTATGAGATGATACTCTCACATTAGACTTAGTGAAATTTACCAAGTCTTTTTGTAGTAAGTTAGTTTGGGCTTGTCCCTCATAATTTCATGACATCTTGTTAATGTTGCTTGGAAGGTGCATTATGAAATTTTTAAGAATGTGACATAGTGATGTTTTGAATTCAGTGTAATAAAGTTCAAATTTTGAGAACATTTCATCTTTCATGAATTATGGTTTCAAAGGTGTTATATAAGATAGGTTTATGTTAATTCATTGTTTATATGATCATGTATTCTGGATGAATTGCTCAAAGAATAGAATTTTGAAATTTTGACCATGTTTGGCAGTGACACAGTGAATGTTAACTTTAAGGATTTTGCATTTTGAGAAAAAATTGTTTTGTATTGATCTAAGTTTGGATTTGTGCAAAAGTAATTTATATAATCATATTAAGGTTGGAGAAGGTAGTTCCTGCATAAAAGAAGGTTAAGGGTGAGTTTTGAAGTTTGACAAGAGTTTCTTATGTTGCTAGTGTTTGAAAATCTGAAATGATGCTCCTTTCTAGTTGACGCTTTGATTTTGAGTTTGTTGATCATTATTTTATAATGTTTTATGTGATGCGAAGTGATTCCTTGTTCAATTTGAAGTTTTAGTGTCATTCGAGGACGAATGTTATTTTAAGTGGGGGAGAATGTAACGCCCCAAAACAAACTAACGTGAACTTTATCCTCATGACTATTTGTTGAGTTAATTTGAAGTTAAAATGTGTTAATTTAGTGTTCTTATGAAGTGTGTGACATTTTTTAAAGTTTGGAGGTCAAACGCCGAATAACGTCCATGACGTTTAGAAGGTATGCCTTAGATTGTACTTGTGTTTCTTTATGTATATGTGTGAGTTTTATGTGTTTGTTTTGCTTGATACTAGCATGAGATGTTCCTAAGACCTAGACAAATTATTTTAAGGGTATGAAGTATGGTCACGACCCCACATAGGACCCAAAAGGGGCCCTAGATGAAGGGCAGAAGAGTTGGACCAAAATGCAAAAGTAGTGACAAAACGACGACCCTAAGAACGGTCCGTTGGTCCACCAATGGTCCGTCGACCTAGGGAGTCTTACCTTAAATTAAGGATGGCCAGGCTCAATTTGGATCATAGTATAAAACCACAAGACCCACCAACGGTCCGTTGATGCACAGAAGGTCCGTTGGTTAGGTCTCGTCTGTGAGGAGCCCAAAAGCTG